>JAUNZO010004853.1:0-81684 GCA_031894775.1 Chloris gayana | reverse complement strand
CCCTTTACATCTGAGTTCCTTCTGACAGGATATGGTAGCTACCCATTCGCCAACAACCAAGAACAAAACATTGCGTCTGTTGTGACATCTCTCAACACAGGAAAACAACAGGGGATATCTGTCGGAGTCTCGGCTCTCTATATTCTTATTACCCCAGTTGACTAACTTCTTTGTTTACACTCTCCCGCGCATGCTGCTGCTAGATCCCTGCCCAAGGCTTCCTACCAGCTGGAGGTGCGAACCTTGGAGCATGGAAGTTGTGGCTGCAGGCATCATCACGACCGGCGGAGCAGGGTAATGAGGCAACGGAAGCACGGCCCCAAGGGAACCATCGCCGGTGGGGAACCAAGAACGACAACCATCGGAGCGAGGGTGATCGGTGGCCCCGGAGGCGGAGGGACATACTGCGGCTGCATCACTGGGTGCACCGCCGACGCCGAGCGGGAAGGGTCGCCGGCCAGGGCCCATATCTGTTGCTGCAGCGTCTTCATGTACTGGATCGTATGCTCCAGCGTTGAGGCGTAGCTGGACTGAAATGGATAGAGGAGACCGATCACGCATTTTCTTTGGTGCCGCCAGAGCGGCAGAGCGTACAACAAGCTGGCGTATGAACACGGCGAAACATGCAGGAGTTAGTTTCAGATTAGCAGAAAAAAAAGTTCTTAGTATACGGAGCAAAAATGAAAAATGAGCGAGTTGTAGCTTCCAACCTACATGTCCCAGCTATGCCAGCAAATAAAGAAAAACAGAGAGAATCAAAAAAAAGAAAGAGAGAGAGAGAGACGCAATGCATCCGGCACAATGTGAACAAACTCTTCAGTTTAGTTTTGCCCATGTATAGCGACTGGCTCGGTTTTGTAGGGATCTCACCTTGTCGCATCCTGGGACGAGGTCTTGCAGTGTCTTGAACCTCTCGTTTATCTTGAACCTTCGTCTCTGCAACCGCAACATTCCAAAACATTCAAATTGTAATGGGAGTCTTGGGAGATATTTCCAATATTACATAGTACTCCTGTATGATCAAGCGACTGTGCAGGGTACCTTCTCCGCTCGTTTGTGAGTTTCCCCATAGTGAGACATCACACCTGCTGTAATCTTCCGCCTCTTGCTTGAATCATCGCTTCCGGTTCTTGACTCCTAACGGATATAGAGGCAAAAGGGGAAGAAAAGAAAAAGGAAGGTAAGGATAAAATGATTTTTTTAGAATACCAAGCAAGAGAAAGTTCATAAGATATTTCAGACTTCATAAGATACATATGCTACAGCATTCTATTTTATTTTTTGTTCTCTTGATCCAACGTTCCACTGCAGATTATTTTGACCTTTCACAAAGAACGATGCTATCCTCAGGCGATGCATTGGCCCTTGTTCAAGACGGCACATCTCAATCACAAACTCGAATGCATGTCTTGACCTAGAGCTATGTATGCACTACTAGTATCTACCGTACTGAATGATGCAATAATGATCAGGAGAAAGTTCTAGAGGCAACATGAGTGAACACAACTCTTGGAATTTGGAACCAGAGATGAAGACGCGCATAACGGCCGGCGCTGCCCCGGAAATATCGCCCAGTTTCACAGGGCGCAGAGTCGATTTCGAGAGAGTAACGTTGTTGTCACCTGCAAACATTTCAAGTTTACTATAGTAGTACTGCACTAGAACTACTAATCGCCACGATTATATTTTTATTAGTCACTAATAAGTGGTGTTTTGAATGTTGTATTGTCCTTAAAACATGTCATCGTAATATATTTAGCAAGCATATCAAAACATAGTACACACTACTCTTCATATATGTCTCTTCAGATGTCCAATTCTTAATACGGTACTGACGATGAAAAAATATTGGAACTTGGAGAGAGTAGATAAATAGTTGAGGAGTTGGTGGCATGATTTTAAAAGCATGACTACTATTTTATTGTAAATGCACATGTACAAAATTAAGAAAGTTCTGATAGCTAGTATGAAAAGTGCAGTGCATTTCAAGATAGATTTATCCATATAATCTTCATATATTTCTCAAAGCTGATTGGAGTTTTCCCAAAAATATGGGAACGAGAGATAATTGCATCACCTTCTAAATGGAAACACAAATATTTCTACGAACCAACAGATGAAGAAAGCAAAAATGATTGTGGTCCAGAAACTAGCGTGTGAGAGATTAAAATATTAACAGGAAATATTGAGATCTAAAACCTAAAATTTTGGAACAACTTCAGCTTTGAAATATATTTTACATTGGAAAAAAAATTCCGATGACGACATGTCGTTTAGGACAAGAAATTTGTGCTAGCAATAGCTTAGTTCTTCATGTCGGAACGACATAAATTTCTGAATGGAGGAGTAAATTTTAGATTATGAGTTAACAGTCCACTTTATTTTAAAAGAACAAAAAATTAGATGGAATGCATGCATACAGTATGCTCACAAACCTTGGTCGCCGAATCTTCCACCGCCCGGAGCTTTTTATTCTTGCACGTTGACGTTGCCTTTTCAGTAGCCATGGATGTTTCGCTCGACTTCTTCTGACGGTGCACGCTGTCTATCCTTCCGTTCGCGCCGGCCACCACCATGATTGTGCTCCTCGCCTTTGACAATAGCAGACAACCACTTGGCCATCTCGTCCTCAGAAGGTGGGCTAAGCATCTCGGGCACACGCGCCTCCAGTGGTCGCTTGAGCCGCGGCGACAAGCGGAGGCAGGAGACCGCAGGCTCATCTATCTCCAAGGTGCCTCCTCCTCCTCCTCGCCACACCAGCTCGAACAGGTCATCACTGCAACAACAAAGGAGGGACGAAACATAAACTGTTTGCAAACAGATCGAAGTCAAAAAAAAAAAAGGTAACAACCATAGAAGTAGACTAGCGTCATTTATATTAGAGATCACAACGGTTTTCTGTGCTACTGCTTTGGCTAGCAGCTTTCCCAATGGGAGTAAACTGTGTTCCAAGCTCTCGGAATAAGATTATTGTTGGATACCCACATTTCTTTTTGGCAATACAAAGAATTTAAGTGATTTTGGCCAAAGTAGGTAAACATTCTGATCATGTACAAACGTTTTATCTTGCTTGGTAGTCATATAATGCCATGGCTTCCTTTTTGCGCCTACCCATCGTCGTGCAAATTTACAGATATCTACGCATTGCATGCGTTGCACGAGCGCTGCCGCTGGCTGTCGATCTGCGGATAGAGAGTGCATATATGCATACGTACTCGTATAGCACACATACGTGGTGTAGTCACCGAACACGTCGGCGATGCTGTTGTTGAAGTTGCAGTCTTCGGCAGCCCTCGCCAGCGTTGTCGGGGTGGTAGCACCACCGTGGACTTGTAGGATCTGGATAGTTCATCTCTCGGTAGTAATAATGCTTGGACGAAGTTGGAACTAGTAATACGTCACGAGACGAGAGACCTATTGCTTCGATCTGTTTATGTTCGGACATCTCCCTCTATATAGCACGGAACTCGTAGCCGTCGTCGTGTGAATGTGCGAGTGATGGAGGCGGTCAGCCGTTCACGCACCTACAAGAATCCAACAGTGGATGAACCGGCCCAAAAGGACACGTATGTGCATGGTTCGGCTTTGTTTCTTCTCCTCTCTAGTGGTCAGCATACCTATGTGAGGGCCCAAAAACTAGCTCTTGATGTATTAATAATCTAATAAGAGAAATGTTGGAGGTCCAATCCGAATGTCCAACTTTATTTTGACTGGATGAATGTATGAAAACCAAGTGTTTAGAGTTTTAAATGATGATTTTTAGTTTCTATAATAGCTTAAGTTATACATGAGTAGGACTTGACACGCGTCAAACTGTCAAATGCTTACACACACTGGACAAGTGTGCCAGCTTTCAGGTCTTTGGGCTGCACTCATGCAAAGCCCAGCAAATAGTAACAACAAAGTGATACTTGGCTCTTCTTCCCTCAAAAGACTAGTCCAATAAGTAAGGACTACCTCACACTTATAACTTATGCTACTTCATCAATCACCATCCACAAGCAATGGGACTATTCCTAATAGATAGTTCATTTCTTGTTAATGTCCTCGGTGCAGGCGCGCCTACAGATCAGGGTATCTCTAGCTAGTATGTACTCCCTCCGTTCATTGTCGTTTTAGAGTTGGGTACAGAAATTAAGGAGAAGTAGAAAAGGTGTGTGTATTGAAAACGAGGAGAGAGATAGGCCCTGTTCGTTTCATGCCCTCTAAAATTTAGCACTATCACATCAAAGAGAATCTTACTATTTATGAATATTTAGATCAATTTCATGACAAAACCCTTTTAACAGATTGGTGCTAATTTTCGAGATGAATCTAATGAGCTTAATTAATCTATGTGTTTGTTAAAGTGATGCTATAGTAACTGTCTTCTAATCACGACTTAATTAACCTCATTAGATTTGTCTCGTAAATTAGTCTATGGGCCTGTAATTTATTTTATAATTAAAATTTATTTAGTACTCATAAATAGTAAGATTCTTTTTGATGTGACGACTACAAAATTTAAACCCAGAAAACGAACACACACATAGAGATAGAGGTGTCTTGGAAAGAGAGAATATTGCATTGGGAAGAGAAAAATGTGTGTTGGAAAGCGAGAATGACATGTAATTGAAGAAAAGTAAGAAAGACTAGAATGACATATAAATGTAAACGGATGGAGTAGCGCACATATTGGCATACGGATACAGTCCTTTCTTGACCCGGCTTATCCACACGGACAACCTCCATGCGAGGTATTATAATTTATGTTACAACTTTCTTTGATGATAAAATAAGTTATAATAAAATATTTAATAATTTTTATATTTTTTGAAATAATACGAATGGACAAATATAATAAAATAAATTATGTCAACAATTTAAAAACGTCTGAATCGTTATCTACTTATTAACTTGTCGAGTAAAATTTTCCATAGCTCTCAAGTACGGTAACTGTAGTCTATGCAAACATTACTGCCACTAAGGCCGTTCTCAGTGGGAGTTTCATAAGCATTAAATAAGATGCCACATCAGCTAAAGTGGTGACATGGCAAGTTAATTAGTATGAAAGAGATGAAATGAGTTTCATCCCTATGAAACTCATTTGGCACTCGTTTCATAGGTATGAAACTCTAATGAAACCCCATTGAGAACAAAAAGTTTCATCATAACATATTTTGACTAATCCCATTGCAACAAATACATGTTAATTTAATGCTATAACTTGTTTATAAAATGGTGAGATGAAACCATGCATTGAGAGTGACTATTTTATCCATTAAATCATATCTCCAAATCTAATGTGGCACTCTTGGTAAGTGTGAGATGAAACTATGCACTGAGACTGGCCTAAGAGAAATGAAATGGCTAGTAGGAAAATGGAAGTATTATTCCAACGGTCAAACGGTCTAATAGAGTTTTTTTTTAATAAAAAAAACGGTTACACGGAGAGAGCTCGGATGACACAATAGACTGGTGGGCCACTTTTGGTCCCCAGGACTCCGGACTATGTAAACGGGCCTATCTGGGCTACAATTTTCTTTTCTAAAATTAAAGCATACTGGGCCGCCCAACTCGGCTCATCGTGTAATGTAAACGGGCCCACCTGGGCTGCAATTTTCTTTTGTTGTGAGAAGGGCTGCAATTTTCTTTTCTCACCATTCGCTAGATTCCATTTTTATTTGAGGGCAGCCGTTCGCTAGATTCTGCTGCTCTTTTTTCCTTCCCTTCGATTTCTTTTTTTTCTTCCGTCCCTTGAATTTTGAGATCACGTGAAAATAGCACAAACATACTTCTGCTATGAGTTCAAAGTTAATAGAGTGGTGAAGAACAACAAACTATTGGGCACGGAAAAGAGCTGGTGGGAGTTGAGTTGAACTAAAGAATGTCATGTATAAAAGAGGTTGTGGGGGTAACAGAAGATATCTCCGCATAATGGGAGAGACAGCTGTAGACTTGAAGCGGCATATTGTGAGGCTGGGAGCTGCCGGATCACACTGACGCAATGCAGGCATGCCGAGCCACCCAAGTGCAGGAGACAGTTTTGGTCGTTGCTTCGTGCTCTACCACTCTTGCTCCACCACGTTCACGCCGCCCACGACACGACCAATTTCTTAACACAAACAGCGGATATGGCGTCTAAATAATAAGTAATTCTTTCTCGTGACTTGATGTCAATTATACCTGCAACTGGGACTAGAAAGAGTCAGATAAGATGACTCTTTCCATCTCTATTTTATACAGGAAAACGAGTGAGGCAGTTGTATAGAACAGATCAACACACAAGGCGCATCTATCATGCTAAGCTAATCTTTCTTGTTCACGACGTTAGAAAATGAACTCCAGGTAAACCCGTCCCGTTAATTCCCCTGTTTTTAAAAGGGAGATCCGGGCTACAACACGATTCGTGATGGGCGCTGGAGTACAAGCCCGGCGCTTAGCGGCATGGCGGCTGACGGAGGTACGGAGTCCAGCGCGCGCGTGCCAAACTTCTTCCCATCCAAATCGCGCAAACGCGCGGCGCAGGCGCTGGAGACGCCTTGCCTTCGCTCTGCACCGATATCTGTGGTCTGTGGACACCCATCGCGAGCGGGTGCGTGGTGTGATCGAAACTGGTTTTTTTGTTTGCGAGTGCAGGGCGAAGTTTCCATGCACGAGCGGCAAGCGAGCAACATATGCAACGGCCGCAGCTGTCGCCCTCACTGTTGCAGTGCGCATCATGCCCTTTTCCACTTCGGCTGCCTCTCCGAAAAAGTCCAAACATGGTACTCTGGATCACTGATTTTTAAGGGCTTGTTTCGTGCTCCGAAAAGGACTTTATTCTATTCGCAGTGATGCAATTTCTGTCTATCTTAGTGGATGTAGCAAAGCAAGGCCACCACTTACTGCGGAATCAAGGAGAGGAGAACCAACGCTGCGTCCTCCATTAAAACCATTTCAGATCCCTTCACGTGCAGTGCAACACAGGAGATCCGGCATACTCCTCGCACTTGTCTCCCAATTCCCGTCTGTGTACGTAGACTATACCCGGTGAAAAAATAATGCGTGTACGTAGACGGAGAGGACGTCGACACCGTAGGCTTAGTTTCAGGTCTAAGAACACTCGGATTTTCCTCCCATTTTCTTTTTCCTGGTGTCAACACACCGTTTGACAATGGCGCAGCGCACCGCGATATTTCTCTCCCCGCACCGCGAACGGGTCAAGATCAATCGTACATTAATACAAGCTAGCGATGCAAATAATCAAAGCGGCTGCCATCAGCACCGATCCGTGACGACGTCCAGGATTAGACAAGTATTTTATCGCGAATGATTGAGAAGGAATACGCCGCGGCCTCACCGACCGGCCGGTCGATGGATCAGCACGGCACGCCCGGGTCCCCGTCGTCTTCCTCTCCATTTGGTCCGGTTCGTCGCTTAAAATACCGCTGCTCCCATCGCGAAACGCGGAGCGCGAACCGGCCCGCACGTTATCTCGATCCGCACCGGCACGCACGCGGATCGGGATTGTCTGCATTACAACCCAGAGTAAGTCAAAATGCCGGGATGAACAGTATTTCGTCATATAGTGAACAGTGTTCTCTGCAGTAGTATCTGTAGCAACGGGGTCATAAAATACTGCAGAAATATTTTTTACTGAAGATGCATTACTGTAGCATTCAATCTGGATCGTTGGTTCCAGATTGAACAGCTGAAAATGAGAGAAATTCTGTCTACAGTGTTCTCTGCATTAGAAAGAACTGATACAGAGAATCCTGACTCCACGCACGCACGCATCGGCCGCTGCCTTTGTTTTCTCGCGCGTCCCACATGACGCCATTAATCTCCGGCCACCTATAAGTGGCGCTGAAACTGTAGTTAACACCAACGTCGAGACTAATTAAGGGCTCCTTGCGTTGGGTGAGAGAACTGGCAGGGAATACTTAAATTTTCGCGAGCCGCATGGATTGGTAGGCCCCAGCGTGATGTGCAGCAAAGAAGATAAGGAGAGGCCGGAAGGCAGGTGTTGCAGGCCCAGCTGCCTCCATCGATTGAGTGGTTAGGTTAAACAAGGGCTTGCCAGTTTCATTAATGATTTATGGGTTTGGTTGCACATTGTCACTGTCAGGTGTGCGATATTTTTATCCATTTCTATGGCGTAGCTAGCTAAACAAGCAATTTGTGTCTCCATACAGAGTACAGAACAAAACGTAAGCACGACCATTCGTACTGCTCGAATATGAGTGGTGGTTCCGTTATTTGGTTACCTATTTTGTTTTCAAATGTTGAAAAATTGAAGTAACTATTTAGAACAGATTTTGATAATATCAATATCATGCTATCCTAGACGCTCATAGGATGGGATGATATTTATAGGGAAAATCCCTTGAATACCATTGGTTAAATCTTTAATCCCTTCATTGCCACCTAAAAATTTCATATCTTGCCAATGCCATTGTCTCTTAAAGTGAATCCCTTCCTTACCATACTCTGTTAGTTCTGACTGACGCCGGTCACGCTGAGCTTCAACACCATGCGATCAATGCGGATGACCCTAAGCTTCCGATTCGTCGGCAACCGTCCATCCCATCATCTCCACTTCCCGATCCAACAAGCGCTGACTCGAGGCAGCAAGCCCAGCCCGGCTGTGTGAGGACGACATGCTCGCCTGGCAGCAATATGCCGTTGGCGGCAGCGGCAAGCTCGACGAGCAAAGCGGCGAAGCCATGAAGACAAGGGTAGGGGCTTGCCCACACCATGGAGACCAGGCAAAACACGAGCTCGCCCGTGCGTTGGATGGGGAGGCGGAGCTCAATGGAACGACCATAAGCGAGCAAGAAACGCTGGATCTCATCTCTCAATGTGGGAACCGGGAAAAATACCATGCAGAGTTGGAGGAGCTCAGCGTGCTCCTTCCGTTGCTGTGCTGTACCTCGACCGGAGATGGGCTGATGGCCGGGCAGACTCGAGCTTTGAACTCCGGTCTTTACAGTGCGGAGGAGGAAGAAACGGGAGGAAGAAGTTGGTGCTGCAGGTGACCAACGGCGTCAGGGGAGGGCCAACAGAAAATGGCAACCAAGGGATTTAATTTAAGAGCCAATGGTTTTGACAGGATATGATTTTTTTAGGTGGCAATGAAGGGATTGAAGATTTAGCCAATGATGTCGAAGGGATTTTCCCATATTTATAAGGATAAATTTTATGAAACCCTAAGTTTTGTGGTTCTTATGTCACAAAACCCTAGGCTATGGCTCTTACACATAACCACAGATTTTATGGTCATATCATTTCATAAAACACTATCTCTATCAAGAATTAACAATGAATATGATTTATAGATTCTAAGTTTATACTTGCATGAGACATTTATTCCAGTCGATTTAATCTATGAAATCGTCAAGTCGAATATATGACTAAGTTATCTTCTGACATGAAAGTTAGATCCACATCTAATATTAATGCTACTTTGATGAGAGTGGAGTTATGTGAAACAATAAAAAAGTTATACCCAGTGCTCAGAGCTCACACACTATGCGGGATTATGTGAAACAATATGACAAAAAACTAGGATTATGTGACATATACCATAATACCTAGGATTTTGTGATACAAGAACCATAAAACCTAGGGTTTTATGAAATTTACTCTATTTATAATTAAAGATGTATTACGGTGTTTGCAAGGTATTTGAAGCTACAAAAGAGGTATTATGATTCGGAACATTGATTAAAAGAGGACAAGGCACGGAATAAGAAAAATATCATAATCAAAAATAAATAAGTAATAATTTGTAACAAAAAATCTTGCCTTTTTAAATTACTATTTCTAGGTTCGTCGTATCTACCTCTTTGTCTGGTTATTTCTGATGACTTACTTAGTTTTTTGTTTGGTTATTCAGATGATAAATCATTCAGCTCATGCTTCAAATGGTTATGAAATATGGCCTAAAAACTGGAGAAGCCAAACTATGGTTTGGAAAGCTTTGAGAACGGATGCAAAAAAATATGTGAGAAGGCATGCAAGCTGTTGTGGTGAATGAACCGACATGAATTAGATTAACAATTTAGTTATTTGCTGAATTATTCATTTGATTATCGATGTGACGTATTGATGCTTACAGGTCCGTGAAAGAGAGATGCCTTTATCACTACGGTAATCAACATGCACTGGTCACTGAGCATAGAGACAAAATGTTTTGTACCTGGTAAAGAAAAATAATTAATTGTAGTCAAGTAAATATTACCAATCTATGCAATAAAGAACTATGGGTTATATCGACGTCCACTGGTCACCAAGTATAAAGACAATTTGTTTTTGGAATTGGCTAAGAAAAACAATTAGTTGAAATCAAGTAAATCTTACCAAACTATGTAATAACAACTATAGGTTATTCATAATATTTTTTCCATGCCCGTCCAAATGAATATGTATGGACACACAATCAAGTAAATCTTAAGAAAACAATGTAAGGAAAGAGACAATAACATGTCCATTGGCTTCCTTTAACCTTCCAAATTAGTCTATGCATGAAGTTACCTTCTTACCCCAATACTTAAGTACCTCCACCTATATTTAAGTAACTTTTAGTTGGTATCTTTAATCATGGAGTGTTAGATTAGAGACAACGGACGGTCCATACTATTTGCAAACACAGTAAAACATCTCTACTAGTTATTTTATCACCTACTTCAATATTATATTTTTTTAGATAGTGAGAAAATTCTTACCCTTTGCTTCAGAAAAGCTATGACCCTTTATTACAAAACTTTCAGTGCTTCGGTTTACATAACACTAAGCAAATAATACATCCCCAATACAATATGGATAATCGCTGACTACATTTATTACAATCAAGGTAGAAGTGTACTAATAAAACCTATCTCCCCATCCAACTTATAGTTTCTATAGGATTAGTACTATCATATTTGGTAAAAAGAAGTTATTCCCATAGCCGGGGTTAAAAGATCCTTGAGCCATAACCAATACATTTTGGTCGATTAGTTTAACGTTTAAGTACTATTGTAATATATATCTACTATATATATGTATATATATATATATATATATATGTATATATATAATAATATATTGCCACTGATCCAATGAAGAGCTTTTATAAATACATGCACAGGTGAAAAGCAATTTAAAACGGGAGTTTCTAGTTTCTAATTTTTCATGTAACTGAAAATATAGGGTTATTTGAGTTGCCATGCACAACCATTAGATCAAGATCTAGTGGCTCAAATTGTCCAATGTTATGACCCAATAATATAGTGTACATAGTCCCTGAACCCAAAACAATCAGGTTGTTGGTACATCGAATGAAAACATTAGTGTATTTTTAGTCGACTGAACAAAAAAAAATTATTTGAAAAACATTATTTGCATCTAAAAAGTAGAGACGTGTTGAGGTATCTAAAAATGTCATTTTTAGACTAATTGGTGCTTCTTTGAGTATCTTCACTATCTCATCGGGCATCTAAGACGAAAAAACAGAGCAATCAGCGTTCTATATAGCTTTTCGAGCTTTCTTTTGACACCCATGGAGCACATCATTGTCAACCTAAGGGGAAAAAAAAGTAGCATCATAATCACATCAGAGTGTGTGAGAAGCCAATTTGCTGCACGTGGGGCTATATCCTGGAAGAAAATGTGTTTGTAACCTACAATACCGGGACCAATCTAGAGGCTTGTGCCAAGAAAGTGTACATACGCCCCCACCATTTTACAATATATAGGCATTTATGGGCTTACAATAATTAGACATATAAAAACAACAAAGAATAACTTATTGAGTTTTGTAAGTCTGAAGTGGACCTTTGGATGTAATCGTGGTGATCTCAACTTGCAAGCTGTCTCGAAGCCTTAATTTTGCTGTAGAATTATGTTACCTTAGATCTAGCAAAATAAGTGAGAAGAAACAACATGCAACTCTTTTTGTATGATCCAACCTCGTTCACGGTAATGTGCGTATCTTTATTATTTATTTCTTGCAAAGGCATAGTAATGTAACTTTATTTGGTTGATTTATCGAGATAACTTGATAATAATGTGTTGTATTCTTGGTGTTTTCGCAAATTTTTGTACATGCGAGAAAACGGGAGGATGTGGAGTACATAGACATGGGTTCAGTGTTTTCTCCGTTCTTATTTCATTAGATAAGACATGCTGTATTATGTATACCCAAATAAATAAGATTTAGTGTCAGGCACAAAAGGATCGATACCAGCAGGTTGTTATAGGCTGACATAAAAATAATACTAGTCGATACTAGAATAATTTTCTAGCGAGGCACATGGATGAGTGATGAACGAACTTAGCCAGAGCCACGGCACATCCAAGTTGGCTGTACCCCAGAGGAGGCCGGCTTGTTTAGTCCCACATGTAACTACCGTAGTTGAGACGAGTAGAGATGGAGCCATGTGGGGGATCTGGCCTCGTTCTTCGAAGTACCTGCAATATTCTAGTCGACGTACACTTGAAACAGGGATCTGGCTTTGCAAGGATCTGTTTTTCATCTCACCCAAAAAGCTGTAGCTGCCGTGTGTCCAGCATACACGATCACGGGCGCTGATAGTAGTCGAGCAGAGAACAGAGCTCATGCTCTGTTTTGGGGCGTTAAAGTAGGCGTATCCGCACATGCCCGAAAATGTGTGTACACGGGGGAAGGGGACGAAGTGAAGCAGGACGCTGTCCATGATTGGCCGGACTGGGTTAGGGCGGGTGTCACGATCGCAGCCTCCACTAGATTAATCACGGCAGCGTGGGCCCCACAACGTCACTCTCTGCATCCGTCCGGCTCCGGCTCTCGGAGACGCAACGCAGACGGATCCAATCCACAGCTTGGGGCGAACACCACCACCAACACATGGCGCCAAGCAAAAGCAAAACGCTCAGCGCACACAGCAGCGGTGCTCCCCAATGACAGCAGCATCGTTGGCATAAATTAAAAAAAAAGGAGGCAGGCCACTAGCGCCATATACAAACACGCGCAGCGCGAGGGAGAGAGAAGAGAAAGCGGGATCATTGAAAGCTGCGTCCATCATCCGCCCGCCCGCCCCCGTTTGTTCGCCACCATTTCCCGTTTCTTCAATCCCTCTCCCCTCCCATCATTCGCTCCAACACTTTCCCCCATCCCGCCTGAGACGAGGAGCGAAAACATACGTACGTGCACTTTGGGAAAGCGCGAGCGAGTTAGTTCCGCCTTTGAGAGTGGTAGCCGCTTTTTATCCATCCGGGGCTGTGCCCGCTGCGAGTAATTAGGCGGCTCGGCTCCCGTGCGAAGGCGGCGTGGGCACCGAGGCGGCGGTTGGTGGGAGCAGGGGAGCCGTCGATCCATCCATGTCGTCGGCCGAGGACGGGTACTGCAGCGCGGATTCGCCGCGGGCGGACTCTGCCGCCGACGAGCCCATGGCGGCCGCGGAGGAGTCGCCTCGCGCCGGGGCCAAGCGCGAGCGGGACGTCCCCTCGCCGTCGTCCCCTCTTCCGGCGGCTAAGCGCAGGTACCCACAGTATTCCTCTGTCCTGCTGTCTCCGTGTGTGTGTGTGTTCAGTTCTTCAGGGACAGCTAAGATTCCCGCTGTACCCGCGGCTCACTAAATCAGGATTAACGTTTGATTAAAGTAATTGATTTTGCGGTGAGCAGCCGGAGATCGGTGGAGAAGCGGGTGGTGTCGGTGCGGATCGGCGAGTGCGGCGACAGGGCCAAGGGCGCCAGCGGGGAGGGCCCGCCGCCGGCGGACTCGTGGGCGTGGCGCAAGTACGGGCAGAAGCCCATCAAGGGCTCGCCCTACCCACGGTACCCATCTCAACCTTTAATTGCCGTCGACAGTTACTTGCTGGTTTAATTGGCAGTTTGGTGAACTCGTTCCTTGTGCCTTGGCAGGGGTATTACCGTTGCAGCAGCTCCAAGGGGTGCCCGGCGAGGAAGCAGGTGGAGCGCAGCCGCGCGGACCCCACCCTGCTGCTCGTCACCTACACCTTCGAGCACAACCACGCGTCGCCGCAGCCCAAGGCCAGCGGCGGGTGCCACCAGAGCAAGCAGGCGTCCCCAAGGGCGGCCGCGCCCAAGCCGGAGCCGGTGGAGCTGCCCGTCGAGCCTCGAGGCCGAGGCTGCCCTGGAGCATGTGAAAGCCGAGGCGCCCGAACCCGATGTTCCGAAACCGGAACCGGTGGAGCAGGAGCAGGAGCAGGAGGAGCAGAAGGTTGCTGTAGCGGCAGCGGCTGAGGTCACGGCGACGGTGGCGCCCGCCGCGGAAGAGGAGGAGGAGAGCTTCGACTTCGGGTGGTTCGACCAGTACCCGACGTGGCACAGGCCGGCGCTGTACGCGTCGGCTCCAACGCTGGACGCGGCGCCGCTGCTGCCGCCGGAGGAGTGGGAGCGCGAGCTGCAGGGGAGGACGCGCTGTTCGCGGGGCTGGGCGAGCTGCCCGAGTGCGCCTTCGTGTTCGGGCGCCGGCGCGAGCTCAGCCTGGCGGCCGCCACCACCGCGCCGTGCTCCTGACCCGACCGCCGTGTGCTCTCTGTTTTCCTTGTTTCCAGCTTTTTTTTTAATTTCTCTTTCTTATCGGGTTTAGTTTTTCCCGGAGTACTTTGGAGGGTAGTACATAGCGTAGAACAATGGGGTTTAGCGGGTGGGTGGTGATCAGGAGCTCCTAGTATTTTACTCTCGTTGTGCCGGGTGCGTGCTTTCGCCATCCAAGATTGTCCCGTTTCAGAAGTGGTTTGAGATGTGATATTCTCCATCGAAAAAGAAGCGAAAAGGTTTGGCATTTTCAGGCGTCTCTTCCACCATTCCCGGCCGTCTGATGGACAACGATACCGCGGCGTGGGTGCTCTCCTACTCCTCCTACTCTGCTGAAGGCTGCACACAGCACGCAGCAGCGGCAGCGCCGAGACGAGCAGAGGCCCCCTCTGCCTCGCCCGATGCGGAAGCGGAATCTGACCAGCACCGCAGCACGGCGGCAAGTGGCAGCGCACCCAGCGCGCGGGCGTTTTCGGCGCCGGGATGCGCGAGCCCGCGATCGAGGCCACGTGCGGCGCGGAGGATGCGGACGCGACGGATCCATTCCGATCCACTCCACTCCACCTGCGGGCCGCGTGCCGTCCAGCCACCTTGCCGGTCACGGCCGGCTGCTTGGTTTTTCTTTTTGTTTTGCGTCACTCACCACGCGCGCGTGGACGGGCGGGGCAAAACCGCGGCGCGGCGCGGCAGGGAAGATACTGGCAAATTCGCCGGCCGCGCGGCTAGGCTGCTGTGAGCTGAGATTGACGGAATTTGCGAGTGGTCAGACAAAGCACGTTGAGATCCGACGCTACGGGCCAAGGCCCGGCCGAGCCCACCGATCGATATCCGGGTCCCGAAACTGTGCTCAAGTAGTTCTGTAGTTGTACCCTGTAACGCAGGAAAAGCGAGTTCTTGGAGCTCCGCGGTGAGCGGAACCTCTGGTTCATTTGATTCCCAGTTTTCCAGTATATGATGGACGCAGTGTTCCGGTTGATCGGATATTCGGATGCTTAACTATCTTATCTGGGGAGCCAGGACCAGCATGTGTAGGTATCTATAAATAACTGGTCCACATCACTCCCCTTGTTGCAGCCTTGCAGGTGAGGTTCCTCACCCGTGTATTCGCAAAAAAAAAACCTCGAGCTAAATACTGTACTCCACTATCACATGGTAAGGCATCCAAGCCCCGCCTCGTTTTACCCATCTAATAATCTATTCTAGCATCATGCGTTAACTGGTAGTAGTAGCACCATACGATCCGGTGTCAGACTGTCAGCATCCTAAGATAAGATTTGCGGAGTTTAGAAAACAAAACCTAGATCGAGGAGCTAACCACACGAACATATCCCCTCCCATTAGCTTACCTGCTACTCCACTATTGTCTTGTCAGGCGTGATGAAAGCAGTAATCAGCAGAAATTTCCAGAATAATGACGTAAACCAAACAAGGGGAGGATATGACTAACAGCCCTATCATAGAAAAAACGCCAGATCCAGACAAGTTCGCAAACGAAAGATCAACCATATGAGGTGATCACACTGTTTGCGGTCGTTATCCGTTTCATGATCTTGCCACTGCTTGGAAGGTGGAATCGATTCGGCAAGACAGACAAATACGTTGCTGTCACACTGACGTACGCGCGAGAGAGATTGTCCCGGCCTAGCCTTTATTATCTTTCGGCCTAAGGCCAGGCCTTATATTGGGCCTATAGAATTCATCAGGACCAAGACCAACCAAGGCCCTTTATTATATTGGGCCTCACCGATCAGAAAGGCCCTTTATTATCTTGGGCTTTCAAATGCGACGCTGATCCCATCAGAAAGGTTTCAGTTCCGAGGCGGTACTACTCGTATTCGTGAGTCGTGACTGGTTGAGCGTGGCCAAACCTCATTGTCTTGCAGCGATGGTCTCGGTTTCGTGGCGTGTGGAGTGTGCGCCCTGCGCCGCGGGCATTTCTCGGGCCTCAGTGATCGGCGCAGCGTCGTATATGAAAAGCTCGAGACCTGGTGTTAGTGTGATCACCAGGCCAGTGTCCATTGATCTGCCCGATGCAGAGGTGTGAGACGTATGAATGCCTCGCTTTTTATCATAGCCCATTGGCCATGGAATCAGCTGTACACCTACCAAAGATCACAATATGCAAAGAAAACTCCTGCCATGGTTCCATTTCATTTAAAGAAACATTTAACAATAAAGAAAGCAAAGTCTGTACAAGTGTAAAACACTGCACATAGCAAAAAGAAGGGTAACGACAATGAAGAGTATACATTGGACTGTAATGCTGTACCCATGCTTTAATACTGTCAGCGTACTTTAATCCAATGGATAACTATGGATACAACTCTCTGAACAACATGGAAATGACGATGTCAGACTATTGACTATGTTTGGTTGAACAGTAAGTAGGTTATCAGACTATTGACTAAAATTTTGATGAGGTTTTATAAGGACACAAAATTGACATCAGAGGAAACGTCCCTCAGTCTCTTTATTTATGGGCACCCTGTACCTAATCCTCTGTTTATGCCTGATTCATGCTCGGCTTGCTCAACTACCCGTGAAGTCTAGCTGGATCTTTACCTGAATCCCATCATCGAACTGCCACCACTAGCCATTGACGATAGGAGAAAAGCTATAGTACCTGCTACTTGCGTATGAGTGAAGTGGTTCAAGCTTCTAGAGTCACAACGCACAGATCAGGATGAAGGCGGATCGCAAAGCAACAAGCAGTTTCTTTATTTCACATGGAATGGAGTCTTTCAGCTTGTCTTAACACCACTTTCGGTTACTTTTAGGAAAGCAATGTGCCGTTACTTCACTCGAGATAAACGCGACAAATCGGCAAAATGTGTATTGAAGTATATACGCAATCTAACGGTTCTACACAAGAACCAGTTGCATTTAGCAAAAAACGTGAAAAAATCAGCAAAAAGAAAACAAATGCATTCCCCATTTTGACTTTACAGGGGCCAAGTGTAGATTGTGAATTTGGAAATGCCGATGTCAAAACGTGTACTTGAAACAGTCGTGAGTTTAGAAATGATTATAATTCCGACCGGTCAAACTGACCTGGAAACAGACGACTTAAGACATTCGAAATATTTATCTGACTGATGAACAGATATCGCCTAATATTTGCACGTAGACTTGGTATACAGACAGTAGTAGGTGCGACCAACTTAAGTCTGCGGCATTGCTCACACATCTGACGAAGAATGATGAGGAGCGCCGAAATACAGTGATCAGTAATTAGTTCCTGCAAATTGAAAAAGAAAAGCAAGGCAAGGGATGGCACCTGAGCCATTGTCTCAGTTTCAGGGGTAGCTCTCGCTGGAACACCGTTTGAACGACGAAGTTCATGCACTGCTTCTTCCAGCCATTCCAGCTTATCCGCCGCTAAACTGAAGCAGTTATTTTCGACACTGTGCTACGTATGCAAACTCCATTTTCCACGCCCAACTGCCACCCACCTACTCAGCATTCAGCCCGTTGATTTGTTCCTGCCGAGCATCACTATCAATATCAATTGCCTGGGATATGCTGGGGCTACGTGCGCATATTATCCATGAAAAGTTTGAACGCGGCGTCTCGAGTTTTCCTCGTTCACCAACCGATGCCGGCCAGCGAGGCATCGCACAGGTTGCTCTGCTGCTCTGCTAGACTTGCGTGATCTGCATCGTGACAGGTCTGAACCCCAGGTCACCTACCTGTCCTCCTGCTTCTCTATATATTCTGCAAAGCAGGCCATGCCGTGTCATCGGGCCACCCAGAAAGAGTTCACTCGATCTGTTGTCTACACACTCCCAACACACCCGACACGTAGCTAGCGAGACGTAACTTAGGTCGTGGCACCGGTTAATTAAGACGGTCGTTCTAGCTCACCTGTTGTGCAAATGACGATGAAGATCACCGTGCAGTCTTCAAAGGCCGTGAAGCCCGCGTACGGCGACGGCGGGCGCGTCACTGGCGACTCCGCGCCGCTCACCGTGTTCGACAAGGCCAACTTCGACACGTACGTCTCTGTGATCTACGTGTTCCGCCCGCCGATGCCGGCAAACGCCGCACTCGAGTTGGGCCTCGCCAAGGCGCTGGCCTCGTACTCGGAATGGGCGGGGCGGCTGGGCGTGGACGCCGACGGCAACCTCGCCATCCTCCTCAACGACGCGGGCGCGCGATTCGTGGAGGCCAGCGCCGACGCCACGCTCCACAGCGTGCTGCCGCTCAAGCCCACGCCCGAGGTGACGCGCCTGCACCCGAGCCCGGAGGGCGCGGAGGAGCTGATGATGGTGCAGCTCACGCGGTTCACGTGCGGGGCGCTGGTCGTGGGCTTCACCGCGCACCACCTGGTCTCAGACGGCCGCGCGACGAGTAACTTCTTCGTGGCGTGGAGCCAGGCCACCCGCGGCGCGGCCATCGAGCCCGTGCCCGTGCACGACCGCGCGTCCATGTTCGTGCCGCGCGACCCGCCCCAGGTGGACTACCAGCACCGCGGCGTCGAGTTCAAGCCTCTGCCTTCGAAGAACGTCGCGGCCGGTAACGACCACGACGATGACAGCCACGTGGAGGACGATGAGGTGGTGCTGCACAAGGTGCACTTCAGCCGTGAGTTCATCGCCAAGCTCAAGGCCCAGGCGTCCCCCGGCGCGCACCGGCCCTGCAGCACGGTGCGGTGCGTGGTTGCGCACCTGTGGCGGTGCATGACGGTGGCGCGCGGGCTCGGCGGCCACGTGGCCACCAGCGTGTCCATCGCCGTGGACGGCCGGGCCCGGATGACGCCGCCGGTGCCCGACGGGTACACGGGCAACGTGGTGCTGTGGGCGCGGCCCACCGCCACGGCCCGTGACCTGGTGACCAAGCCGCTGCAGCACGCGGTGGAGATCATCAACCGCGAGCTGGCGCGGATCAACGAGGCATACTTCAGGTCGTTCATCGACTTTGCGAGCTCCGAAGCGGTGGAGAAGGAGCGGCTGGTGCCCACGGCCGACGCCAGGGAGATGGTGCTCAGCCCGAGCATCGAGGTCGACAGCTGGCTGCGGATGCCGTTCTACGAGCTCGATTTTGGAGGCGGGAGGCCCTTCTTCTTCATGCCGAGCTACATGCCGGTGGAGGGCCTCCTCATCCTCGTGCCGTCCTACTTCGGGGACGGGAGCGTCGACGCCTACGTGCCGCTCTTCAGCCGACACATGGACGCATTCAAGAACTGCTGCTACTCTCTGCAGGACTAGCCACTGAACAGAGACTACAATGGGCGGCTCCACGTAAATGCGCGTGTACACTAGTGCAATAAGTTGATAGTTTTCATTTTTGGAGTTGCTGGTCCGATTTGATATGTATATCAATGTATATGTATATTACACGGTTAATAAGTCGAAATGGATGTAGTACGTACGACGTTCGACCAAAATGTGTGGTGGGGATGATACTTCACGTGTTCAATCTTATAAACTAATGCTGCGGATCGACTTGACAAAGGGGCTAGCATCAAGATAGAAGCGGAAAAGATGGATAAGTTTTGCCGCCATGGCACATACTAGTACTGTTAAGGGGCCACGCGGGTTACTGGATCCTCGACGGAGACTGAACGCGCTGGCGCTCAAGATCCCCACGGAGGTACGCACAGAGTTTCAATTTAGTGCGACATTGTTATCAAAAAAAAAATCAGTGCGACACTGCTGACTCATGCTGATCCGGCTGCCAATGGTGTGACGCGAAGACGATTCTACGGCCTGCGAAGATCCACTTCAGTTTCGCAAACGGCGGTGGCCGGATTCGATGAGATCAATGATCAAATTACATTGCCGTGGCATGTCAAGTAAATTTTGACCACTCCGGCCATTACAGTTTTTGCAACGTTCGGATTTCGCTTGTACAACTTTGTTCCTTCAAGTGAGTCAAGGGAAAGCCCCTGTCATTGCCATCTGTTAGTGAACATTCATCTCAGATGATGTTTACACCCTCGGACCTATTCCCATTATCATGGCACGTCTCCATTGAATAGCTGGACCGCTAGCTTGTCCATTGTTGTTTGCCAGAATCCCAGAACAACGTGCTCCTGTACGCGTGTATTGTGTATAAGCACACAGCCAACAGCGAGGAGGTAACCTAACTTGTTTGTAGAATACTGACTGTCTACCAGTGTCCATCTGAAACGAACGAATCATTTATAGTCTGTTGTAATCTCGTATGATCAGGCGTGGATGTGTGTCAGAGTTCAAACGAAACCCATTGACCACTTCTTTGAAAGGAGCATGTATCAATAGGACGTTACTGCGTTACACTTGTTCTCATGGTCATGTCGATCTCTGCCGAATAGCTAGACCGCTACTTTGTCCATTGTTCCATAGTAACACCAAAGGTTTGTTGCATCTATGACTCCCATCCATGAACGGGAGGTGCTAAGGGAGTGAACTATGAAGCATCAACACGGCGAGTGGGATGCAGCAACAACTAGTTTTTGCGAGTAGCAATAACTAAGTTAACAGAAGATTGGCATCCAACTTTCTAGTCTTTTGTACTTCCTCTGCTTTTATTTTGTGAAGGGTTACACCATCCAATGCCAGCAACAATATATATAATATAACTAGAGCGAGAGAGTAAGTTGTTTAGTATGACTCGGTGCGGATGTTTCTTGTAGACACGATGCGTTTCTGGCAGGACAAGATGTAAAACTGTTTTGACCACTTTTGAGGATTTCCCTTCATAAAAAGTTGGGAAATGAAGACATAGGGGATTCTCGTACCACTTTTCACTTCAAATAAAATGACATAAGGGGTTCCCTGGGTATAAAATTTAAGATTGGCACTGCTAAGACAAGTTTAGCACGACCTGCAGTCTCAGCGTGACATATGAGTCATTAATAATGATCAATAATTTGTAAACACCCACATTAGTTCTTGTCGCATGCTAAAAATTTTACGATCATTCTGGAATCTCTTGTTTTTTTTTTCCGAACATGAGCAGGAACACAGCTCTTACCTTTTTTACCTAAGAAACTTTGAACTATGATTCATATAATACACCCTTAAAGAAAGTTTAAACTATGTTTCATATATCTTGTCAGAAAAGAAAATTATGTTTCATATATCTGATCTTGTAAGAAAAAAACTATGTTTCATATAAATATATAATACTTGGACCTGTAATCTGTCCTACACAAATGTGTATTCCTGTGAGTTACAACATTACATATCAACAGTGTCATTGTACAGTGTGTATCTTTTCCCATTGAACAGTCAGAACACCCTCCAAAATTGTGATATACTTCCAGTTCCAGTAAATTATAGTACACCGGCTTTTCTAATTGTAACAAATTCTGGACAAAATAGCCAGCAGACTGAAAGCATTCTTGTTTTGAAATAATAAAACCCTTTCACTGCAGGTTGTCAGCTACATGTATGGGTGGTCCCTCTTCCCAACCAGTGATACCTCTGTTTTAATCATGATCATGCTCGCATGATATCTCAGTACGAAACCTTTTTGTATGCGAAAGCAAGCAGATGATAACAATGGCCTGTTCTAGAAGACAGAAGATTGTTATGCTTCTTTCGGGCCAGTGCATAAAGCTAGTCTGCTCTCTGTAAGGTTAAACAATTGGAAATAATTAATAATCTAGAAGAACAAAAATATTATCTAATATATATACAAAGTTAACCAATGTACCTACTACATTGGCGTCAGCGTGTCTCATCCTGATCTTCAGTATCATCATCTAATATAACATACTTTGATGTGTCATTGGAAGATTGGGCATTCACATCATTATTATCATTGTGATGGCCTTTTTTGAACCTCTTATACCTTCATATAGCACAAAGAAAATAATTAGAAAAAATATTGTTCAGTCAAACACTGAAAACATCATAAACAAATGCTTCCACTTTAAGATTCTAGCTAATCATGTACTTTGAAGGCTGAAGGAGAATGACCATATAGATAACACTCACGAAAAAGTTAGCCACCTAACCACTAATGTCCAATGCAAAGGGGCATCGTATGAGCACCATTTAGCATCCAAGAAGAAATGGTGCACAGATAAGCTGCCTAGCCGATATAAGATTTTTTGTTGGTCACAGCAACTAAAAATGTTTCTCTTATCAACATATGAGCTGAACTATAATGCCATACAAAATTCTTAGAATTCCACGAGTGAAAACATCATTTTTCATGTAAATCTTAAAGTATTCAATGTTAACAGAAAGTTGGGATTAGTTTACAGAATGGACACACTAGAGACTTGTTTTGTTGACGTCGCTTGGCTAGAATTTACAGTCTATGTATGAAACGGTCATCATATGGAATCCAAACATTCAGCATATGAAATTTCAACTCACTTGTACAGGTTGAATAAGCTGACACCAAATATTATTATTGCCAGCCCAAGTCCCTTTAACCAGGTAAATGGATCATTAAAGAATATCACCGCAACCTGCCAATTTATTTGTTCTTAATAAGTCACAATCACATGAGGGAACTAGAATAGATACAGCAAACATTATCACGTTTTGGTTATACCAGAATAGTAACTGCTTCCTTGACAATTCCTGCTACGGTTACTGTTACTGCACTAGTTACAGAAACCAGAAAGTATTCAGTCAAAACCTGCAATTGAACAGATATTGTCACAGCATTTCAAACAGTAATCCAAGAAAGGTGCATTCATAACATGAATAACTGACAAACATGTTTAATATCTCCGGGATTAAAAGACTAATTACAATGATAGGCTGGCATAGAATGTCTAATACTCAATAATTATCCAACTATCTAAATATCTAATGCACCCAAAGGAGGCGTAGAATATCTAAGCAAAAGCTAGGAAAGAGCCATACTAAGCCCGATTGCAAGATGTACCTGAACCGACTGCTGACTTCTTCAATGGAGATAAGCTTTTATCAGCTCAATGAAACTTCAGCTCTACAGATATAAAAATGAAGACAACCCTGATCTAGCTCAATGGATAGATTCTATAACCTAGATAAGATAGTTAACTTGTATAGCACAGAGCTTCCTGTACAGAATAGCTGACCTAGTGCTGCTAACCTAGTTTGCAACTCTAACCCCCTAACCTCTATTTTTAATTTAATATATAACACAGTAGGGACTTCCCCTACTGTATTTTCCTCAAAAAAAAAAGATTGATGCTGAGAAATAAAGAGAGCATAAATATTGTAACCAGAAAGAGGTACATGATGCATACCATGAAAAAGGCCAAAGCACCACCTAGAAGCATCAATAAGATGCTCCTTACTATGTGTGCATGGCTATCGAAAAAGCGACTGGCCCTCAAGTCGTCCCATGGATCCAGGGCAATGGAAATAATCGCAGTTACTATTGCCATCACCGGGGTAACATAGCTCATAAAGGTAAAAGGATTCTTTAATCCTGAATAGCAAAGAGGTAGCAGATCACATTTACTGTTAGATAATAGTTGTTTCATCGTAGAATAAGTTATAGAATTATATTTTACAATGTCATTTGCTACTCTAGGAAAATAATTAGATGGCTTCAAATGCAATGCAAGCACAAAGCTAATATGGATGTTGTTTCAAAGTAACAAATGACAATTCATATATCAATTCTGCTTCCCAGGGCAAATCTAATGTTTATATATATCTGAATTTTGAATGTTTAGAAACCTTGCATCCTGCTTCTGTATAGGCATACAAACGAAAGGATTAATTGTATTATCGTTCAAGGTCAAAATGCTAAGATAGAATGCATACCATATTCCTCTTTCTTCAGCAAGTTTGACAAGAATGCAAACAGAATAGAAGAAACAAATTAGTAAGAACAAAGAAGAAATGAGAAATGACATAACTATATGGAACTAAAAGGACGGGATGTAATGAACACAATAAATTAAGAATTAATATATATACAATAACAAACCTGGAGAAGAATCTGAGTCATGGACCATCGGAAGCCAGCCATGACAGCAGCAAGCATAATAAAAATAAATCCCCAAAGATTAAATTCTGTCTCTTTTGCGACTGCATGGTAGAAATGACTAAGGATGGTAAGCAGTGTGCAGTCTATATGCAGCAGCATATTGTACATACAAATAACATGTCAATTTACTGATTTATGCTTGCATTACCTGTCAGTAGAACTCCAAATGAAACAATCAGCATAATTCCAAGAAGACTAAAGCTGGGTTTCTCTAGCCTTCCAGACAAAAAGTAATTTCAGTTTGTGACATGTGAAATTATACACAGAATATCAAAAGCACAATAAAAGATAATTGGGAGAAGTTAACATTGTATTGTCAGAAAGACACGAAAGAAATAAAACAGAGAATTTTTGTATAAACATGATAGCCGACCAGAATGCCAGAAAAGTAATTAAATTTTTGAATGCAATGAAGTCAATCTAGATTTTATAAACTTGAATATATGTATGGCATGAACGACAGAACGCAACGTAGCGCTTGAACATACCTGAACAGAAAAGCAAACAGCAGAATGAAAATTGGAGCGGCTGATTTACACTGCATGATAATAATTGTTTAAAAAAAGTGAATTTGGTTCCGAACTTTGTAGATGTGAGAAATAATGACACTTGGAACGAAATTTACCATTGTAGCAAATGTCACGGTAATAAATACAAGTGAAACGTTGCTCAAATTTACATCAAGGGCAGTAGCCACAGCTGTTGGGATAACTGCAGATACAACCAATATTACTAAAACAACATACAAAAAAATAAGTTAAAGAAGTACAAAATAAATATATTGGTTTCTCTTACTTTAGCGATACGTAATTTAGCACCATGGGGAATTAACCATGTTCACTGAATGATAATTACACAGACTCATCAGCAGAGGTGTCAAACAGGGTTCTCTAATTTTGTTCAGTTCAGTTGTGACCCTATCAACATAGGCTATGATGAATGACCCCCACTAGCTTTCGTTAGAACCTTAAACATGGAAATGTTCCATCCAGATCGAATCTACCATGTCAATTGTTAGTAATAAACAGTTAACTAGCAGGTCGTTTCAGGACCGAAAGCCTTGTGTGCCTCCATGTCCAATGTTCTTTTAGTTGATCTCAGATGATACTCTATGCCTCATGTAACCATACTGTATGCTAGCTATAATAAATTTGACAAACTTATCCAAACATTACTTCCAGAACAATATGAGCAGGTTTTCCTGATTCAAGCACCAAGCTATGGAAGGTCGTGTCATTAATTTCTTAGTCTGTAGAACAACAGAACTAATACCTGCCCAAGAATCGGGCACTATAGTCATGCAGCAACACACATTTTTTTTGGAATGAAAACAGCAACAGCAACACGCATTACACACCTCGTGTGAAGTAGTCCTTCCACGACATTTTACATGTCCCTCCTTCAGGACCCCGTTGCTGGAACCAAACGACCACCCTGGAGGTTACTGCCTGCATCGTGAAATGCACCGTGTTCATCAGGAACGGCGCCGGGAACTTCCATTTGTGCTTCCCCAGCATCTCCTTGTTGTACCTGTCCATATGCGCACGCGCACGGGATGAAATTAGATGCAAACACGTCCTTAACAATGCTGCCCTGAATATCCGCACTACAGAAATAGTAACGAGCAAAAAAAGCGTTACTCACATCGTCAAGCATGTGCTCAGCGTATACCAACTCAAGATCAACGCAATAATCTTCGCGACCAACCACGGAGAAATAGGCAGACCGTCAGATCCCGCCCCCGCTACCCCCGCTTCAATGTCCATCGACAAGCTGCCGCCGCCAGGGCCGCCGGAGGCGGAGGGCAGGAGCGGCAGCTCGAACTCATCGGATTCCTCTCCGTCGCTGGCCACCACAGAGGCGGGGACATTGGAGTCAGCCGCGGAAGCGGAAGGGTCCCTGCACCATCGTGAAAACGACGGCTCCCTGCGGATCCCTCCCGCTTTCTTCCGCTGCCCGCCACTATCCTCCTGCTCCTGGCCCGCGCCCCCGGCGAGCTCCGGGCCCACCACCACCGGCGCTCCGTCCTTCTCCTCCTTCGAGTGGTGGTGCTCGTCCTCGACGGCGCAGTCCCCCATGGGACGGCGACGGCTGAAGCTTCTACAAGGGGTTGGATCTGGCGTGGGTCGCTGATCGCATCGGCGCCGTGTTGTCGGCGGGCGCTGCAGCCGACGCAAAGCCGGCGGAGAGAGGTTTTTGCAGCGTGGTTCGCTTCGATTTCGGTAGCAAGTCAAAATCCTGCGCCTCGTCGCGGCGACTTCCCGAGCGGGTAAACTGCCAGCTTCGCGGCTGCTGCTGGTAGTTTGGTCTGCGGGAGACGAGGACGCTGAATTTTTCTTCTTCTTTTTTCTCCCTCGTGTCAGGTCATCGGGTGTACGAGACGTGCATCGTAGCGGCAAACGTGTGATACTCCCTCGGTCCAAAAATATAAAATTCGTTGATTTTTAATTGTCGTATTTAACTAATTGTCTTATTCAAAATATTTTTTGATATACAAAAAATAATAATTAATAATTAAAATATATTAATAGTAAAATAAATTATAATAAAAAATATAATGTCTTACAAATTTTTTGAATAAGACGAGTGGTCAAATGTAATGCTTGGAAAGTCAATACATGCTTATATTTACGAACGGAGGTAGTAGTAGAAATCAATTGGGCTTTGCACGCGAGTTTGAATCCAGTCCATCATGCTTTTTATTTTGTTGCTCGATGGGATTATGGGAAGAGTGATTGTCATCGAGGACTGACCCCTCTTGAAATTCAGAATCATTTTTTACATGTAAGCACTTTTTCCGGTGTCCTTTTTTTTACTCAACAAGGCAGAGAGATATCTCCCCATAAATTTCCATTTTATTATGACCTGGTCCGGCCTAGTTAGGATATGTACAATGCTACACATCAGCGAGTCTCATAGTCCGTCTCATGCAACGTCATATAGGATTTTTTATGATGTGAAAGAGAGAGGGAGATGAGAGAAAGAGGTGTTTGTTTCGGGAGACAACCACCTCATGCGCTACAATTTAGCGAGTATGAGACGACTTACACGTCATTGTACGAGTTGTAGTTGTCATGCAACTCGTATTTATTCCTTTTTTTCATCCATAAATTTAAGAAATAACAATTTCTAAGATACGATCGAAATAATCATCCATTATACAAGTGGTCTAATAGACTGTCTCAAGATTACGTGTCATGCATGAGACTGTCTATAAGACTACACCTTTATACTTGCCCTTAGGCCTAAAACGAAATGACTATGCATACAACACGAAATCTGACTCCTCGTCTCGTGGGCTCCTAACCATGATTTCTGATCCGTGAGTAATTGCTTGCTCATGCATAAGAATGACAATGGGCAAAAATCCATCGGGTTTTACCTCCTCATATCCTTCTCCATAAACTAAAAAAATCTTCCACTAGATAACCCAACAAGAGTCACGGCTGAAGAATCAAACCCAACCTAAACCCACCGGCTATTCATACCAAAAAAAACATCCCAAATTTCAAGGCATGATTTGCCGGCTCGGTTGACCATCGCTTAGCCCTCTCTAGCTCTACTTCCTCCGTCTAGGAATGTAAGCATTCCCGGATTCACAAGGCAGAAACAATGAGCAAGTAAAAAGTCTAAAATGCCCCTCATCAATGACATTCTCCCATCTTCATCGCCCTTCGACTCAACGGAGGCATCCCAATCGAGCCACGCCTGCGTCCGGCATTGCCACACTCGTCACCGGTCCATGAGTCGAACGCGCCGCCGCGCGAGCACGGGGACTCAAGCCCGCCACACCACCATTTGACCCGCACGCCGTTGATCTTCCCCAGCTGTTGGACGAGCCGAGGTGGACCGGACCCACCTCCAACACCGGCTTCCGCGCCTTGCTCTTGATGGATGAGGAAGACGGCCAAATCTGCAAGCACCGCCACCTCGAGCCACATCCGAGGAAGGCGATTCGAGCTCGCTCCCTACCATCGCCGGGGAGAGACCACAAAGCCCACGAGGAAGGGAGACGGTGCCTCCATGCGCTTCTACACGCAAGTTGCAGCCGAGCGCAACCATGGCTCGAAGGTGGAGGTTGGGAGGAAAGTGGCCGGGGAGAGAAGCCACGGGAGAGGGAGAGCCAGTAGCGGAGGAAGAGATAAGATTCGATGTGAAAACTGTTGCCCATGGATGGGGCCTACCCTCGAATGCTTACATTTCAGACAAACCAAAACTCTCTCAAATCCTTACATTCTTGTACGGAGCAAGTATCTCTTAATCTCAAAACCCGAGCATGTCCATATTCAGAATTATCAGTTTTCCCTCAAGCACAATGCAGAAGTGGAAGAAAATGCACGGGGAAGGCATGAGAATGAAGTAGAGGTCATGATCTCCATCCAACTAATGGTGCACATGTGGTTTAGGTTGATCATCACGTTTCTGTCCTGCCCGACGACACATTGGACTTGCGCAGCCTAACAATGATGGTGAAGTCTAGGCATGGACCATAACGTAGGCGTGATTTGCTGTTCCGAGACAATCTGCACTGCAGCTACTACAACATCACAAACCAGCCAACCAGGCGGCAGCGCCAAGGTGTTTATTCTATGGAGAATCATTCTAGTAGTTCTGCAACTGATAGCATGACTTGTAGTCGGATCTCGTCATAGTTTTTTTCCTTGTAGACTCAGTTTTCCATTTGAACCCTGCACTGTTTTTCATCTTTAGTCCATATTTATAGTTAATCCTACTTGAATCAGACTCTTTTCAGTTAGGTCCTTTGCAAAGCAAAGTACTCTTACAATGAAAGTTATAACTTGCACTTTCATGTGAAAAAAAAGTTATAACTTGCACTATGTTACTTGTTAGTCGTTACATAATAAGAATGAAAATATTTGAGCTGTTTTAGAGTTAAAACTGAAATAACACCGAGACTGTATGGAACCTTTTTTGCTTATTCGGTTCCATCTAATATCTGTGCTACTATGAAAAAGCTTGAGATAAGATTGTATGGAATCTTTTCTGCTGGATTGCGATGCCAGATAACTCCTTTCGCCCAAGTCAAACCTAGTCAAAATGTCAAATCACTAGTGATTTGATCAGATTTTTTTTGAGCTTATAGTGATTTGATCAGATGGTCGTGCGGACGATCATCACCAGCGATCAAATCAGATCCTTCACAAATCACAACGCGCAACGCAGGTTACGACTTGGGCCAACAGGCCCAGAATAAAGAAACCAACTGAGGCCCAGCGCACCGCGCTGCCGCGTGCGATCCACCTCCCGCTATTACAGCCAATCAGAGCGCAGGAGACACCGCCACACGGATCGCCCCCACGATCCGCGCACCTCCCACCAAACAAAATCGCAGCCATTCATCTCTGTCGAATCCAACGTTCCAAACTGGCCCCGCCCTCCCGAAAGCCGACGGGCCCCGAAAATTTTCGCTGTCTCCCGCCCACTCGTCGCCTACATAAACGCCTCCCCTTCACGGCATTTCCTCACTCCATCCAATCCTGCAATTCCCAAATTCTCCACCTCGCGCGCATCGCTACCTATCGCCAGCAAACCCTAGCATCCTCTCCAGAATGGCCCGCACCAAGCAGACGGCGCGCAAGTCCACCGGCGGCAAGGCCCCGAGGAAGCAGCTGGCGACCAAGGCGGCGCGCAAGTCGGCCCCGGCCACCGGCGGCGTGAAGAAGCCCCATCGCTTCCGCCCTGGCACCGTCGCGCTCCGTGAGATCCGCAAGTACCAGAAGAGCACGGAGCTGCTGATCCGCAAGCTCCCGTTCCAGAGGCTGGTGCGTGAGATCGCGCAGGACTTCAAGACCGACCTCCGCTTCCAGAGCTCCGCCGTCGCCGCGCTGCAGGAGGCCGCCGAGGCCTACCTCGTCGGGCTCTTCGAGGACACAAACCTCTGCGCCATCCACGCCAAGCGCGTCACCATCATGCCCAAGGACATCCAGCTCGCGCGCCGCATCCGTGGCGAGAGGGCCTAGAGCAGTGGTCTGTCCCTGATGGTTGGGTGTAGAGATCTTTCGTAGTCATTTAGCCTTTGTTACGTCTTGGTGGTATGGCGAGGAAGGAGTTCCATATCTTTCCTTGAATGTGGTTGTGTGGTGTCCTAGTTTGATGTAGTTCCTGATGTTACTATCTCGATATCATCAGTAATGAAATTGCTGGTTATCTCGTATGAAATCTCTGCCTCTTGCTAGGAATCTCTGGGTCTGATTGCAGCGGCTGTAGTCTCATAGGAATCTGGGATCCACTGGTGTGATTTGTTTCACTAAAAAAATATCATCGACCAAATCCAGAATGCAAGAATTGAAATGGTCTGGAACAATTTAATGCCAGTGTTATGTTTGGACCTAGGAAAAACTTACCGATTGTACCGACGGAACTGCTGGGCGTCGAGATAGCGGTTACCTTGGTTACCGGACGAAAAACCGAACAAACTGGAATTTTAAATTTGTTTGAACTGAAACGCCTGTTGTGCGGTTAGCAACCGGTTTACCGCTCGGTAAGTTCGGTTTACCGCTCGGTAATTGCGGTATACCGCCGATAGGAATGGAAAACTGACATAAAATGATAAAATGGAAAATGCAAAAGAAAAGGCACAAAAAATTGACATGAGCTTTGCATAATTTTAACACCAATACAACTCAGATATTAAGCACCTATAATATAGATTACAGTCATATAAAATCATAAGACATAATCTATAGTACATATGGTTCGAATAAATAGTCCATTACAACACATAGTTTTTGAGCAAATAATTATACAAATCAGATATTAAGCACCTATAATATAGATTATAGGCATACGGGCCGGCTAGCCGTTCACCTTGCGTGGCTAGCCGCGTGGTTGGTAGCCGCGGTTACCGAGCCCCCGCTGCGGTAAGCCGCACTTACCGCGCGGCTAGCCGGGTCCGGCGGCGGGCGCGGCGCCTCGAGGCGGCGGACGGGCCGGCGGGCGGCGCAGGGGCCGTGGCGGGCGCACGGGACGCGCGGCGGACGGGGCGGCGGCGGCTGCAGCCTACGGCGACGGGCGCAGAGGTGCCGGCGGGCGAAGGGGCGGTCCCGTGGTCGATTCGTGCGGTGGTGGAGTGTTCTGGACTCTGGAGTGAAGTGGATAAGGTCTTTTTGTTTTTTTTTCATTTTCTCCTTTTTCAATCCTATCATTTTTTTGACCCCTCAAATTTATGAATTTTCGTAACATCTTTTCACCATAATTCATCATAAGACATCTAGTTTTTTTACGAATTTTTACATCAAATTTTTTCAAAAATCCAAAATTTTGAATTTTAAACGGCCGGTAACCGGCCGTCCGCTGTAATCGGGCCGGTCCGGTAACTGCGGTAATCATGGAAACCGGCCGGTTACCGACCGGTAATTTTTTCCTAGGTTTGGACAGTAACAACATTCCAGAATGCAAGAATTGAAATGGTCTACTCATGAATATTCTTGTTAGTGCTATTATAGCAACATGAAGACATCTAATTTCTCACGAGCAATTAACGTTCTTTTTGTGGCTGTATTTTTAGTAGCTGTTTTAACTTGGTGCCTTTTACAGGGTGTATTTGAGGATAAAGCGAGTATACACAGGGACATAGTGACTTGTGAGTGTTAGTCGTGTAAGTATGTGGGCAAGATCTCCTTCCTGCCCTCCCTCAATACTGCCAGTTTGTATCTCAATTGTCATAATTTGGCAAACCTTACTTTTGCTTCTCTGACATGTTGTTAGGTCCACCTATTATTTTTCCTGTAAAGAAATTACAACCAAGATTTCATTTCCTTTCAGGGGATTGACAAAGAAATTCTGTTGCTGGAAAAGTTAGTATTTGAGATGGCGAATGAGAAAGGTTGGCACAGACAATGTCCTTGCCAGACTAAATTTTTCTGATCATGCAATGATGTGAAAGCTCACCTTGTTTCCATGTTTGTGGTATTGATCTAATTTTTTTTTTACTCAAATGAACTTTGTACTATAATACTATATCCTTGACTAGTTTGTTTTACGATGCTCGTATACATGGATAAGAAAAACCTGTTATGTCAACCATGCTATTTTTTACTCATGAACTTTGTAAGATACTGTTATATCATTGACTGGTTCTGCTTTATGAAACTCACATACCTCGATAAGAAAAACCTGTTATGTGAACCATATGAAAGACAGTGTCGCCTTGAGGAAGTTCCACAAGTTATTCCAGATAGTAAAGATACTGGATCACAAGTTCCAGCAGAAGGCAATTCTATTCAGAATAATGCAGTTGATTTCCAAGGTGTCACTCCTGCAAATCCTTAGGATTGCTGCATTTTCTGATTCCTACTGAACTGTGTTAGGTGTCTTATGGAGCCTAAGAAATCTATGAAAGTAAATGGTTGAATACATAGGATGTTTTCTCTGCATCATTTGCTTTCCTTTGCAATGTTAGTGTCACCTCATTGCATTAGGGCTGCTGACGCTAAAGTAGGCTACTGTACACTTCACATCTTCTTGTTTTTTCATTTATTCTACATAAAATTATATATTGGATATTCTGACCTAGTGTTTTTTTTCTTGATAATTTTTACATATTAATTACTTGTTGCTTTGACTTGATTTATTTGATTTGTGGAGTCAACTTTTTCTTGTTGTTTTTCAGCTGCATACATGACACTTGCATTATTTTGACCCATGTGCTGACTCATGAGTATACAATCATTCTCGGTAGATAATAGTATATGTGATTGGTGATTTGATCTATTCCTATCTTTTCATTATAAATTATGTGCTTCAGGCCTTTTATGCATTTTCTTGTTTGTTTCATTGGCTTTCTTTTAGTAGTTCAGCAGTTTTTTACACACAAAATGAAGGTAAGTGACCCTTTTATGCTGTTTGGGCACCAACGAAGAGAGTTTCTCCTTCAAAAACTTTCTCAGAAGAAGAAAAAAATCTTAAGACGTGCTTATATGTATTTTTTAACTATTCTCAGTAGGAGCAGATGCTGACTTTTCTGTTGGTATTGGTACCAATGAGGGGATAGCTATGTTGAAAAAATGTTCAGAAGAAAAATCTAAAGGTTTTGCTTTTATGATAAGAGCTGTATTACTTGTGTTTTTTTTCTCATAGGTTGAAGTTATTACTTTTGGGCACTTGACTTCCTTGCTGGCTTTTTCCTGTACCTGTGGGGTTCATCTTTAGCCTACCACAACTTAATTGGGACTAAAAGACTTCGTTGTTGTTGGTGGTGATGTATCGATTAGAGGAGAGCTTTCATATGAGAAGTTGCTCAAAAGAGATATTTAAATGTTTGCAAAATGTGCTCAACTGTTTCAAATGGGATAATCACACATTCTATTTAGTTGGCATTGAACTCCGCCGGTGTTGACTGGAAGACTTTCTTGAGTCGTCTCAACACCGCCGGTCCCAAGCCCGGATAAAGGAGGAGGGGTTGTGTTAGGCTTGGCGAGCCAACAACTATTTAGCCACTCAAATGGATATGAAACCCACAAGAAATTCGTTGGGGCGTTCCCTGCCGAGCGACGCGCCACATCGGAACCCGGTGTGGTGTTAAATGAGCAAGGGCCGGGTCGCCGCAACCTTAGTGGCGCGCCACATCGGAACCCGGTGTGGTGTTAAATGAGCAAGGGCCGGATCGCCGCAACCTTAGTGGCGCGCTACATCTACGCCCGGGTGTAGTGAAAAATAAGCAAGGGTCTTTGCACCTCCCTCGACGGGTGCAAAGGGTAAGGAAGTTAGCCGAGCCAACTAGGATTCGCCTAGGTAGTTGGAATGTAGGATCCCTAACGGGTAAGTTACGAGAGCTAGTCGATGTAGCAATTAGAAGGCGGGTAAATATCCTATGCGTCCAAGAGACTAAATGGAAGGGTCAAAAAGCGAAGGAAGTGGAGGATACCGGCTTCAAGCTTTGGTACACGGGGACAACATCCGGTAGGAATGGTGTAGGCATTTTGATCGATCGGAGCCTTAAGGATGGAGTTGTAGATGTGAGGAGGCAAGGCGATCGGATTATCCTTGTTCGGTTAGTTGTTGGAGATTCGGCTCTAAATGTGATCGTGCCTATGCCCCCGTGTAGGTCTTAGTGAGAGCATCAAGAGGCGCTTCGGGAAGATCTCGGATAGTATGGTTAGTACCATACCTATTAGTGAGAAACTCTTCATAGGAGGAGACCTTAACGGCCACGTGGGCGCGACAAATGTAGGGTTTGAGCGGGTACACGGGGGCTTTGGATATGGTACTAGGAATCAAGAAGGGGAAGAGATCCTAAGCTTCGCGTTGGCCTACGACTTGTTGATAGCGAATACCCTATTTAGGAAGAGGGAATCCCATCTAGTTACCTTTAGTAGTGGACGACACTCGAGCCGGATCGACTTTGTCCTAGCTAGGAGGGAGGACAGTACGTGCTTGCCTAGATTGTAAGGTGGTACCGGGGAGTGTGTTGTTCCTCAACACAAGCTTGTGGTGGCGGACTTCCGCTTTCAAATACGTGCCCATCGGGGCAAACGTGCCAAAACCACGAGGACAAAGTGGTGGAAGCTAAGAGGAGAAGCGTCACAAACTTTTAAGGAGAGGATGCTAGATGAGGGACCTTGGGAGGAGGGAGAAGACGTCGACGACATGTGGTTAAAGATGGCAACATGTGTTCGGAAGGTAGCTTCGAAGTGTTTGGAGTGAGTAGGGGAGGCAAACAGGAAGCGAAAGACACCCGGTGGTGGAATGATGAGGTGCAAAAGGCTATCAAGGAGAAGAAGGATTGCTTCAAGCGTCTACACGTTGACAGGAGTGCAGCCAACATTGAGAGTTATAGAATAGCGAAGAGGGCAGCAAGGCGAGCGGTGAGTAGAGCTAAGGGCCAGGCATATGATGACCTTTATCAACGGCTAAGCACGAAGGAAGGGGAGAAGGATATTTACAAGATGGCTAGAAACCGTGAGAGGAAGACAAGGGACATAAACCAAATCAAATGTATCAAGGATGGTGCGGATCGACTTCGGTGAAGGATGAGGAGATCAAGTATAGATGGCGAGAGTATTTCGATAAGTTATTTAATGAGGAGAATGGGGGCCCTACCCTTGAGTTGGACGCTTCATTTGATGATACCAACAAGTGCTTCGTGAGGAGAATTCGTGAGATAGAGATCGGGGAGGCCTTGAAGAGGATGAAGGGAGGTAAAGCGATGGGTCCCGATGGTATCCCCATTGAGGTGTGGAGATGTCTCGGTGCTAGAGCGGTAGTATGGTTAACTAAGCTTTTCAACCTCATTTTTCGATCTAACAAGATGCCCGAAGAATGGAGGAGAAGTATATTAGTACCGATCTTCAAGAACAAAGGAGATGTTCAAAGTTGCACTAATTATCGTGGGATTAAGCCGATGAGCCATACGATGAAGCTCGGGAGAGGGTTATCGAGCATCGCCTAAGAGGAGTAACAAGAGTGACCCAAAACCAATTTGGGTTCATGCCTGGGAGGTCGACCATGGAAGCGATTTTTCTAATGCGACAATTGATGGAGAGATATAGGGAGCAGAAGAAGGACTTGCACATGGTCTTTATTGATCTCGAGAAGGCGTATGACAAAGTTCCGAGAAATGTCATGTGGTGGGCTTTGGAGAAGCACAAAGTTCCAACCAAGTACATTACCCTTATACAGGATATGTATAAGGATGCGATGACTTGTGTTCGGACTTGTGATGGGGACACCACCGACTTTCCAATTAAAATAGGACTACATCGGGGGTCAGACCGAGCCCTTACCTATTTGCTTTGGTGATGGATGAGGTTACAAGGGATATTCAAGGCGATATCCCTTGGTGTATGCTCTTTGCCGATGATGTGGTCCTAGTTGATGAGAGTAGGGCGGGGGTTGATAGGAAGTTAGAACCGTGGAGGTACACGTTAGAGTCAAAGGGTTTCGGACTTAGCAGGAACAAGACCGAGTACATGAGGTGCGATTTCAGCTTGTCTACACATGAGGACGGAGATGTTAGCCTCGATGGCCGGTGGTGACCAAGAAGGATACTTTTCGATACTTAGGATCGATGCTACGTAAGGATGGCGAGATTGACGAAGATGTTAGGCATAGAATTTCAGCCGGTTGGTTGAAATGGCGTCAAGCATCCGACGTACTTTGTGATCGGAGGGTGCCACAAAAGCTAAAAGGTAAGTTTTATAGGACCGCGATTCGCCCGGCAATATTATATGGTGCTGAATGTTGGCCTACAAAAAGACGACATGTCCAACAATTAAGTGTAGCGGAGATGCGTATGCTACGGTGGATGTGTGGACACACAAGAAGGGATCGGGTACGGAATGAAGATATTCGGGATAAGATAGGAGTGGCTCCAATTGAGGAGAAATTGGTTCAACATCGATTGAGATGGTTTGGACATGTCCAACGTAGGCCTCCGGAGGCACCGGTGCGTAGTGGGGCTCTAAGGCGGGCCGATAATATAAAGAGAGGTAGAGGTCGACCTAACTTGACTTGGGAAGAATCGGTCAAGAGAGACCTTAAGGAGTGGAATATCTCCAAAGAATTAGCTATGGATAGGAGCGCTTGGAGGCAAGCAATCGACGTGCCTGAACCGTGACCTTTATGTTGCTCTAACTTTGTGTCTTATGGGTTTCATCTCTAGCCTACCCCAACTTGCTTGGGATTAAAGGCTTTGTTGTTGTTGTTGTTGTTGTTGTTATTTAGTTGGCATTGGTCTATATGTTTCATTATATTTCTCGTTCATAAAGGTTTACTTATGTAAAGTGCATTCAACTGTCTTGAATGGACAATTAAGAATTTTCACTGGTTTGTATGTTTCATTTTATATCTCTTTCCATAATTTTAATGGGATAATCATGATTCTAATTAGTTGCTACTGGTTTATACATTTCATTCTCTTTCCTTATGTGACATCATGGACAATGGAGGTTGAGACAATTTGGAATTTTTTTGCTATCCTGTGACAAGGGGTTTTGTCAATGGAAAGTGACACTGATAAAGCACCTCGATGTTTATTCAAATACATGTCTAATTTAGTCTAAGTACTAAAATCTTCAAAGTTCTCTTACTATGAGAGGGAATGGAACCGTTTACCCGAAGTATAGTTGATAAAAAAATCCAACATGACTACAAAAGTATTTGTAAAAATGAATTTCGAAATGGTGGAATTAATTGGCTCATTGATTGTTAATGTGAAAGAATACCTTGGTTATGGTCCTTTTATTTCAGTAGGATTTGGAAATGGAGGGAGAGTAAAGAGAATGCTGATGGTGGTACTGTTGGAATAAATGTTCAGAAACAGGACACTGAAGGTTCGCACTTACGTCCTGCCTTCACACTAAGCTAAGGATTGATCTTGTAGCTGCCTTCCCTTTTCTTATCTAGCTGACACTTCATTTTCACTCTGAGCCATCTGTTTGCCTTTTTTATTCCTGTTGTAGACATGAAAGTTGATGATGATGCTGAATGCGTTCCGAAGGACTCTGAAGGTTCGTGCTTGTGGAATTTGATAGAGGCACCTTGTTTTGCATTTTGAGCTGCTTCCCTTTTTTATGCAACATTTTGAGCTACCATTTTGTTTTCATTAACTCCTAGTATAACCAACCTCTCTTCTGCCCTCTTAAAGGAAAACCAAAGTATTCTCACTATTCAACTTGCATAATGCAGCCACCAAAGCTGACGCCAATGGGATGCTTTGTGAGGACTGTTCCTTACTAGGCCTTCCTCTAGCTGCTGTTTAATGGCCATCCTGCTACTTTAACCTAACTGGCTTTTGTTTGTTCTTCATGCAGCTAATAAATCCAATGCTGCTGGTGATACAGTAGGAACAGTTGTTCAAAAGATGGGTACCAAAGGTCCATTCTTACTCTAGTTCTTCTGCTAGTTACTGAAATCTATTTACTCCTCTGAAACATTCATTCTATCCGTTTTACCTTTTGAACAAAATCCTGGCTCGATTTACTCCCTCAACTCTTGAAATGATGCAATGTACTCCCTCAAGTTTTTGTAGTCTTAAAAATATATATTATTTAATTTTTTTAACACTGATATTGGCTACCGGTACGCAAAATTACATATTGTACATGGAGAAATGAAAAAAAAGACATTATATGAAGGTGTATATTGCACTAACTTGGGTTGTTTAATCGAGTTAAGATTTTTTTAGCCAAATGGACATTAGATTGCTTAATGGAGTAAAATGGACTTGTTCCAATTTTTGAATTGAAAATTTATGCTTGCATCTTCTTTGTATTTGACTGTTCAATAGCGTTATCATGAGGTGTATTTTACCACCGAACTTAATGTGATCCCCTCCTACAAGTGAGCCATTTCTGTTCTGCTTGTATCCTTTCAGCCATATCCGCATGTATATAGCAACCCTGGATGTTAATCGAGAGGTGCTAATGCATGAAAACAGTATTGTTGCTGACTGTATTTTCCCAACTTTCTTTGACAACTTGCTACTCCATTCTGTTCCATTATTCTTATACCTGATCTAATACAACCTGTTGCAGCTGTTGATGCTGGCATGAAAGCCCAAGTTATTATTGATCTAGAAGCTGATGAGGATCTGCCTGAGAGAGGCGGGCAAACAGCAGACATTGATCTCGAAGCTGATGATTCCAGAGGCGCTCTTCCCGTGCAACATGAGACAAATAACACCTTACACACAAAGTGAATATCACGGCGCAAGTGTGTCTGTGATCCTCAGGGTGATGAGCAAGGCCCATTTACACAGGTGGATCTTCGTCGCTGGTGGGATAGTAACTACTTCCCCGAGGATTTCAAAGTTTGGATTTTGGAGGAAAGACCAGACTAGCGACTCCGTGGTTTTCCTTAGAGATGTTCTGTAGGTGAAGAGGTAGTGCTACTGGAGTCTGGAGTACAGGTCCAAGTATTTTTCTGAGGTGACACTCGTATCGACGCTGTGGTGCTGTCTCGTATGGAGCACCAGTCCATGGCTCTCCCACCTCTCTATCCTGTATTTTGTTGGACCTTGCCCGCATTGACCTGCTGCCAGCGGTGGCGAATCCCACTGTTCTCCTCTCCACCATCTGCTGTCGCGTCGCACAGGCACAGTACGGCTCCTTCCATCCTCCTCCCTCCCCTCCATCGTCTCCCCTTGCATCGTGAAGGAGATGCTAGCGATATGATCCGTGATCCAACGAAAGGGTGATGCTCTCAAGCACCTCGCTGTCGGGGCGAACCAACTGTGGCGGTACCTGCTTCAGCTATCGCGCTGGGAGCTTGTAAGATGCATCGCATCCTTGAGTTGTAGCACTCTGCGCTAGGTGTTATAACTTTTGAATTTAGTTGGAGCTTGGAAAGCAAGCTGAACATATTGATCGAAATCTTTCATCTATTTTAGATGGATTTGAAATATTTTCTTGGGGATTTCACTCTTTCGCACATATGTTATTCCTTGCTTTTTTTATCGCTTCTCCTCACTGCTCGGTGGTTGGCGGGTAAGGCCGCGCGAGCAAGGTCACGAGTCACGACGTGCTGTCGCCGCCGGTGAGCCGTGAAGGAAAGCCAACACTGCACACGGGCCATCTTCATCACATCGTTCAGGCCCACGACCCATAGCCCGCGACGGGTCCGACCTAAGGTCGATCATCCACGTGGGTTACGTGCCGGGGAAGCTAGGAGCTGTGAGCCCCACCAACCACTCCTCCATCTCTCTCTGCTGGTGTCCTTCGGTAGGACCCGGAGTGCTGACGTGGCGCTCTGACATATGGGTCCCACTAGCCACGTCAGTTAAAACCACTCTAAAAACCGGATAAGGAGGTAAAACGAACGATTTTGATAGTTACTGGATCATAGATACCCGGTTTTAGAGTATGAGGGAACAATAGTGCACCGACCTTGAAAGTTGAGAGAGGTAAATAAGACTTTTTCCTCAAGAAAATACTGTATCACATTATTTGCTTTGAGCTGGCCCATGGGCCAAGAGAACGTCCCCTGTGACCTGGCTAGCTAGCATTGATCCAAAAAGGAATGGAGCGAGCCATTGTGTTGGATTTCACAGTAAAATCGAGGTTGAAACTCTACGGATTTTGGTTGTTGCATCAGGAAGCTATCCTTTACAACCTTGGCATTCGATAGATTGAGATTGTGCTTTGTGGTGTTTATTTAGATTTCAGTCGTAGGTGAGGACAACTACAAGAATTCAGGATAAAAACAATGAGGGCCTGTTTGCCTTGAAGGATTTTCACATGGAAAAGTGAAGGAATCCATTCCAAAGGAAAAGAATTAGAGTAGGAGTTTGGGATGAAGGAATTAGAGATTATTTTCCTCTGAAACACTGTAGTCTAAATCTACTGTGAGCTCTTGTTTTCTCTTCGTTCATTCAAGCCTGAGTTGGTTTGCATGGTTAAACGTGAGAATTGGGGGCATTAGCTATTCTGTCCTCAAGTGGAAAGGAGAGAGCACACACCAGCATAGTGGTGTAAGTTGGGTTGATTTGTATTCTTTTTCTTTTCTTTGGATTTAGTCCATAGGATGTTTTGGAAAAAATTCTTTACTGAATCAAAAAACAAAAGAAAGCTGACCTATGAACAAAGAGGTTACTAATTTGATTTATGTTGATCAATAATGATATTAGCTTCAAAATATTTGTTTCTAGTTGCACTGATTTTTGTGTTCCTTTATTTCTCTTCCTGCATTTAAAACAACAACAGTTTATCATTCATCTGTTTTCTATTCCTACGATTTTATCTCTTTTCTCATTCCTGTATTTTCCTCGTTCCAATGTTTTTTCTCTATTCCTATGTTTTGCTTCCTTCGTTCCAAACAGTCCTTTGACTCTAACAATTATGCTCCTCTTGAAACAAGGAATATTGTTGCGCATCGAATACTAACTTAACTAAAATTATATTTGAAATCTACTCTTGGAGGAACAATAGGAGAACAGGAGAAATATTAGGCTGTATATTTTGTAGGCATAGAAAGGGAATTTTGAAGTTAAATTTCTGGTCACTTTTGAACACTCTTAATAAATCTGATAAGAATTGGAAAAATTTATTTTGTTCTCTAATGATTATGTTTCTCACTTCTTCATAAGTCAGGTCTAATATTTCTATTCCTACGATTTTCTCTCTTTTCTCATTCCTGTATTTTCCTCGTTCCAATGTTTTTTCTCTATTCCTATGTTTTGCTTCCTTCATTCCAAACAGTCCTTTGACTCTAACAATCATGCTCCTCTTGAAACAAGGAATATAGCGCATCGAATACTAACTTAACTAAAATTATATTTGAAATCTACTCTTGGAGGAACAATAGGAGAAGAGGAGAAATATTAGGCTATATATTGTTTAGGCATAAAAGGGAATTTTGAAGTTAAATTTCTAGTCACTTTTGAACACTCTTAATAAATCTGATAAGAATTGGAAAATTTTATTTCGTTCTCCAATGATTCTGTTTCTCACTTCTTCATAAGTCAGGTCTAATATTTTTCATTGTCCCCATTTAGAAACTTTTAATCAACATGATCTGTACTTAGAATTTAGGTGTGTTCGTTTCCTAGGGTCTAAAATTTATAGCTGTCACATTAAATTTTTTTTACTATTTATGAATATTTCAATCAATTTAATGTGACAGTGTTAAATTTTAGAGGACAGAAACGAACAGAGCCTTTATATTGTTATTTATTTTTGTAGAGTTATGTAACATGTATACATAGAGAAAAAAATGGTAATGCAGTGAATGGAGTGGTATTGTATTGTATAGCGATAGAATCAATCGTTGTCCCATGATAAAACCGATATTTTTTTAAAAAAAAAACGTTTGGCTTCAGCTGTAAAAGCCGGCAACGACTCAAAGTCTTCTTCATGCCCGGCCAACGTAAATAACTGATCATGTCAGTGTACCTACGCAGCAATACTGTCCATCGAAACTGTTTCCCTCTTAAACAAAAGTCAGAACTTGGCCTCCATTTGAATTCTAGAAACCGGAGATTTTGGAATCTCATGCATGGCACATAAACAGCCAAACTATAGGCCTGGAGCCGCATACGAATCTGTAGCAAGTACATGCAGCAACCGCTTATTTTCTCCGCTTCCATTTGTCCGAGCACTGAGGCTGAGTTACAGTACAGTACCGCACACGATACTCAAGAAACAGGTGTCTTGAGCAGTGCTGAGTACAAGCTACAACAATGCCCGTCGCCCAGCGCGCGCAAATCCGCAAAACAACAAAGATCTTAAAAAGCGAGCGAGCGAGGAGCGCACTCACCAAGCCCGACATATCTTTTAGGTAGCTGTCACGCGTGCACAAAGGCCACGTCGGCACGTACTACGCCTGACTGAAAAAAATCGCGTGGAAATCAGCGTCCACGTCGGCTCCGGACACGCCACGACGATGGTTGCCGCCGCCGACGTGACAGGCTTGGTGATGATGCTAGCTAGCGGCGGCGGCCAGCGTAGCGGAGGTGATTGTTGAGGTCGAACCAGACCTGGCGGAAGACCTTGACGATGCAGTCGTGGTGCTCGTCGGCGTTGAGCGAGAGGTAGCACGCCAGCAGCGTCTCCAGCTCCTGCGGCCGCCCCACCATGCGCTTGCTCGCGATCATCTCCACCATGGACGCGCGGAACTCGCGCTGCGGGTCCCGCGTCCGCCGCACCACCGCGAACCGCTCCAGCTCCGACACCCGGGGGACCGCACGCGCACCGCCACCCCGGGAGGACCCTGCTTCCCGTTTCCGTGCGAGGAGAACGACCTCCGCCCGCCGGAGGCGGCGCGCCGTGCACGGCGCCGCCGGCTCCGCGGCGGCCGCTTCGCGTCCGCGTCCGTCTCGGACTCGGACAGCAGAGGCGGGAGGGTTGGCGTTCGGCGTCCGTACCGGTGCCGGCTTCGGGGACGCGGAGCAGGAGAGGGAGATGAGGTGGTGGCCCAACGGCAGGAGGTCGTCCCTGTCGCCGCCGACCGAGTAGTGGCGGCGCCGGCACAGGTGGCGCCGTGCCGCCGCGGTGTCGGACTCGGTGTCGTCGTTGCCCACCGAGCGGCGGCGCGGGGCGATGTCAGCTGCCGCGGCGTCGGCACCGGCAGCGGCGCGACGCGGGACTGTGCCGGCAGCTGTCGCGGCAGCAGATGATGCGGAGGAGGAACTGGACGGACTGCTCTGCGACGCGGACGCGGGGTTCGTGCTCGCCGCAGGCTTGTGGAAGTTGGGCGGCAAATACGCGGCGGGCTGGGCAGTACTCTTGGCTGCCACTGCCACTGGCACGGGCGTGGCTTGCTCGGGCGGCTTAGCTGCGGCTGCGCCAGTGTTTCTGGCCGTGAGCTTCGACAGCCATGCCAGCGGCGAGAAGGACGAGAACACCGCCTTGCTCTTCCCCTTGCTGTCTTGCTGCTCTTGATCTCGCCGCGGGTGCAGGGCATCTCTTGGCTGCTGCCTACTACTGCCTCTAAGCCCCCACCTCATGGCCAACCCTCTGGTGGTTTCTCAGCGTGCCAATCAATCAATATGTGAGCCTGGTTGTTCGTCTTGGCGAGTGGCACAGTGAGGAGGAGAGCTGGACACGGGCTGCACCTCTTTTTAAGCTCGAGGTTTGGCGGTTCACCGCATGGCGGAGTTGAGGCCGTGGGGTCCATCCGCGTTCCAACTTTTCCTGGAGTGTGCTGCGATTGGAAATTTGCAACTTTCAAGACTTTTTTAAAACAAGAAAGACACCGGTTTGCAACTTGAGTTTTGAACCCCCGAAGATGGGAGAGCTTTCTGCCGTGCCACAAATAGACGAAATTAAAGTCGTAGTAGCTGCACTTTTCCTTGGCGCTCCTTTCCGGTGCACGAGTGTCACTCACCGGGCTCGACCTGGCTGATTGATTTCCGTGATTGATGCCCACCACTGGCCATTTTCAATCTTTCAGTGGTACTCCGTGTTTGCAATTGTTTCACTTTTCTAATAGAGCCATGCAGAGTGGTACTAGTGAATAATAATAATAATAAGTACTTTATATACTGCATTATTGCAGCCTTGCTGCACGCAGGAACGCCATTGCCTGGCTGCCGGTCAGCCGGTGCCCCTGCTGCATGGCTTTTGGGTTTACCAAGATCCTGATTGTGCCTTTTTAGCTGATCAGGTGATTGGCGGACCACGAACACCGCCAGCTTAGCACCCGCGTCTGGTCATTGAGATTCCGGGCGCCGTGGCGCGTGGTGGAGCCAGCAGAAAATCCCACGAAGATCGGTCGATACAGCAGCTTCGGGAACGGCAAGGATGCCGGCACCCTTCTTTCTGTGCGTGCGCGCGTGGATTCTTCATGCCGCCATCGTCTTGGCGTGCATGCGCATGCGCCGGGGTGTCGTTGGCATGGCACTGATGATACGCTGAGCACACACACCAGGGCCTTTTCCTCTCATCGCAGGACGCAATCCAATCCCCAGCGGCAGGACTGCTGGAGGGAGCGGCAAAAGTGGCAGACACGCGCAGGCAGGCGGGCAGCGGAGATGGGTGAATCCGGACAGCGCCGGGCCAAGGCAGAGAGACTCGACTCGCTCGGCCATACGGATTCTGCCGCCCCTTCGCAAGCTCTGCACGCTCACTGTTTATCGTTGTTTTCCTGCCGCCTCTCTCTGCCGCTGGGCAGCGACAACTGCCCACCGGCACCTTTGTTTGAATTGAACAATGTCCCGCCACCTCACCGCTTTTTACTAGACTGCAAAGCTACTGCATCTCGCTGTAACCGCTGCAGTGCTGGTCCAGATGGGGTCGTCGAGTGCAACGCGACGCTGCAACTGGAACGCGAATTCTACTCCTGTTGGCCTGTTCCAACACAAGAAACTTGCGGATTTTGCTCTGATCCATATAAGAGGTTACAAGCTTTTTCAATCCTTCCATTCTCTCCATGTGCGTTTCCGTAGTAGGCTCCTTGTTACAGTATTACTAGTACGCCTATGAGCACCGCAATTGTTGACCCATGCATCCCCAAAGGCTTCCCGCCCAACAAAGATCATTCATTTCTCTGCGTTCCTGGGCAGTACTGCTTCCTGCACCGCTGAAAGTTCATAATCATTCATTCCCGTGTGCGAAACGATCCGTGCATCCCGTAGCCCTATCGCGGATGGCCGCTCGGTGGTTTCGGTTCAAATTTCTGGTCTCCCTTTTGCCCTCCTTTTTTCTGCCGCAGCGAGCTGTAGGCTCACTTTTAGACTACCCGCACTCGTCATACTCTATTTTCATTCTCTAAACGGAATATTCTGTCCTAGTCAATGAGATCCTCTCCTCTATATTCAGTTTCTACTGCACTTGTTCATACTCTATAACCATCCTCTATATGAACTATTTAATATTTTATTCAACACCTCCAACTACCATCAACTTTCATCTCTCTTCCTCTTTCCTTTTTCACTTATTCATCTTTTAAAACTAATTTAGCAACCCAAATTTTATTAAGTAATAATAGTTTTTTCTATTTTTTTCCTTTTCCTCCTTTTTTCTTTTCTTCCTTTTCCCTTTTTCTCTCCTATCCCCACCGCAGCGCAACCTCTTCTTCCCCATGCTGCCCCTGCTCCTCCTTCGCGGTCGACCCCGCCGCCCGGCCTCTCCGCCGTCGACCCCACCCCTACGCGCCGCCGCCATCGTCCCCGCCGCCGGCCTCTCCGCCGAGCCCGGAGCCGCCATCTCGGACCGTCCCGCGGGCCCGTGCACGCGCCGCCCCCGCCTCCCTCGCGAGCCCGCGGGCGCGCCGCCGCCGCCTCCCCCGGCGGGCCCGCGCATGCGCCGCCGCCGCCTCCTCTGCGAGCCCGTGGGCGCGCCGCCGCCGCCTCCTCTCGCGAGCCCGTGGGCGCGCCGCCGCCGCCTCCCCCTCCCCCCCGCGGGCCCGCGCGTGCGCCGTCGCCGCCTCCCCCACGGGCCCGCGCGCGCGCCGCCGCCGCCGCCGGCCCGCCGCCACCTCCCACGTCGGATCTTGGGCGCCGCTGCCGGGCCTCCTCCCCCACGAGCTCGGATCCGACGGGATCGGGCGCGGGCCTCCCTCCTCCGACCGGATCCAAGCGTGGTAGCCATGCGCGGCGGACGACGGCGACGGAGACGGGCTTCGACGGCGGCTACCCCTCTCCCTCCGAGCCGGCGGCGGCTCCTCTTCTCGGTGGCGTCTCTCCTCCGGCCTCTCCCCTCTCCTCTCTCCCCGGCGGCGCGGTTGGGATGGCGCGTAGCGGTTGGGGTGGAGCGTGGGTCCTACACCACGTCGGCAGGTAGCGGCCCTCGCTATGTCCGCTCGATTTCGCGGATGCGGGAGTCCAGCGAGGCGTTCCGTATGGGATGCCGTCCCCGGTGCGAGCAAATTTACGCTACCGAGGTATCGAAGGAACACATCCAGATGCCCGGTGCAGACAGTCTTAGCCATGCAGCTAGCGTGCCTGAAAGACGAAGGCCCAGTCTAAATTTGAACCGCACGGCTAGGTAGGCGGCATACAGCGGTCCTGGACGTCCATTTTTCTTCGGGGGGTACAGTGCCATGATTCGAAATTTGAAACGTGAGGACGTGAGAAATCTTCAGTGACCGGCGGATTGAAAGCATTTGTGCAGGAGTAGCTCTAGAGTAGCTGCCGTTGGTGTTCTTTGTCTGCCTTTACGAGTGTCAACTCTCCAGCACAATTTAAATTTCCAGGAAAGGTCTGATTTGAAACAAGAGGTGCAAATAATTGGAGGTGCGACAAGACTGTGGATCTGAATATGATGAATATCGCTTTTGGTACTAGACTCGTCCTTTTCCCAAACCAAAATTCCCATGAGGCCCAGTAATTCTATTGACATGGACTCAAAATACGGCCCATGACCACCAAACGGTCTCTCGCTTCCCAGGGCAGCTATAATTCCGAGACCGTGACCCACATGCTAGAAAATGAGACGTTAATTTTAAAGAGGAAATGAGATGTTTTGGACCATCCACTATCCTAGCCCGACAAGGCACGGAATAAAAAGGCGACCTGCCCTCGCAACGGCTCAGCCTTACCAGCAAAATAATGCAGTCTCACCAAAGCCCTTGACCGACGATTCGATTTTAAAACCTCGCGTATCTTTGAAACTTTTGTGGCTACTGATACGCATTAAGCCATCGAGTCATGGACATGGACTGACCAACACGTCATGATTCATAGAATATGATGAACACATCGTGATCCGTCGGATAGTTGTTTAACGGGGAGGCGTGCGTGCAACCGGCGGTCACGTTTTAAAAGTTTGCGTCGCGAAAATCGCAAACGTGTTCGATTGGCCGATATTCAAGTTAGGACAGCACATCACGACGGCCGCGATCTAGTCCCATCCTTTGCTGCTCTCTTCCTTCGTTATTATTATTGTTACACGAAAAGGGCAATGCCGAAGCTGTAAACTTGCACGCACACGTAATTGCTATTACGGCATGAGACTGCACCGAACCCGCACATTTCAAAACGCGGCGATACCGAGCTGTTCGCCCTGCGTGACCAGCGGAGCGGAGGCATCGATCGGATAGCAAAATGCCGAAAGGCGACCGGAAATACAGCACGAGCGCCGCAAGGAAGCAACAAAAGAAAACGGCGCGGGTCCCTCCGGCAAACCATCCGGAAGAAATAATTCGCGCGTAGCTATTGCGGAGAAAAAACCAGATCCGCCGCCGCGCGGTTCCTATCCGCAGCAGATCCGCGGCTTGGACGGATGCCCGTCGCCGTCTTATCGCGAGCCGGGCCAGGAGCAGATCGGCAAATCCCAAGCCAATCCTTTTGCCGCTCGCCCATCCGCGATGCTTTCCGCCGACGGCGACGCTGTCCCTGGCCCAGACGGCGCGCACGCTGTGTCGTCGTCGCCTCGCGTAGCCCCGATCGGAAACGCATCTCCTGCCTTGGCGGCTGGCTGCCGCTTCGCTCGTCACCTCCCAATGAGATTTGCAAGCTCCAAACATGTCGCGTGCGGCGTGTCCGTTTGCAGGCAGCCACGGCCCGTCACGTCGCGTCGATGCAAGAAACGGCGTGCGAATCCAACCGACTCGCGCGATTTTTACCCGTTCCGGCTGTGGTGGCGGCCGCACTTGTGCCTTGCTGGATAACTCGGGCTCTCTGAATATGGAGTTGGTGGTGGCACCGGAGGAGGAGGGAAAAAAGAAGGCCGTTGTTGAAAGCATCTCTCGCCAAAAGACGGGGAGTGAAAGCGGCTTCTATTTTGTCCATAATCTATTCGTATCACGTCGCGGCGCTGCTCGTTTTCCCGTGTGCGTTACTCGGCATGTGGGCATCTGATTCGATTTCATGCGGGCCAATCACCGACTCCGCAACCTGTTCCTTGACCCGTTCAAACCAGATTCTTTCGGACGGCTCTATATATGCAGGCATGTTAAGGTTCACGCCCTGACAGCGTGTCCTCTCCCGCCGCCGCGAAAGTGACCCGCTCAAATCAGATTCTTTCAGGTCGCGTGCTAATTCTAGTGGTACGCACTTAAACGACTATCAGCGGAGTGAAGGGCAACGTGCTTCCAAGCTTTTGCCCCTCTGCCGAGAGGAAGGGCAAATTCCTGTGCGAGTCAATGGCTCATCAAGGGGCACGCACGCACGCACGCATGTGAACCGTGTAAAGGCAGAGGCCAGGGATATGCTGGATTCTGGGCGAGGAACGCTGGTTGCTTTTGCCAGATCCACCTGCAAGTTGGATGGATGACACGGCGTGCCTTTCGTCTCCTTGACCTTGAGTGCTCCCGAAGCAGCAAAAGCAGGGGACTGAGACACGAGGTCGACAGGTTCAGCGCTCCTGTTCCTCGGCACCTGCACAGGAATACATGCTGGCCAACTAATTACAGGTCATGCTCCTCATTAACTGCCCACCGGCAGATCAAGCACGCAACGTGAGGAGGACGAGGAGGCATGAGCCAACGGCAAAAGATCTCGTGGTGCGGGGGCGGCTACACGCAGCGCTCGGACGGACGGGCACAAAAGCAAGCAACCCAACAGGAAAGCGGCGAGCGCTCGGCTTGTGAAGGTGACCGGCATCTGCTGCAACCACCGACCCCTCTTCGATTTCGATCGGAGGCCAGGCCACTAACCACCGCCGCACGAGGGCGCGCGCCCATGGGGCGATTAAAGTAGAGGCACGAGGGCCGGCGAGCCGTGAGCCGGCCATCCACCCACTAATCCTCGTGCTACCGCGACGGAGATTCCACCGAGACGGGATATCATAAACGGGCGTCCTGGCTTAGAGATGAAGTTCATTGTATGGTTGCCCGCAACGGGATGACACACGGTCGTTCGTCGTTTGTTACGGCGGAGGACATATGCAGCAGCAGGTGAACACGATAGAAGTGGCGATCGATCCGCCGCCATGTGCGTTGGACTCGGCGGCGATCCTACTTAATTCGTCCATCTGCTTCCACGAAACTCTCGCGAATCAGGGAGGGGCTCTTGGTGCTTGACCGCATGACGCTCTGCAAGTTGCCTTTTGGCTGCCTGCGAGTTCACGATGCTGCCAATCTGCGCCAGCTGATCTGGAGGAGCGCGGCTGCCGGGAGATGCAAAGGGCGTGGTCCGCTCATAAATCCGCATAAAATCCGGGGATATGCTCCCGTCAAATTGCAGCCGAGCTAAGCTACGCACGCGCCTTTTTTTACCTTACTTATTCTGCGATCTTTCTGCTCTGGCCAGCAGGGTTGGCTTTATTTGGCGGTGTTTACTTAGCTTGTTTTTACAAGAAAAAGCGTGGCCTTTTTAGTGGAAAGCTCGCGTGCAACTTATGCAGACAGGCAGGCCCGGTGACCTTTCTCGGTTAATTGCCAACGGAATCTTCTCATCTAGTGCAACAGGATCCGGATCAGCTGCAGGCGGCGTTCCAAATAATTAACGACGTTAACGCACACAACTTGGCATACCGGATGTGAAGCTCGTAGAGGTGCAGGCGTGGAAATAGAAGTGGCGGTAGAATATGTGATCTTGAGGATTTGAACTCAAGATATTTAACTATAATACCATGATAAATTATACATGAACAATTACATCCCAAAAACTAAACTTATGTAGAAAATGAATATAATTCATTATTATGATTCAACATATTTCTACCGTGATGAATAACCCGAAACTCCTGACATGTATCGTAGTTGCAATGCAAAAGTGTTCGAAATTCGATAAGCATCGCAGGTTTTCCGCAGATATATGAGCTAATAGTACATCCTTCTTTTTCCATAGAGCTTCTGAATTTAGAGCGCAGTGTCGCAATTAGTCGCCCGAGACAGCGTTACGCACTCACTCTTTGCGTGCTCGTCCCTCACGAAAAAGAGAAGAAAAGAAAACTAGAATATCATCACACGGCCGATTTGCATTTTAATACCGTGGAGAATCACCCCCAGATCGGACGTGGGGAAGACGAATCCACCATCGTCTCCGGGGAGCATGCACGTGACCACGTGATCTACTGTCTTTTTACAGTACTAGTCCACCCGTAGACCAAATCTACGCGTGCTAGCACCAACCGGACCTTGGAGAGCACTGCGCGGAGACCGGCCGGCCCGTCGCCGCCGCCGCGCTGGACCACGACGTGCGTGCGGGCCTGTCCTCGTATTAACCATCCGTCGCCGGAGATGACCTGGCGTCCACGCAGAAACAGGATAAGACAGCTTTGCAGCGCCGGGCGCGCACTGTCCAACGAGACAGCGAGCGCGGCGGTTTCTTTAATCCCTCCTGCGGCTGGGACGTGGATGTGTGGACGCCGCTGACTCGGAGACGACGCGGCGGTAGCAGCACCAGCAAGCGCGCGCGGCTGCAGTGCTGACCGCCTGCGTCGTCACTATGGATTGCCTCGTCCGTCAGGTCAGACGCGCTACCTCCCGACCCCGCCTGTGGTCAACACGACGCCGTACAGCACCGATCGCGAGTTGCCGGCTTTGCCGGTGGCGGTCGAGTTGGCGCCTGCCAACGACCAGCTGGCGGCGCCTGCCAAACTGTGAGCGCGCTGGACCGACGCGAATCCAGCCTTCAACTTGGCAGCAGCCACCGTCTGGAGGTTCTCTCGATGGTGTTAGTTGGGGGCTTAAAAAACGATGTCATCAGGGCTGGTTATCTAGTCTAGTACTGATCGCCGTCCTTGTTTAACGTTGCGCAACCGTACTGACTACTACGCTTATACAAATGCATGCAGTTGGTTTGTGTTCTTTGAGCGCAGAAGACAAACGCAGACTCCAAGCACAAACGAAAGCGATTTCGCATCATCGCTGTTTGTTTCAGCCAATGGACGTGAATGATTTCACCTTTTTTCTTCCCCCGCGGGGTGATGCATACGAAATAATTTAGATAGCGATTTGGATAGAGCGCAATAGTATTAGATAAGGTCGATCGTCGCGATACCTGGATCGTAGGTCTCTTTGTTATCCGGATACCAGTAGAATTCACCAGGTCAGAATTGCTCGGAAACTGATGGCCATCAATCGTGTGCGTCGCGTACGAGTTGCACCAAACAAATGGTTTTTCGTCCGTTATAAGGCAAGCGGTAGTGATAAAACATCTGGTTCGGGCCCGATCAGTGTGAGATTCTCTGTTTGAACACGGAGTCGTTGCGATTTTCGTGTGGATAAGGAAATGCCCGGGGGTCGGAGCACGGACGTGGGCAGAGCGACTACACGGTCGTCACAGGTGACGCCACTGCCGGCTTGCCAGGTGGCGACACCAGTACACGACACGTTTTTCTCGCCGCCGAGGTCTCCTGCCGCTAGGATTACGCCAGCCATGGAAAAGACCAACGACGCGCGGAGACATCCAATTGAGCCCCCGAAACAGTTGAAATTCCAAACAGTTTGAGAAAACGGCTCGTTGTCATCGGGCCCCACCAGCCTCGTCGAGCCGTCGATCCAGCGCGTGCGCCGCGCACTGCTCGCATCTGGACCGTCCGCTGTGCGGTCCCGACAGGTGAGGTGGGGCGCGTGACGCCCAGCTGGCGTTGGAGGGGGCAGGGCGCAACCTTATCCTCTTTTCCCGAGGTGATTGGATTTGCCTAGACTTGGTCCAGTGAGCCTGCGCCCACCGACGGAAGGTGGGACAAAAGTGTCAGTGATACGTGGCTCCGGGGAGAATCGGCCAACGCCCGTGGAATATACGGGCGCGTCCTTCCTTCCCTTCCTCCCTGACCTTCACGCCTCTCTTCCGGTCACGTTTCCCATTCCCATTTCCAAACTCGCGAGCCCACCTCCCTCCCTCCCTCCCTTCTTCGCCGCCTACCTCAGATCAGATCAAAGCAGAGCACCTACTACTCGTTATCCTCCTGCTGGGTTCGGTGAACCCGGCTGCCGTGCCGCGCGGATCGGAAGGGCTACGGTTGGGTCTCTCCTCCCCCAGGCGAAGCGTGCTCTCTTAGCCCGGTGTTTCAGCCATGATGTCGCGGTCGTACACCAACCTGCTCGATCTCGCGGAGGGCAACTTCGCGGCGCTTGGCCCCGCCGGCGGCATGGGACGGCGGCGGTCGGGGTCGTTCGGGATGAAGCGGATGTCGCGGGTGATGACGGTGCCCGGGACGCTGTCCGAGCTGGACGGGGAGGACGAATCCGAGCCCGCGGCGACCAACAGCGTCGCCTCCGACGTGCCCTCGTCGCTGGCGGGCGATCGGCTCATCGTGGTATCCAACCAGCTGCCCGTCATCGCGCGGCGGCGGCCCGACGGCCGAGGCTGGTCCTTCTCCTGGGACGACGACTCGCTGCTCCTCCAGCTCCGCGACGGCATCCCGGAAGAGATGGAGGTGCTCTTCGTCGGTTCCCTGCGCGCCGACATCCCCGTCGCCGACCAGGACGAGGTGTCCCAGGCGCTGTTTGACAAGTTCCGCTGCGCACCGGTGTTCCTCCCCGACCACCTCAACGAACTCTTCTACCACCGCTTCTGCAAGCGCCACCTCTGGCCCCTGTTCCACTACATGCTCCCCTTCTCTTCGTCCGGCCCCACGGCGACCACATCGTCTACGTCCGGCTCCGGCAACGGACGCTTCGACCGCAGCGCGTGGAAGGGTACGTGCTCGCCAACAAGTTCTTCTACGAGAAGGTTGTGGAGGTCATCAACCCGGAAGATGACTATGTCTGGGTTCACGACTACCACCTTATGGCTCTGCCCACCTTCCTTCGCCGCCGCTTCAACCGCCTGCGCATGGGATTCTTCCTCCACAGCCCCTTCCCCACTTCGGAGATCTACCGCACCCTCCCCGTTCGCGAGGAGATATTAAAGGCTTTGCTCAACTGTGACCTCATCGGGTTCCACACCTTTGATTACGCCAGGCACTTCCTCTCGTGCTGTAGTAGGATGCTGGGAATTGAATACCAGTCAAAGCGTGGGTACATTGGACTGGAGTATTTTGGTCGCACTGTTGGGATCAAAATCATGCCGGTGGGAGTTCATATGGGTCAGTTGCAGACCGTTCTGCGCTTGCCCGATAGGGAATGGAGAGTTTCTGAGCTGCAGCAGCAGTTTGAGGGGAAAACCGTCTTGCTTGGTGTGGATGATATGGATATCTTCAAGGGAATCAATCTGAAGCTTCTTGCATTCGAGAACATGCTCAGAACTCATTCCAAGTGGAAGGGGCGAGCAGTGTTAGTGCAGATTGCCAACCCTGCCCGTGGGAGGGGTAAGGATCTAGAAGCCATCCAAGCAGAGATTCGGGAGAGCTGCGAGAGGATTAATGGAGAGTTTGGCCAGTCAGGATATAGCCCAGTTGTTTTCATCGATCGTGATGTTTCTAGTGTTGAGAAGATTGCCTATTACACAATAGCAGAATGCGTGGTGGTAACTGCTGTGAGGGACGGGATGAACTTGACACCGTATGAATACATTGTCTGTAGGCAGGGTGCACCGGAATCTGAATCCACATCAGAAGTGAGCGGGCCAAAGAAGAGCATGCTGGTTGTGTCTGAGTTCATTGGGTGCTCACCGTCGTTGAGTGGTGCTATTCGTGTGAACCCATGGAATATAGAGGCAACAGCAGAGGCCATGAATGAGGCCATCTCTATGTCGGAACAGGAAAAAAGATTGAGGCATGAGAAGCACTACCGTTATGTCAACACCCATGATGTTGCTTATTGGTCGAAGAGCTTTATCCAGGACTTGGAAAGGGCTTGCAGGGACCACTTTAGGAGGACTTGTTGGGGCATAGGTTTGGGTTTCGGTTTTAGGGTTGTGGCCTTGGATCCTCATTTCACAAAGCTTAACATGGATTCAATTGTTAATGCATATGAGATGTCAGAGAGCAGAGCTATATTTCTTGATTATGATGGAACTTTGGTTCCTCAAACTTCCATCAACAAGGCACCTAGCCCCCAAGTTTTGAGCATCATCAATACCCTCTGCTCAGATCCGAGGAACATTGTTTTCCTTGTCAGTGGACGTGAAAAGGATAAATTGGGAGAGTGGTTTTCCTCGTGTCCCAAGCTGGGGATTGCGGCAGAGCATGGTTACTTCTTGAGGTAAGGCTTTTTCTTAGGGACATTTGATACTTGTTTGTGAATACTTTAAACAGGTCGTGCCTGTCTTTCTTTTTATCTTTGTATAATTAACCAGAGCATACTTCTGTCAAATTTCATGATCACACTCTTTCTGTTGTGAAATGGGGGAGGGATAAGGGAGCATAATATTATATGTGATGTCTGAATGGAATCCGTTATACTAAACCCTAGATATGCATTTATATTTTCTGTTCTTTCTCCATCTTAGTTGGCTCTTGCTTCCCCCTTTCCTTTTTTTCAGTAATAGTTTTTTTTTTCAATTTTCAAATGTTCATATGAATATTAAAACTTTATTAGGAATCGTATGAATCAAATGATGTATTTGGATTGTCAGAGCTAATAGCAGAATTGATCTAACCAAGCTGCTATCAAAGAGGCTGTGAATTAAACTTTGAATATTTGTTTAGGTGGTCTAGAGATGAGGAGTGGCAAACCTGCGCCCAGGCTTTGGATTTTGGATGGATGCAAATGGCAAAGCCAGTGATGAATTTGTATACGGAAGCAACTGATGGATCATACATTGAGACCAAGGAAAGTGCTCTGGTTTGGCACCATCAGGATGCTGACCTAGGCTTTGGATCATCACAGGCGAAGGAGATGCTTGATCATCTGGAAAGTGTCCTAGCAAATGAACCAGTTTCTGTAAAGAGTGGCCAGTTCATTGTTGAAGTCAAGCCCCAGGTTTGTTCATCTACTTAATTTTTCAAAGGGCTTCAAAGATCTGTCACAATTGATTGATAATTTAATCACTTGAATATTGGACCTGAGAATGCATATTCGATGTTGTCAATAACTATAGCAACTTTCAGTTTCTCACGGTTGATACTAGAAGCTTCAGAATTTTATAAGCATTTACTGCAGTTGTTCTGCTTGCCACCAACATATTTTCTTCTAGCATTATTAGCTCTGTTCAGTTACAAAAGGCCACTTCAATCCTGATTTGGCTTTTTATCTGGTTGCATGAGAGCTTCTTGAAAGCAACTTTCTAAAAAGCAGTATACTGTGTCATTGTAGTTTTAGTACTTGTGCTTAGCTATTACCCTTGTTGAAAAGCACTTGTTTGTTTGCCTTCTGGACATCAAATATTACAATTTGTCCATATCAGCTTGACTGCCCGAGTGTCTTATTTACTTTTTTACCTTGTGCAATGTTTTTCCTTCAAGTTGTTTCATTTCCAAGTTACATCGAAGTTCATTTTAGGTCCATATGACTTTTAACTGAATATATTAACCTTTTACCACTGCAGTATGGCTGGAACTGATTCCTGTTTTTATTTTGTGATAATTCTGCAGGGAGTAAGCAAGGGAGTGGTTGCTGAGAGGATACTTGCAACAATGAAGGAGAGGGGAAGGCCAGCTGATTTTGTGTTATGCGTTGGTGATGACAGGTCCGATGAGGACATGTTCGAAAACATTGCCGATATTATTAAGCGGGGGATGGTTGCTCCAAGAACATCATTGTTTGCGTGCACAGTGGGACAAAAACCAAGCAAAGCCAAATTCTACCTGGATGATACATTTGAAGTAGTCACCATGCTGAGTGCACTAGCAGATGCCACAGAACCTGAACTGGAAACAACAGCAGCCGATGAATTAGCTGCTTCTATCTCCTCAGTTCATTTTGGTGATGAACAAACAGAATCTAGTTATAGAGCTATTGGTGGATTGTAGCCAGGATTTTGCTTACACGTTCAGAGAATGATGATTGATTCAATTCCTACACATTTTTCTAATGGATACATAATTGTACTCATGGAATGACTAACACCAGGACCTACGAATGCTCAGGAGTGAAGCTTCTGTATTTGCTTTCTCAGGACTTGAAGCTTCTGTAGTTGCTGGACTCCAGAGTATTGCAGAAAAGAGACCAGATTCCCCAGTCAGCCAAGACAGTACAATCTTTTGTTGCAAGACGTAGGTCCTTGATCCTTATGTCCATAGCTAACTTCTCCACCTCTTTTTGCATATTTCTCTTTTTTTAGTTCCTGGTTGAAGTAAAACTAAAGCTTCACCAAGGCAAGTAAACATGTGAAGGGTTCATGCGCAGCTTGTGATCTGATATATTGTTACACATTGGTTTCTCTTGTCGAATTCAAAGTTGTAGCAATGCGAAGTGAGGTTTGAATTGATTCATTGCTTGAAAGCATCGTATCAGCTTCATTTGGAGTATTAACAGGTCCTTCTTTGTCACTGTTCCTTCTTTGTGATTGTATCAGCTTCATTTGAAGTGGTGATTTGTCACTGTTCCTTCTTTGTGATAGAAACAAGGGTTAATTTGATCTATGCCATTATAGCTTATGCTGCATTATACTTCAGCTTGCCCGACGATCTGTTCGCCGGTCCTTTTTCTTGGAGATTGTGTTGGGTGTGGCATCTTTCTTGGAGTACTAACTGGTCGTGTTGGTTGTTTGCTATGCGACTTGATGAAATAACTTTTAACTGCAATGATAACCTTCGTATAACACCACAAATGGAAGCACGGGCAGAACTCCATCAGTGAATGCTGCTGGCCCTCGGAGCATGAACTGTTCAGCTGGTCCGGAATACGTATATCACATGATTTTGGCACAAACAAGTGCAAGAAGTTCGCGTCCATGCGTACGCATCGTGTTACAGGAAAAACATATCAGCAAGCTTTGGGAACAGAAACCGACTTTGGGCTGTGCTGTCCCCTCTTCGGCCTTATGTCAAGCTGGGCAAAGAAATTTGGCAAACGCGTCTCCAGGTCTGACCATGCAGCAGAACTGAACCCACAAACCGACGGCAGGTAGAGCAACCAGCGCAGTAGAGATATTTCATGCCTCGGGAACAATGGAAAATATGATGGACAATTAACATTTTGACCTGGTCCCGAGCGAAACTACCAAAGGGCATATATAAGCTGCAACGGCGACCAAAGGCCAGAGAAAACGAAGATTCCAACTACGGACATTTCAACTAGCACCGATGATGCAATGTTCGAAGCGAAAATTCAAAGTTCCAACTAGTGCAAAGTGTTAAATAAATATTAAAGAAAACGGAAGAAAGAGTGCAGCAACATACGTTTTAATTAGAAAGATTCATGAAAGAGTGCAGCAACATACGTTTCAATTAGAAAGATTCATGAGACTAATGACACATGGAAATCAAGTTTGGCGGAGAAATCATAGAATTTGATGGCATTGAAAAGTTACAACTAATCAAGTACGAGAGATTATCAAAGCTGTCTCCAATATTATAAAAACAAGCAAAATAGAAGAATAAAGAGAACTATGATACACTGCAAAATAAACGTCAGTCAACATGCTGCACTGGAGGAAGATATGATACATTGCAAAGTAGATGTCAGAGGTACCAGGTCATATGGGTTTCTGTACTAAGTGTTCATCTATATATGAACTACAAACAGTTAGGTTTTCTCCGCTGAGGTGAGATGCCCCATCTTTTCTGTCATCTGCTCCAAGCTCTTCTTGCCCCACCAAAAGTTTTCCCGATCCCCTATTCTCACTTGATCAACCTTATTATCTCCATCTCGCCGTTCCGATTGGGCCTCCTGATGTGCATCTGACCCAGGCTGCTCTGTAAGAAATTGCTGCCAAAAGCCATCGTTTACCCCAGGTGCTACAGCAGGAGGGTCCTCCACATGTTGGTCTCTTGATGGACCTGTCTCTGTAATAGCAGGTTCTAAATTAACATCTATATCAGACATCTTAGCTCGAGAATCTGTACAAGGTTGGATTTGAGGAAGGGGAGGGCTTTGTGCACAGCTAGTAGACTCTGTTACACCATGAGAAGAGTGTGAATCTCCTACACCAGCCGAAGAGGTACACATCCGCGACGGAGGTGACGGCAAACGAGGATCAGTTTCCCCAGATGAATGTAGCTCTGTGATAACAACAGCTGAAGAAGGTCCTGGGACACCTTCATCATACGAAATATCAAACGCTTCACTCGCTTCTCGAAAGAAATTCTCCAGTGAGTTCAAGGAAGATTCCATTTTATCAAATGATTCTCTGCAAGCCATATGAACCGGTGAGTTCATCAAGTCCCTATGCATAGCCTCGCTATCCCGAGTATTTGCATCTTGATTGAAAGAAGTAGGTACGGGAAGTCTTCTCTTCTTTCCATGATCAGGTTGCTGTACAAAACTAGATCGAAATTCTGGTGCCTTAACTATATCCCTAACATAAGATATAAGATTCCTCTGACGATCCTCCAAAAAAATCAACTTATCTTCCAATTCCTGCATTCGCCTCTCCGTGAGAAGTTTCTTCTGCGCATTGTTTTCAAGTTCTATTGTCAGAGCAGCATTGTCACTTTTGAGCCTCTCAATTTCCTCCTGATATTCCCTCCTTTCATGATCTGCCAATGGTGTACCCTGAGTGTGTGATGAATGGCTGAATATAGGCTTGCGCCTGTGTATATTTTTCAGCCTGTGCCGTTGTCCCCTAATGAAATCATCATTTGCGAACTCCCATTGCTCCGGGTCAACTTTCCTAAAGCCCTACGAAAAAACAAAAAGGAATCGTATCAAAACAGCACTGTGGACTCAAAAGAAATCATGTTCCACAATAAAAGAATCAAATTAGACCAGCTACGTATCCTAATTCAGTTTTGGTCTAGCTGCTTTGCTGATTTAATGTGGCCATGTGGGTGTGGAAATAGGCATCACTTCAACAGCATTACGGTTACCAAAGGATTGCTTTTCAACGAGTGTACGAGCTTTGTCGGATTAAGAAGGAAAAGAACATTGGATCAAGCTGGTTGGATAATCAGGGCAACAAGGGTTGACCATTACCTGTATGAAAGTATGCTAAATGAAGGAAAAATACTAAGGCCAAGTTGCAGCCAACCTCATTTGGCTCAGAAGATACCCTAACATTTGTTCAGCAGCTAACACGATTCGCCCAATTGAACTGAATTCTAGGATTCTCACGCGATAGCTGAAGCATCCAGCTAATATGCATTCCAACTAAGCCTCAATTAAGTCAGCAGCGGAAACTCGAGGGGGCGAAGTATGGCGGCGTTGGCTTACGTATGTGTTGAGCTGGCGCACGAAGCTTGAGAAGTTGTTGTGCTTGAAGTACTTGGGCAGCAGATCGCTGCAGAACTCGGCCTGGTTGGCGACGACGAAGCTGGTCCCCGGCGGCGTCCACGCCACCACGGCGTCCGTTGCCGGGTCGTCCACCATCTCGTAAGTCTTGGTGAGGAACGGAGGCAGTGAGGACCCGCTCCCGCCGCCCCCTCCATACTTAGCTGCTGGTGCTGCTTCTGCTTCTCCTGTTGCTGCTGCTCCTGCTCCTCCTCTTCCTCCTCAGACGGCGGCGGCGCGGCGCATGCCCCGCGGTGATCCGCTTGGTCGGGTTTGGTTGGTTGGGTAGAGGCCGGGGACAGGAAAATTTCTTCTCCCTGCGCGGAATCGGATTGGCGGAAATTTCCAGAAGGTTTAGATTGCAGCGGCGTGGGCCGCGCGAGGGATGCGAGGGCGAGGCGCCGGGCGGACGGCGTCAGTGCGCGGTTCTGGTTGGGTCGGGGGTGGGTTGGGTTAGGTAAGCAGTGACGCGTTCCGGCGCCGCGGCTTGTGACCCGTCTGTCTATCCATCCGTGAGCCGCACGGCAGCCGCTGGCAACCGCGTGTGCGCGCGGGTGGGTGATGCGGCCTCCTCTCTGCGTCGCCGTCGGGTTGACTTGAGCGCGCTCGTCCGGTGTTGCCATCCCCAGCATCCCTGGACGATGCCCTGCGCACCAATTGACGCCGCGCCGTGCAGTTATGCCTACAGTTTGCCGTGCTTCACGCAGCCGCTTCGGCTGCCGTCGCAACCCAACGCTGGCCACTTGTTGGCCTCGCGTTACCGCCAGGAAACGGGAAATCGGCTGTCAGTGCCGTCCCATAATTTGGTCGCTATGGAATAAGCACGCTGCACTCGATCGCTGTAAATTGCACCTGCCTATTGTCATTTCCTATAAGAAATTCTGAGGAAAGTTTTACCGCGGCTAGGGCAAGCTAAGCAATGGTTACAATGTTGTACATGGTAGAAGGTTACAGTGTTCAAAACTTCAAAATATCTGTATACAGCTGAAGAATTTGCTTAACGCTGATAAGAGAAGACGTGTGGTTAGATGATTTTTTTTTCTTGAGGCAATGTCTTGAGATATTCACAATGACAACATGAAGGTTAACAGAGCAACACCTTTTAGAGAGATAAAATGTCCCATAATTATAAAAGTGAAAAGGTGGGCTGATTCACATTGACAATATGGCGCTTCATGTTGCATTTGCCTCATACCTGATCAGTCAATTGAAAGAACAGACATTTTGGGTTGATTTAAACCTTCTGATATTACATGACACTACTCATTGACAAGATATATTACCAAATGATTTCAAGCTCTGGAATAATTCTCAAATTAAAATAAAAAAGGAATTTACACTCCCCTCGACGGAAGTATCAAGGATCAACACTAGGATAACACTCCAAACATTAGGCAAAACCTTCAGGGGAGGAGTTTGCTGCTGGATCTCAGGGATGCTCTAGTCAGTCTTCTTTATTCTTTTATCCCTGATTGGTAGGGCGACAGGTTTTTGAGCCTCATGCGGATGTTCTGCTCCTTTGTAAACCTTGAGGTGGGTAAATAGTCTTCTGCCCAGCTGAAAAATGTGCAAGAAGGTTGGCATCATAAACAGATAAATTCTGCTTTGTAAAATCAAATGACACCAGCACAAGTAAAAAAAAAATGCCAGGGCAGTCTGATATTTTTAGTTAGCCATACCATCTAAGGAACTAAACTGAAAGGCAAACGCAAGGCATTTGACAAGATCCAATCAAATAATTCCAACCATATCTGCAGAAGCTTGAAATTACTGCTTCAACATGGGAATATACTGAAACACACTATGACTCTGCTACCTCTCAGGACAAACAATCATAGTTCTCAATCACACTATCCGCACAATTGCTAAGTAACCCAAAAGCTGTAACTTTCGGGACCAAGAAAAGGACTGGTTATCAGGAATATTAGTTGCCATTTTCTTTCTTTCTTTCTTTTAAATTTGACTCATTATGCAAATACTGGTATGTACAGATGGGGAAAATAATTAGTTAATAAGACAAAAGATGATGCCTTACCCTGCCCTTGGGGAGCATTCCGCGCACTGCATGTTCAATGATTCTTTCCGGAATCCTTTTCTGAAGCTGGTCAAAAGTTTCTATTTTCATTCCTCCAGGACGTCCAGAATGTCTCCTGTAGAGCTTCTGTGATCGCTTTTACCAGAAACCGCAACCTTCTCCGCATTAACCTATTCAATAATACACATGGCTTTCAGCATGAAATCATAAGAATGGTGTAGTATATGCATGGTAACTTATTCTCATTCCTCAGAGATGCAACAGTAAGGAACTAATTAACATAATTCACAAAATTGCACTCTTAGTTTCAAGGTTTTTTGCCGCTTATAAGTATCTGCTGCTTACATTATGGGCATTCTGTTTTCTAAAAGTTCTTTTGTCGCTTATATGTATCTGCTGCTTACACTATGGCATTCTGTTTTCTAAAGAGTTTAGTAACCTTGTATCCATACAAGTGTAGGTAACTCTCTAAAGGAAGCAAATACATACCACAATAACAAACGCACCCATGTCCACACTTGGAGTGTAGGTGGGCTCATTCTTTCCTCTGATATGTACTGCGATGGTAGATGCTAGCCTGCCTAGAATCAAGTCCGTTGCGTCAACAACATACCATGTCTTTGCAGTAGTTACATGATCTGCAGCCTTAGGATACCATGTTTTATTCCATATATCCTGCAAATTAAAGTGCTTTATGAGATTGAAGTGCAACACAGATAAGTCAAAAGAACAAGAGAGAACAAATTATAGTGCGAATCAGCTGTTCAAATTGCTATCCTAAACCTAAACAGTACAATGTATGAGCAAGCCTTGGCGGACAACAGAGCAAAACATTACTGATGTAATGCAACAGTTATATCTTCTATTTTCAAGAACGTTATAATATTTTACATTCTTACTATCTAGTAATAAGAAAAATGTTTACTGTAGCTTGCTTCGGTGTCTTAATTTCTCATCTACTTTGATTTCATCCAGGGATTCGCGTCTTATTTAAATCCCATTGACACCACCGAGTCCTCTCACCACTAACTCCCCGGTAGCTAATTTTGGATGTGAACATATGTGGCATACAAGAGGCAAAAATAAGAGAATGACCGAAATGGACTATTAAAGAAACCAAGCTAATTATTGACTGAAGCAAACTGACATGCAGAGTGCCCATTGGCTAAGCTTTATAGCACTCCAGATTAAATTTCAGCGCTGCAAGTCTGCAACAAGCAACAAAACAGTGCACATTGTTCCTATGCGAGTGGAAAGATAGGGGGTGCATACGGGCCCGCAGAGCTCGTCACCCTCGAACATGAAGCGCTCCTCGCGGGGCACGAGCGCCTCGAGTGGTTGCCTCTTCTGCTTCTCGCTCGTCTCGCACCGTATCGCAAGCCCGACCGCGCCGGCGCGCCGCGGGGAGGGCCTGGCCAAGCGGCGGTGGCGAGTGGTAAAGGCCGTGGGGAGGAACGCGGAGGCGGCAACGGCCGTGGCCATTGCGTCGGCTGTGAGCTAGAGCGGCAAGAGGAGGTGGTGTCTGGGCGGGTTGGGGTTCAGTTGGATGCCGCTGCCATTTCTCTTCGCTTCAGAGAAGGGAGTTAAGTGGATAAGGAGGATAGGACGAGAGAAGAGAAGGTTAAGAGGAACACATGGGCTTTAAAGGCAGAGGAAGACAACTGGGCTGCGTTAGCCCACGAACTCGTGATGTCCAAATTCCGAGTTTTTTTAGTCTGTCCATATTCGAGTTAAAATAAGCCGGACGTACAATCTACTGCTAGCGGCCGATTTAATGTGCAGAAGAGGGTAACCGAACAAATAAAATTATAAGCATCAACAGGTGAAACAAAACAGCGCCGATCAGGATAGAAAAGCTCATATATTGATCCATGTTACAAAGGCAGAGACTAAGCAGGATATGAAGAAATCTCAACATGAATTTATCAGTGATGAGAAGTGCTCCACATTTTGTTACATGGTAATATAGCCGATGAACCACATTTCAGAGTCAATTTTTTTTTGAAACAGCAGAATATTATTCATTCTTACCAAAGAAAATGGGTATATTTTTACAGGTAAAGACACTTTGCAGTTCATGTATCAGTTCAGGTCCGTGTACAGCCAGTCATGATTCCTTCTAGAGGAATAACGATAACATAATTTACAACAAAATTGTGAACCAAGAAAACATCATAACTCTATGTAAATCAATGGTTAGCTGCCTATAAGCTACATAATGGTGAGAGGGGGTGCGATCATGACGTAGAAGTCTCTGAATTTGTCTGAGTAAGAGGCTTTACTTTCCTTGTGTGACCCAAACTGTTGACGAGGTCCCTGCGAGTACATACAGGAAACATGCGCATTCCAGGCATGTTAAGACGCCACAAAACATATGGAAAACTGAGCTGATCCCGAGATGTGAAACGAACAACTTCATTGAACCAAGCACACATGAAATGGTTTGTCGCTGGGCTCAGCTCTCTCACAATAACAGATGCTTCAGCTAAAGCTGAGAAAACAAGATCCTTGCATCAGCCACGCTTCAGACAGCAATACAGAACTTGGGAGGAAATATTCAACATATATGAGGAAGAAATTGTCAGGAAACGAACCACTGACCTTTTAATCCATGTAACCTTTTTACATCTGGCATTCCATCTTGACGATACTGATTTAATTGCACCTCCACTTCTTCAGGAGTAGCTTTGTGCTTATGAACAATAGCTTTACCCTCGTCATAAATGTTGCTCCGTGCCCCATGTTCAGAAATAGCAAAGGTAGAGTTTGTCCTCCAGAGTAGAGCTTCAAGCACTCCTATTGGATCCCTTCGAAACTGGTATTTGGAGTCCACCCATATGGAGTATCTTGCTTCAGGGAAAAGGCGATGGGTCAACATCTGAAAAAAAGAAAATATGTTAAGTGAGTTCCTATCCGAATATACCATTGCTCAATCCCAAGGAAAAAGTAAGGCAAAGGAAACTCCGTTGGTAATGATAGTATTACTTCTCGATGCCCTCTATTTGACAAAATAATGTCACAGTAGCACAAAAATGCAGTCAGATTATGCCCTCTATTTGACAAAATAATGTGTCACAGTAGCACAAAAATGTATTCAGATTACACTTGGTCTATAAACTTTAGAATATCAGAATCAGGCCCACAAAATCGTAAACAGATGATAATCATGTCATCTGTGGATTATTACCTTCGGTATCTTTCCATTTAACCGTTGGTCAACAAAAGGGAGGTCTTTGACAAGAATGATACGCCATCGCCCTATCATACCATCATCACCAATCACCTTTCCTTCAGCTTCCTGTGTTGATAGTGTTACTTCATCCCAAAAGGCCACATAACAAACCTGCTTTACCATAAGATCATGCAAAGTCACATATAAAATCATGACAAGTTTACTCCAATGTTCATTTTGAAAATTTCGGAGGCTGGAATACCCTGCCTATAGAAGAATTGGCCATTCCAATAGGTTGATATAAATCATCTCCACCACCAAATGCACAGGTAGACACGACAACTTTACAGGCTCTCATGTATCTCTTATCTTCGTGAGAAATTTTGAAGCCACCATTGTCACTGTAGAAACCACAATGCACACTGACAGTCCCATTTAACTGCAGATGTATGTAAACACATTAAACCTTCTATAGTAGCATAGTCTATGACAGAACAATACCACAACTACATCAGTAAATAACTAAATATTATAACCTTGAAGCTATCTTCTCTTTCAGAAAGTGTTTGAAATCCTGTGAACAGATTAAATCTTGTAGCTTCAGCGTGCTGCAATAAATACGTGGAGTTTGTCTCAGAGTGGTATGTGTCATAGTCATCATCATCGGATTTGTATATGATTCTATTCACAACAGAATCAAGTCTTGTGCCTTCAGGAAAGGCCAAATTGTCCAAACTTCTGGTATTAAGGAGCTTCAAGCAAACTGCCAATATCAACAACACAAAACTAATCATATACTTTTCAAGTTTCAAATGAAACAATGAATTTGTGCTTGGGAAGAAGGTCAAACTAAATTAAGAGAATGAGACCATAATAATAAGCAACCATAGCACGTTTGAAATAGTATTTGCTTCAGATTTGTAACTAAGACAGTGTAACTAAGACAGTGTCACCTAAGTAATGAATAGACTACAACGATCCATATAACAAGTGAGCTCTTTCATTCCACCAAATTCAGGTTTACTTTCCCAATGTGCAAGATCTAGAATGTTTGGTCTAACTTGCATGATCTATCTAATAAATTGTGCCAGACCAGAACCAACATAACCACAGCACAATACACGAAATAGCAGCCGCATTTTCGATTTACCATGACAATCAATTCCTGTTGTAAAATCAAGCGAAATTCGAAATAAATCTCCTCAGAATCACTGAGGGCCAGGACAAATTTGGAACAGTTTATGCGTAGATCGAATTAGAACTGGGAGGTGTACTCACGCTCGCGCACGCCATGGACGACGCGTGTAGTTGGGTCGAGCCGACCAAGGCTGGAGGACTCGGGCGGGACAGTGGCGGGTGAGGAGCTGAGCCGCGAGGCCTCGAAGAGGAGCAGCGCGACGGCCGGGAGGAGCAGTAGGACCGGCCACCACCGCGACACCAGCCGCACGGCGCGCTGCCCCAGGCCACGTGCCGCCTTCCGCCGGACGGCGCGGGCCCTCCGGGGAGCCGCCGCCGCCGCCCCGGCGCCGTCGTCGTCGGATACTGTGATGGAGATACTTCGGATCGTCGACGACGGCATCGGGGAAGGAGACGATGGCGAGATGGTGGCGGTGATGGGTTTGCCATTTAGTCGGTAGGTGGGCTCGTGGTGGCCTGCGTAAAACCGGTCGCGCTGCCTATGTCTGTCCGGCCCATCTTATTAGGCCAGTCTCACCTCAGTGCATGATTTTATTTCACGCTTCTAAAAGTCTACATAACCAATAGAGTTTTGGTTTGATAGATGAAATGGTCTCTCAATACATCATTTCATCTTCGCGGTTTTATAGGTATACCATAACAATAATTCTTGTATTGGGATTGGTCGAAATAAATTGATATAAAACTTTTGTGCTCTCAATGCAAGTTTCAATTGAGTTTCATACATATGAAACGATGCCATGTAGGTTTCATCCTAATGAAACTCATTTCATCTCTTTCATATTAATTATCTTGCCATGTCAGCAATTTAGCTGATATGGCACCTTATTTAATACAAATGAAACCCCATCGAGAATGGCCTTAGGCAGTCTCGGTCATAGTTTCATCTCACACTTACTAAGAATGTCACATCATATTTGAGGATATGATTTGATGGATGAAATAGTCACTCTCAATGCACGGTTTCATCTCACAATTTCATAGACAAGCTATAGCATTAAAGTAACATGTATTTATTGCAATGAGATTGGTCAAAAGATGTTATGATGAAACTTTTTGTTCTCAATGAGAGTTTCATTAGAGTTTCATACCTATGAAACAGTGTCAAATGAGTTTCATCCCTATGAAACTCATTTCATCTCTTTTATATTAATTGTATTGTCATGTCATCACTTTAGCTGATGTGACGCTTTATTTAATGCTTATGAAACTCCCATTGAGAGTGGCCTTAGTCCACCAAACTATGAACAGATTCTATATAGCTTTTAATTTTCGTTTTGAGAGGTTCAAAAAGAAAGAAATTGCATATAAGTGTTACAACCGTGCTACCAAATATAATATAATCATACTCTCACTTTGTTTCATTTTACTTGTTATCTTGAAAGTATTTTTTCACGTCAAAAAACATTCATTGAATATGGATATATTGTTTGTCTAGGTTCGAGAGAATATTCAATGTTTAGATTTCATAGACCTGGTAAAAGGTTAGGATGACAAGTAATTTCAGACAAAAGAATTAACAAATCTTAAAATGCACATCTAAAATCGCAACAAAAATTGTATGAATAGAGGATGCAACTATCCACAATCATGTAAAAATTAAAGTGTAACTGAATTTTATGAAAAAAATAAAAACAGAAATCAATGAATAGCAGATGAGCAATTATAATATGTACTTATTTATCTTTTTGGGTTTATTTTGCAAAAGTTTCAGTTATACTTCAATTTTTACATGTAGATAGTTGTTTGTGCTGTCTATTCATATTTTTATTGTAATTTTAGATGCACATTTGATAATGTTATACTTTGTGTAACGCGATAACACCTAACCATATTTTTGTAATAAATGCACATTTAATAATCTTATTAATATTGTAGTACGGTAACACCTATAACTGTTATTATTACTGATATTTCCTTTGTGTTACATTTTGTAAGTAGTTCTCTTTACTTTCTAAAAAGAAAAAAATCTCATTAATACTTTATTTTCTTCTTGATTAATATAGTGTATCTAGAAATTGTGAGATGGTAAAACTAGTAGCCTTATATGTACATATCCGAGTGTATTGTAGGTTTTATAAATAATTTAAAAAACAAAAGGAATAAATATAGAGGTTCGAGGGTGATGGAGAACAATAGCATGTCTCTGTTTTAATTAAATTATTGTTTTGAGTTTTTTATGGAGATCTATGCATAGTGAAAACTAGTTAGGTGAAGAACATGTGAGTGACAAAGTGTGGCCAAGGTTTTTATGACAAAATGGTGACGGTGACCAACATCACAAGTCACTAACCTTGGTGAGTAATGGGCATTCTTCTTGTAACGACCCTTGATTCTTCGTTGAACTTCACCCAGAAGGTATCTACAGTAACAGGATGTTCCAAGAAAGACATCCACGGTGACACGTGCTTATTACACAAGAGTAAAATGATAAGTAGACACATTTAATCAACTGCTCGGGTCTTACTAGTATTATTACACAGAGTAAAAGTTGTAGTGGTATCCTGTCTCCTTAGGCCTTCATGTCGCTTTAAAATTTAAGCACTATCACATCAAAGAGAATTTTACTATTTATAAATATTTTGATCAATTTAATGACAAAACCCTTTTGATAGATTGGTATTAATTTTTAAAAGAAATCTAATAAACTTAATTAATCTATATTTTGCTAAAGTGATGCTATAATAACCGTCTTCTAATCACGACTTAATTAATCTTATTAGATTCGTCTCGTAAATTGTGTCTAGGATGTAATTTATTTTATAATTAAACTTTATTTAGTACTCTAAATAGTAAGATTCTTTTTGATGTGGTAGCTATAAAGTTTAGACCCAGAAACGAACACACCATTTAAACAAGATCTAGCAGTACACCTCAAACGCACCAACACACTGCTACACGAGGAGCACCCTTTGACGGCTAGTACAGCTCAGATGCGACGAACGGCAAGTTACACGGAATGCTAGCTCACGGGAACGGCGCGTGGCACTTCATCTCGTGCGGCACGACGTCGACGGCGAACCCCTTGCGGTGCTTGAGCCAGTAGTCTGCCAGTCCCGGGTGCTCGTCGGGCGGCGCCTGGACGTCCACCCTGGCGGCGCGCAGCTCCTCGGTGGAGAAGCCGTACTTGTCGTCGCGGTGGCGCACGAGGCTGGGACGCACGACGGCGGCGGGGTCGGCCTGCGGGGACATCATGAGCGCCGGCGCGCCCATGGGTAGGCGGTCCCCGCGGTCCACCTGCCAGGTGCACCAGAACTTGCCGAACGTGCCGGCCAGCTGCTCCAGCTCCGGCTTCTCCAGCATGTTGGGCACGCGCGGGTTCACCCAGAGCCCCGCCTTGATCTCGTGCGCGTGCGAGTGCCACAGCTTCTGCTCCTCCGCGGGAAGGGTGTCGAAGATCTTCCGCGACACCACGTACTCCACACCTGCGTGCGGGCGGTCACATCACCCATATGTCAGTTCCTGGCGGGGTGAGCATGCCAAGATGTTCGAGAAGAACTTATTAGTTACCGATGAGGCGGGCGTCGCGGGCGTCGGAGTCGTAGACGGCGCACTGGAGCACGTCCTGGTTGAGGCGGGCGGCGTAGTGGTGCGTCTCGATCTGCCGCTTGGGGTCGTGCGCGTACAGCGCGAACGTGCACACGTGCTGCTTGATCTGCTTCACGGGCCGCAGCGACTGCGTCGCCTTCGCGCCCATGTCCAGCACCTGCGACGCCACCGTCGTCGGCTGACCCGGGACAGCGGCGCCGGCGCCGGCGCCAGAGGCCGGGGTCGGCACAGGATTCTTGTCGCTGGATGCCATCGCAGGAGTGAACTAGATGTGTTGCTAGATCTCCTCCGCTGCTCGTCCCGCGTGTTCTTTTTTAAGGCGAGGTTGGAAGCTCGGAGAGGCTGCCATGTGACACGTTTGATGTACGTGGGTTCGACGTGGCGAACGGCATGCGACTTCGGTGGCAGCCGTGTGATGCAGACAAGTGTTGGATTGTGAGGGAGGTGCTGGCGCGAGCTACAGTCTCCAGAGATAAGCATTCAGACGATTTTAAAGGCTTTTCTCTATGCGACACAGTCGCTCACGGCGCGTTACATCTCGCGGAATGAAGGTCAAACGGACGACGCTCTAGACCACTCATTGTTACAAGAGAATAACTTTTGTGGGCATAGTGTCATGTGTTTACCTTAGCTTTTTATCAGTTATGGTTAAATATAAATATTAAATCTCTGATTATACTATTAAACATGTCAAACTAGTTGTAGACATGTTGTCAATTCATAAATTGAAGTACAAAAATATCAAATTCATCAAATTTAACAGAATTTCATGAATTTACCAGAATTTAATATTTTTATACTTCAATTTATAATTTGACAACACATTTACAACTAGTATGACATGTTTAATAATATAATCAGAGATTCAATATTTATATTTAACCACAATTAAGAGAAAAGACAGGGTGGGCACATGTCCCTATGCTCACGACTGTTTGTGGCTTTACATGTACTAGCCCGAGCATAAGAGGTGTTCTGCAGGTGTTTTTGGGTGTCCAAATTTAGAAATGTTCAATGAATCTCGATAGATGGCATATCCAGATTCAGATAATGTTGAGTTACCTTGAGGCTGATAAACATGTTTATAAAGTTATTTGCCAACAAACGTTAATACAATTTTGATTTCTGAAAGCATGACACGACACGGTTACTCGCTAGTGCCGTATAAAGGGCTTTCAGAAACCTATATATAGTACATGCGAGCAAAATATCGATTTGTGAAAATAAAACAATATGAAAAGCCTACTACATGTTTTTTCAGACTGACCAAAAGGGATGGACCGGCAAACCGGCAAAGAGAAATGGCGGAGTCACAAGTCACAAGGAGACCACAGGCATAAACGGATGACACAAATTTTCAAACTTCGTGCGGCTGCTCGGGCACGACCTCGTTCTCGTGTGGTTTGTACTTGTACCAGCTCGACCAGAAGAGATAGTTGAAAAAGTTGAGGGTGCTGAGCACGGCGAGCAGCCAGAAGAAGAGGTCGAGGTGGTTGAGGTTGATGTTGTTGCCGGCCAGCCAGCCGCCACTCGCGGTGGATCCCTTGGTGGCCGCGTTGACCGCCTGCACGATGATGGTGCTGAAAAAGTAGCCGAACGACAGGGAGCACCACAGGAAGGAGGAGGACATGGACTTGAGCGCCTGCGGCGCCTGGGAGTAGAAGAACTCCATGAGGCCGACGTAGGTGAACATGTCCGCGACGCCGAAGATGGCGAACTGCGGCGCGAGCCAGAAGCAGGAGATGGGCAGGTAGTCGCCGGGAAGAAGGATAAGCTTGCCGGTCCGGACGGCCACCCTCTTGCGCTTGACCTCAACGAGCGCGCCGATGACCATGGAGATGATGGAGAGCACGAGGCCGACGCCCACGCGCTGCAGGTAGGGGATGCCGGTGGGCAGGCCCGTGATGCGGCGCGCGAAGGGCACGAAGAGGCGCTCGTAGATGGGCACGGCGAAGATGAGGATGCCGAGCGGGATGATGGGCAGCGACGCCGGCGGCATCATGAAGTTCTTGCCGAGGCGCCTGTCCATGGTGTTGCCCTGCTCGATGGAGAAGGTCTGCAGCTGCGCGAGGCACGTGCCCATGATGATGGCGCTGCAGAAGATGGGCACCATTGCCAGCACCGTCTTGGCGTGCTCCACCTGCGTCACACGGCATTGGCGCCACGGGCTCGGCGAAGCGTCACTCGGTGCCTGAATTATGGCCGCCTTGTCCAAGAATCTGCGAAATGCAGGGCAGGGCACTATATAAGCGTCAATGGCAAATCGGGGACCTATACATAAGCTCCACTTCTTGGGGAAGAAGAGTCAATGGCAACCTGAACGGCTTGTTCCTGTGCGCCACGAACTCCGTTTCAGGGGAAGCTTTGCTCTTGCTGATCTCGTACAGCTCGTCAGGGTTCTCAGGGAGCTGAAGGTTCCTGTTCCTCAGCGCAGCGACATACACCTACAGTTGCAGTACCGACTTGAGAGTTGAGACACTAGTTTCCTCTCATGAACAAAGAGAAGAGTAGAAAAATGGTTTCCTGACCTGGAAGATCTCGAGGAGCGCGGTACTGCCCTGCACGGTAGCGAAGCGGTACCTTGGCAAGCCGATGACGAAGACGATGAGTGCGATCCCCATCACGCCCGTAGCGGCGCCGAACCCCTTGTCCCAGCCCTTGGTGTTCTGGATCCACACGAAAACCGTGCAGCTGATGGCGCCGCCGGCGCAGAGGCTGAGCAGCAGCCAGTTGAAGCAGCTAGACATCTGCAGCTTCTCCACGGGGTGCTTCGGGTCGAACTGGTCCGCGCAGTGCGCCGGCAGCGCCGCCTTGATCCCGGCCGACCCGATCGCGATGAGGTACAGCGCCACGTAGAGGTGCACCTTGTTGTCGCCGTGCACGCGCTGGCAGCCAAGGGGAAGGTGAGGCACACGGGCGGCTTCAGCCGGCCCGAGTGCGCCTGCAGCGTCAGCAGCAGGAGCCCCTGCAAACGAAGCGTCAGGACAAGTTTCAGACCGCTGTCTCGAGTGACAAATCAGCAAATAAGAGCATCATCAGGTTGTCCTTACCACGAGCTCGATCAGGCATGATATGATCACAGTCTTGTACCGACCAATGAAGGTGTCCGCAAACACGGAGAGGAGCACGGCGACCATGTAGCTCGTGCCCATGTAGTTGGTCAGCAGATTGGAACTGTCGGCGAGGTCGATGTACATGACGGTGAGAAAGTAAATGATGAGGTTCACAGCCAGAGACAACGAGGCGAGGTTTTCGAGCCCAAAGTTCGCTGCAAAAATAAAACGAAAATATATCAGGCTTCACTTCTCATACGAATCAAGTACAGCCTTTTGATTGATGCTTTGGTTGTTACGTACTATCTGGCATGTAACCAGGGACTAGTATCATGGAACTACACGAGGTTTCGACACAGTGTTTATGCAGTGGATCATTTCATATTTTTTTTCGGAGCGGCTACTTTCTCGAACATTAAGCTTATGAATTACTGTACGTAGCTATTATTGCTTGCTCAAAGTACCAGTCCAGAGATTTTTGTATGCCTTTACGTTGTGAATAGTTCCCCAATCTTCATCATGATAGAGGGGAAAAAAGAACACTTAGAGGCAGTTATTACCAAGAATGAAGAACGAATTAGCAACACCGCCATGGCGCCCTCGCAATGCTGGTCTTCCCCTCCAATCAACCTTCCCTTCAACAATTTCATACTTATTCCCTTCAATGGCATGCGCCTCCACCTAGCAGAAATGATATATATGTGACCGTTAAATTCATGTATTTCGACTTCGATAGAGAGAAAACACATCTTTTCTGGTATGAATTGCTAATATGGGTAAACTTTTTTAAAAGTACTAATAAGGATGAGTTACTCGTTCCAAAGATAAACTATTAAGAATTAGACAAATCAATCAACATACCGTGGAGATGGAATCTATTTTGTTGTTGGCTTCAGATACTTTGCTCATCTCCTCGTGTTCCTATCGAAATTTCAAGAAAATCGTAAAAGGTGAGAATATAGGCATCTGGCATGATGAGACCTTTGGAAATGACAGGACGAACAAGAGATACCATTTGGCCAAGAACCATGTAAGGTATTCAGACAGCAGGACTCAGATGGTGCAACTGCAAAGCCATATAAATCATGGTGCGTGCGGAGTCTTCCTAGGATATTCTCTTTGTTTTGTTTATTCATCTTGTATTAGTAATAGATACAAAGCATTAGTTGTTGAGTTCTTTTAGTTATTTTTGTACAACTTGGTGAGTAGTACAATCGTAGCTGTCAGATATTTGATTGTTACTTAGCAAACTCGGCGAACACAAGAACTGATCACTTCGATTTATTAATTATAGTTCCTGCGTAACCTATAGCCTTTGTAATTTTGTTTCCCTCAATAAGAAAACATTTTCAGTTTGTCCTATTGTTCCGTCCTAATACATAGTAAGGCTCACCAAGGGAAATTCCGCAGATGTTTTCCAAGAAAAGGATATTTCATTCCTTCATATCAACTTCAGTATGAGTAGTTCATTAACAAGGTTGAAAACGACGCCATGTGCCTCATTCATCGCTGAAACTGATCATATCAAAGCAAAAGTTTTTCAGATAAAGTAATTGAGAATGCGACATTATTGGAGCATTGGGCCGGCGCTGGCATATATCGGACTTCGCTTGACAACACCCGGCGCTGGCATATATCGGACTTCGCTTGACAACACAAGCAAACTAATTCCACATTCCGCCGGAGACGCCAAAGAATGACTGCGGAAATACCAAGTCAGAACTCACAGATGAAGCGAGAAGCATCTTCACTTAAGAATTCTCCCTGCCTGCACTGGGCACATTTATGTTCATAAATTAATGTGCACACAATAAATTGTACAGCTAGAAGAAATCCATTTCTGAGTCAATTTCTTTTGAAATAGCAGCAAATAAAAAAAATCAACGTCAACAGATACCATTGGTTCCATTTGGCAGCATTTCCTGATGTCCAGCAGATCAGATGGCATAAGGTCAGTGCTAGAAAACTCGTTGTTTCTGAACAGCGACTCATTCTAACCCTCATTCTAACCGTGAATATGATATTTCAACTTTCTTCCCTTATTTCACACATGGAACGTCTGTCAGATAAGCATAATAGCTACTGCATCTGTAGACATAGGGAAACAACACTTGGCATAACTATTATCTGCAAGTTTTGCTCGCATTAGCACAAAAGAATACATGAAATTCAGTAACAGCCATTTTGCGTAATGCAAAGGATGACATTATCAATATTTTTGTCACACCAAAACAATATAATGTTCTCAACATCGGATGACAATTATGAATATTTTGGCCTCGCCAAAACAATATAATGTTCTCGTCATTTTCTTATGAATCAGAAAGAAGACTGATTCTCCAAATCACTGTTGTGTTCTTCACACACTCTGTAACACAGACTACTAGAACAATAAGAAAAATAACAACATAAGAAATATTAGACCTCCAAATTTGCTGTCACTAGCATAAAAGGAAACATGAATAGTGGGAAAGCATTCATTACGCAGGCAACATGGTTGTTCACATCAACATATGTGGAGTGCTCAAGCAAAGTTTTGAACAACAGAACAACTCGGAGTCGATATTTCAAATCAGCCATTGAACCTTCGAATTTTGCCAAATATCAACAATAACCACAATGTCATTTTGTGAAACATAATAATATGTGCGACAATCTTGGATCATGCCATTCAAACCTAAAAGAATTGGTCCAGATGCAAAACTTGCAGCAAATATGACGCATATCAATTGGGTTTTTTTTATTGGAACACAGACTCCCAGAGTGATATTTGGGTCACTGGTGCGGCACCAGGGTTCCAACCTGGTGAGCACCCTCCTAGCCAGTGAACTTTGCCACTACGCTGTGAGTTCCTTCGCTGCATATCAATTGGTTGTTAGCGTTTATCATAGATCATATTCTTCAGACAAATTTCAAAAGTTAAAAAAAACCAATGCACAATTAATAAATAGATCATCTTCCACCGCTACAATGACATGACTCGAGATGAGATGGCGCGAGACCAGATTAAACACTTTTGAATTGCGCAAAAACATCTTGATGCTACTACACTCACTGCATCAACAAGCATGAATAAACTTTACTCATCGCATCAACAAGAAGCATGAATCCACATCATGTTACAAGGGGAAGGAGCGCCATACATGAGGAACAAAAGAACAAATGCTATCTTTAAAACGGCGCATCAAAGCATAGTAAGCGAATGAATGCTTTCAACATTTTGGTCAATAATTCAATAAGGAGTATTTTGCACGCACAATAATCTTCCCTTTCTCGACACCCAACTTAGCTCCTGTGACCAGCCAGTGGCCAGGTGCATCTTGCGGGCCCTTCAATGTCTCTGTCATGTCAACAATCTTCAAAAGTTTAGCATTATCACTTGAGGATGATGATGATTCATCTGCTTTATGGATCGAAAAACTTGATGGACTGTGGTCCCAAACTGATCTTCTAATAGTGCATCCTGGAACTCTGGAGAATAAGAGTTTAAGATGGAGAACACTTTTTGCACCAAAATCCCACACTCCCAATTGTGCTCCCGTAACAATATAAACACCAGACAGGTCAGTAATATTTGTTTCAGTGTACTCTATGGGTGCAGTGCTGACATGAGCAAAATTCTTCCACTTGATTGGTTCAAACCATCGGCTATCCTGCTCTTCAGGGCCTTGCCACTTTGGAGGTCCAATTGTGATATGGGAGTCCCAGTGAGGTAGGAATATTTTCGGTAATGAACCAAGGTGTTGTAAATGAATGGCCAGCCGGTTCTGTTTGGCTCCTTCCAAGCACAGCCTGAGGCCAATTACTGGTCTACGCCCAACAGAGATCTGCATGTGTGACATTCAAAGATAGCACATATTATAGTAGTTTTGCACAACTCAAAATTTCAAACATCTATGTTAGTTGTTGCTAAGTCCCCAAGCCAATTAGTGGTCCCTTAATTTTTCGTTTCATCTAACAAATTGAGGTGGCACGGTGTGAGGACTTACACTACTTTTATGTATCAAATTGCAAGGGAACTACCAAATGCAATTTTTGTTGGGTGCAATGCATCATAAGTACTACTTACTTGGTTGCTGACGGAACTGAAGGTTTTGACCTATTGTGCACAAATCGATAAGGCAAGATGCCAATTTGATAAATAACCGCAAAAAAAAAAGATGCCAATTTGATGAACAGTCATGTTGTGTAACTTGCATATAACCATGAATCCAGAATGCAAATTGCTGCACCCTAATGCGACTTACTTATTTCTGTTCTTCTATGTGCACCAGAACCATGATTTTCGGAACATATTATTGTTCAGTTCAGTAGACAAATGTTTCTCACCCGATTGACACTAGATGGGGTGAGGTGAGGGCAACTGAATTAATTTTCCTGATGTAAATATTAGAACAGGAAATCATGACATTCAGATGTTAAGATCCCTTTTTTAGAAAAACGGACAGGTGTTAAGATCTGAGGAATATGGTTTTACCTGTTCTGTGCTAATGAAGAGCTTTGGGCCCATCAAGCTAAACTGTAGTGACGGACAGACAGGTTCCTTCCTGTTCTGACCAGCAATACCTGGCGGTGCTGGTGCCCAAACCACCGGAACTTGGAAATCTAAGAAGTACTGCAACTCTTCAATGGGAGGTTTGTCTGAGAACAAAACTTATCAGTATATCATAATTCAAAACTGTACTGAGATCACGTAATAATTCACTGATAGAAGAAGCATATACATATTTAAGACATTAAAATAGTTAGTGGGCAATTTATATTAAGATTCACATAAACTTTTACAGTAGAACCTCACTGCTGTATTGTTTCAATCATGATATACTTCATGACTTAGAGGCAGAAATGCTCAGTGTCAAAGCATTACTCAAAATATTATAATCCAAACAGGAGCGAAACTGCAAAGAGGGTCCAGTAACATAATACTATATAATAGACTCGGACAGTGAAAGTAGCTTAGGGTACCAAAAATGCAAATTGAGGTATTTGATGCAATGGTGTGTACACTACATGAACGGAGTAAAAAAACCTAGAAACGTGTCTTACATGTCAAGTACAGATCCACTGCACGAGCAAGATGCTTCTTTCCGGGTATGTCATCAACAAGAGAGACGATAGGGATAAATGTCATCCCTATGACATCTGGTGCTGAGGTAATGGTTCCTTTCCAATCACTAAAACTCTGAACAAGATCACAACCACCCCTTCTTCTGAATATTACTGTCATATCCTGTAGGGAAGCAAGTATCATTTTATTAATCACATGGCTAACATATTACATGCCATGGGGAGAAGATTCTTGGGCAATTCATTATGCTTAGTTAGATTAGGACATTTTCTTAGCAAGTTAACCACATTTTGTGCCATACATACTATACTACTACTATCAGCTAGCAGTGGACGAAAAGCTTGAAGCTCGTGGCTCGGCTTGACTCGTGAGTAGCTCGGCTCGACTCGACTCGGCTCGGTTTCTTAATGAGCCAAGCTGAGCTTATATTTTAGCTCGTCAAATTAGCGAGCCGAGCCGAGCTAGCTCGCGAGCTCAACGTGCTCTGAAACGCTGGCATTAAAATATCAAATACTAAGTTAATGTTGAGCTATTTTCAAATCTATTTTAAATTAACCACATTATAAGCTCTTTTGTCAAGTATAAATCATATACTTTAACCTATTTTGCAATAAAATATTTCAAATTAGGATAATATAATGTTTGAACTGTTCTACATTCCTGGCTCGCGAGCCTAACAAGCTAGCTCGAGCTGATTAACAAGCCGAGCCGAGCTAATTTTTTAGTTCGTCTTTGTAACGAGTTGAGCCGACCCGAGCCAATGTGAGTCAATCCGAGCCAGCTCGAACATCTACTCCTACTATAAGCTATATGACCCAGCACATACAAGCTTCTAGCTCAGCTGGTTAGATGATTCTAGTACACTCCTCGGGTCCTATGTTTCGATTCCACGTGGGAGTGAATTTCACATTGAGGTTAAAAAGCCCCACATATGTCCCACACCAAAGCACAGGTCTAAGGCCCGGCACACAAGGGTCATGATGCCGTCGTGTAAGGGTGGGACATACGTTCGGGGGTTTTCATGTTGCAGAAATTTTCCTTGTTAATGAAGAGTTGCGTAGTCTCCCAGGCAGATCATGATAATTTTGGCAAGCCCGGTAACTATTATCCATTATAGATGGGGAAAAGGTTCCTCTCATTAAACTATGACAGCAGGGGCAGTAAGGAATTTGCTAACCTTCTCACTGTAGTTGATAGGAGCTGCATTTGACTTGTTTTCTACATCTGAGAATCTTTCCTTCCCAATTTCCCTCACATAATTTTTGAACTCAAGTTCTGACAATTGAGAAGATGAATGTTGCTTTATGTATACCTCATCCTTACCACCAACCGTAACAGAAGTAATAATATGGGTACCGTAATTTTCAATAAAGCTGCAAAGAAGTGAAACAAGGTCGATCCTCAGCTATATAGGCAAAGGAATAGCTAAAGAATTTAAGAGAATGGAAAACTAAGAAGGTGCACCCTGGTGACAGTATCAAATAAGAAGATTACCTACTGACCTAGCCAATGCTGATGGATCCCAACTATATGGAATCGCACGCTTAATGCTCTCAAGAAGCTTCAGTTCAGAACTCATTAATCTCGCTCTGAAAAGTGGCACCGAATATCCATCAGTCGCAAGGGCCTTCGTTGCTGCCTCATCATTCTTCCAGGATCCAGTGAAACTGAACAGCGAGTTGAAATTACCCAGCGGTACTGTCTCCGACAAGCCTGCCTTCCTGTTGAAATGTTCAGCCATCTACCAACAAACACATCACTGTCAGATAATGAGAAGAGCATGGCCGCGGAGCTTAGAACATCGACTTGGGTTCGCATGGCACGGCTGCGGTAAAAGCGCGCACGATCCGATCGAAAGGTCCCAGCTGGAAATGATCCCTGCTCACCTTCGGAAAGCTACAGACGAAGGGCTCGTCATCAAGGGCGACGATGGTGACTACTGGGCGGATTCGCTCAGGTCTGCCGCGGTACTGCTCGACGTCGACGTCGTGGGGCACCCCTGGAAGGACGGGGCCGCCTTCGATTTTGATGTCCCGCGCGCGGGCTTCGTCGAGCTCCACGAGCCTCCCTCCGCCCTTGCAGTACAGCAGGCGATGGTCGCCGGCAGCATCGAGGCCACGCCCCACAGCCTGCAGCGCCGCCTCCAGGACGGAGCCCGCGAGGCTCATCCCAGATGGGCCCGCCTCCCTCAGCTCCTCGCTCCTCCTCGTCCCCGGCCTAGGAATTCGCGAGACGGGGGAAGGCTGGCTGCTGTCGCGGCAGAACCTTCTGACCGCCGCTGTTGCTGTTGATCGAGAGAGAGAGAGAGAGAGAGAGAGAGAGAGAGAGAAGGGGGACACGGTTTCTGGGGAGACCGGAGGAAGGGGAGGGGACTGGGGAAGGCGACGCCTCACGCTGCTGAGGTGGTTGGGTTTGACTGGTTTCCTCTCTTCTTTCTTTCTTTCTTTCTTTCTTTCTTTCTCCGGTTGGTTTGTGTAGTTCTCCGTTTGGTGATTTGCTGGTGTTAATGTCAATGTGTCAAGCTTAGATATTTTCAAAGCATGGTTTCAATCTTGTCACGCTGCGTGTGTTTGAAAGTTATTCTTCTCTTTTGATGGAATGCTTGGCATTGAACAAATTGTTGACTTTCTTGTTTTGGAATTTAATGAAAATCTGGACGTTAAGAATTTTGAAATGTAAGCTTAAAAAATAGACAGATTTTGTGATCTTTTCTCGTACAGTATGTCAGTGCTTTTACAAGCAAGGAATTAGTAAAGTAAATTTCTTCCCTTAGACGTATTACATGCAAAGTTCACATAAAAATATTTAATTTCCTAGATATTATAAGATAAAAAATTTCTTAATTCAACGAAGAATCAAAGGTTGTCTATAGACCAGAGGACGCTAAGACAATGTGATTAAAAACAAAGAAGATCGACAATTAATTGTTGTCAGATCATCCTCTACTCCCATCGAACCTTATCATGCTTCGAAAATAGATATATAGACAGTAGTAGATGTGATACACAAACAACATATTTTTCTCAAACAAAAAATATATAAATTAAATTCTTAATATATGTCATATAAAATCATATAGTTCTACAAATTATCAAACCAATACTTTTTATGAAATTTTTTAACGAGTCTATTCTTGAAATCTAATGCACATTCACAAACCCATTATACCACATAAAATATGAAAACAACAAAATATGAAAAAACATATTATAGATGATGTTATCATAAATAATGTTTTCTATATAAAAAACATCATATTCCCAAATTTACATCCGCATAACATGTTCGTATAGAAGTTGGGATACAAGTTATTACAAATTTTGATCATGTAATATCACAAAAATTGTTATAATATTGAAAAGAAAGAAAATGACATGATCTGAAAAAAAAATCCTTAAGTTCAAATGGGCTTTATCATGATAAAATACAATGTACAATTAAAAATGAACCATGCCTTGTAGTCTTAATTAATTGGGAGTTGCTAGTTTTCGAGCGATCGAAAGTTGAGATTTCGATCACCGGGTTTTGAATTTTGGATTTTCTACTTTTTAGACCCGTTAAGAGAAAATAGTTAACAAATGACAAAACATAATTTTTCCATAAAATACATCACAATTTTTTTTTTGTAAAATGTCTTTTGCAAAGCATATAATCCGACAATTTTTTAAAACTTCAAATCAAATCAAATCTCATCAAAACTTTCACTCCACGCGC
>JAUNZO010004852.1:0-12646 GCA_031894775.1 Chloris gayana | reverse complement strand
AAGCTCAATATGTTCAATTATAAACAAGTTTGATTCACGGGTGTCGGTGTGCGAGCACACCTCCAAATGGGGGCCTGTCAAGGCTCCCTTGGGTTAGGCTCGGGGAAGAACGGATTCGCTCGCGCGTTAGTGTGGATGATTCAACGAACACGGGGGTTTATCCAGGTTCGGGCCGCAAGATGCGTAATACCCTACGTCCCGTTTTTTTTGGTGTGTTCAAAAGAGCCTCTCCCTTTACACGAGGGTCTCCCCTCCTTTTATAGGGCAAGGAGGAGAGTACTATACAAGTACCCGGGGTACCCGGACACCCGGTGGGGGTCCGGTCCTTCCTCCCATGTTCCGACATGATCCCGACATAAATCCGTTGCGATCTCTCGTCTCTTGGTTCGCGTTCCCAATCTCTCCCTTCCTATTGGCCGAGAGCCCTCCCGGCACCGTAGCGCGCGGCTTCCCGAGACGCGGTGCACGGGGAAGACGCGCGCACGTCTTGTCGGGCCGCGCGCCGCCGAAGGCCATCGAGTGCCGCATTAACTCCGGTAGTTGGGGCGCCGCAGGAAACTACCGCGAAGCTTCGTCCCGTCTCCGGCGCCCCCACTCCTCCGGCTTCCGCGGGACTCGTGGGCTTCGTGGCTTCGCGCCTTCGTGGGCCTCATCCTCGCTGGTGGGCCGGAGGCGGCCCGCGCGCGGTTAGGGGGACCCCCGATCCCCCTACACCGACAGAGCCCCCGGCCCCGCCGCCGTCCCGCGGGTCGGAGCAGGGATTGGGGCCACCCGTCGCCGCCTTTGTGATGCTTGGGTAGCTTCGGGGCGCAGCTTTCGCAGGAGCGGAACCGCTTGGGCTACCGGGGCACGATCGCCCCGAGGCGCCGCGTCGCTTCGATCTCGCGTGCCGTGGGCCCGCCCGGCGTCTCGCGCTCAAGTAGTGGGAGGGCCGGCTGCTCAGGGCACGTCTCCCACTTCGCCCTTGCCTCCCGTCTTCTCGCCTTCTCTCTCGCCGCCGCACTCCCTTCGCCTTCTTCTTCGCCGATTCGCGCCGCCGCTCCCGTCGCCGTCGTCACGCGCCGTCAAGATGGGCCGCGGAAGATCCTCCCCCGCCGCAGCAGCTCGCGCGCGCGCCGCCGTCGGCAGACGCCCGCCAACGGCGCAGCTTGCTCGACGCTAGGGTTGACATGTCGCGGCTTTCGCCCTTCCCGCCGGTGGACGGCGACAGGGCCGTTCGCGTCGGGGGCCTTTGCCGCCGCCGACCGGAGGGCCGGAGATCCTCCACTTCGTGACCTTCGTCGCCGCCGGCGCCGTTCCCCCCGCCTTCTCCGATTTCTTCCCGGAGGTGCTTCGGGAATATGGGATCCGCATGGCGCACCTTACGCCGAACGCGGTCGCGGCGCCGCCGTGTTCGCCCACCCGTGCGAGGGATTCGTGGGGGTGCAGCCGTGCTTCCCCATCTTCCAGCCGCTACTTCAAGATGACGCTCACCAACGCCTCGGAGGTGATTGGGTGCGCCCGGCCGACCGCCCGCCGGACAACTGGTATATAGAGTACTCGCCCAGCAGCAAGGTGGAGGCGTGGAAGAGGGCTTGGTTCACGGTGCCGTACGAGAAGGATCTTCGCCGCCTCCGCGTCCCGCCGGTCCCGGCCCAAGCACTTGGCCGTCCGGGGACGCCGTGCTCCCGACTTCCCGAGGGCATGATGCCCGTGGTGGACCGGATCGCGGCGCCGCCGCGGCCGGTCCGACTTCGCGCGGGGTGGTGCACGACTTCCTCGAGCGCAACATCGCACCCCTTCGCCGGAGATCGGTCCCGTCGTGGCTGTACCGGACTTCAACTTCGCCGGCCGCACGCGCACGGGGCAGGCTCCGACCTGCCCGAGGCCGCGAAACGGCTCGCCTACTCGACGCCGACCGGGAAGAAGTGGTCCGCCTCCTTCACGTACCCGGAAAGTGCCGAGCCCCTCCATCGGTCGGCGAACAGTGCGCGCCATTCTTGACAAGCATGCCCCGCCGGGGCCGCTCGGGTTTCTCGCGCGAACCCGACTCCCGCCCCGGCCTCCGGTACCCGGGTTGCACCTTCCTCCGACCCGGTGCGACGGTCGCCCCCGGAGGTGCCTCCGGGCCCCGGTGGCAGCCCCGCCGCCGCGAGGCCCGCCCCGAGCGCGCGGGACAAAGGCAAGGGGAAAAGGTCTCCGTCGCCCTCCTCCTCCGACTCTTCCGGCCCACCTCGGCGCCACGAAAGCGGGCCCGGCAGGCTTCGTCGGCGCCCGTGACGGGGCCGCCCCGCAGAGAGGTCTCCCGTAGCCGCACCGGTTCGTACGACCGGGTGGACGCGCGACGTGTAGGCCGCTCCTCTCTTTTTTTACTTATACCGTGTGCTCGGTGTGCTGCATCTCATCTCGTCGTAAGCCGATGGTTGCAAGCGTGTTCTCGACTTGCGTTGTTTGCAGGATCGTCCGGATCGAATCGGACCCGGACCTGGTCCCTTTGGACCCCAAAGCGGCCGGTGCGGCTCCGGCGGTCGGGCACCGGTGCACCCGAAGAGGTGGTCGCAGTGCCCTAGAGGAAGGGGCCTCGGGTGCCCCCAAGGAAGGGGTCGCGGATAGTCCCGCGGAGGTGGCCGCGGGTGCCGCCGGAGAGGAGGCCGCGGGTACTCCCGAGGAGGTGGCCGCGGACGCCACCGAGGAGGAGGAGGCGGGTGTTTCGCCGGCGAGGAGGATATGGGCGCCCCCGCCGGAGAGGCGACCGCGGGTACCCCCGCCGAGGCTAACTTCGGCCGGGAGTCACCTTCTCCGGCCGGAGACATGCCGAGTGCCTTCCCGATCGGCGCCGCCGAGCGTCCGCCACGGCCTTCCACTCCGAGCCGGGTGCCGCCGCCGCCAGCCCTATAGTGCCGGAGGGGAACGACTCCCCTCCACGCGCTCGGTCGGAGCCGGTGCGGTGGTCGGCGGAGAGACATCGTCGACCGCCGCCGCCGGTAGGGGCCGCGGCGCGCCGGACGCGGCCGGAGCGGGTCACCGTCGGGTCGCTCCGGCGGTACGGGTTGCCACCGGATTGGCGATGTGATCGGGGAGGCCACCCGGTCGCTTCTTGCCATGAAGGCAGCCGTGGAGGAGGCGGACGCGTCCCTCGGAGGACCGGGAGGCCGCGCCGGCCGAGCGCGAGGCGGAGGTGGCGGAGGCGCGGCGATCCCCGGAGACGGCGGTGAAGCCGGCCCGAGCAGCAGTATCGCCGCCGCATGGAAGAAATCCAGCCGTGAGCTGGACCAGGCATCGCGCGTCGGCGACCGTGCCGCCGAGAAGCCGCGTGACGCGAAGGCCCGCGAGGCCGAAAGCGTGCGGCGCCTCCAAAGCGTCTTGGAGCGGGAGCGTGCCGTGCAGCTTCGCGCCGCGCAGCTTGGAGGAGGCGGAGGCCCGTATGGACTTCCGCGAGGCGATTGTGACCCGTCGCGAGGTGACCGTGGTGGCCCGCGAGAAGGAGCCGAAGGAGCGGGCCGCCGCGCTTGCCCTTCGTGAGGCCGCGCCGGGCGAACGGGAGCAGACCGCTGGAGCGGCCGAGGCGCGGGTGCAGCGCACCGGTGACTCCTTGGTCGCCCAGAGGCGGCGCTTAGGGGCGCGAGGGCGCCCGGCTTCCCGGGAGGAGCAGGTCCGGCTTCGTGAAAACGAGGCCGCCGTCCGCAGGGAAGCCTTGGAGACGGAGGCGGCCCGTCCGGCTCGGGTTGAGGAGCAGGTCCGCGGCCTTGCCGACGGGCCGGCGCATCGCATCCGCGAGGAGGCCGTCGCCGAGGCCCGAAGGCCTTCTCCGTCGAGCCGAAGGCGATGGAGAAGAGCCGGGATGAGTACCGCCGGCAAGCCGAGCGGTTGGAGGCTCGGCCGAAGAAGTCGGGTCGCGGCTCTTCCGCCGCCGCCGACGGTGATGATCTCCGGCGGCAGCTCGCGGAAGCGCAGTCCCGCCTCGAGGAGTCCGAGCTTCAGCCGCGTTGAGCCGAGCGAGCGGGCGACCGAGCTGGCCACGGCGGCGCGGACGCAAACGGAGATCGCCGCCGAGGTGCACCGGGCCGTTTCGTCGGCGTTATTCCACGCGGGGCTGCCTCGTCTTCCGGAGCCTCTTGACCGCGGCCCGAGTGGGTATGCGTACGCCATGCGGGGGTGGTTGACTCCCCGAGCAGCCCGAACACCCGGTGGCGGAGGTTCTCGGAGGATGAGGGGCGGCAAACCATAGCCGCGGCCCCGGAGGATGTCCCGGCGAACGCCCCGGTTCTTGTGCCCGGGTTCCCTCTCGCCGGCCGTGGTGAACGGCGATGTTCCCGCAGGCGAGCATGCCACGGCTAAGGCACAAGCTCGTGCCGTCGCGCGCGCCTTCGCGGAGAGCTTCAAGCGCGGCTAAGTGCCGGCTTCCTCCGCCCGCGTGCGGTTTCCCGGCGCCCGTGCCTTCCTTTATGTTGTTTTTATTTTGTTCCGTTTACGTCAAACGTATGTTCCCGTATGTACAGCAAAAATTCAAGTTTGACTTATCTTTGTCAATGGACAGCTCAAGCCCACTCGTTTTGTTTGAATGTTCCGCGTGCGTCGTGTAGTCGTAGGCCGTCCGAACTTCGCGGCGACGCTTTTAGTGTGACTCGAGACGCGCGATTCTCGAACCGAGCACGGCCTTCCGGCTCCCGACTAAGTCGTAGACCTTCGTTGCCCATCGAGGAGGGGAACGAGGGCTTCGATATGCGTGACGGCAATCCCGCGAGAGGTAAGAGAGGAAACGCCTAGGCGCTGTTTTTATTCAAAGCACGCTAGTACAAGGGCCTTGGCGATCGTGGTCGTGGCGATAGGACTTCCGGTACTATCCGGGACCATTGGCTGCGTAATATTCTAAGGGTAGAATTTCTTTAGGTGCTCAATGTTCCAAGCGCTTGGTTCCGGTACCCGTCCTCCGACTCCGCACGAACGCATCCCGGCGACCGACGGCGGTGACGAGGAAGGGCCCTTCCCACATGGGAGTTAGCTTGTCCTTGCCTTCGCGCGTCTCGAGCCCGTCGGAGGACGAGGTCTCCCGTTTGCAACTCCCGGGGACGCACACGCCGCCGGTGGTAGCGGCGCAAGCCCCGGAGGTACCTCGCGCTTCGCAGTGAGTACTCGGCGTCTTGCCTCCTCGAGGAGGTCGATGTCGTCGTGCCGCCGGGTGTCTTGGTCGCCTTCGTCGAATGCGGCGACTCGGGGCTATTAAACCGGATCTCCGTGGGTAGCACCGCCTCCGCACCGTACACGAGGAAAAAGGTGTTTCACCCGTGGCTCGACTCGCCGTGGTGCGCAGGGACCAGCAGCACGGATTGGATCTCGCTTACCCACTTGGAGCCCTTCTTCTTCAGCCGGGTCAAATGATCTTGTTTTTAAACCCTTGAGAATTTCTCCATTGGCGCGTTCGACTTGGCCGTTGCTCGTGGGTGGGCTCTTGAGGCAAAGCAGATCCGGGTGCCGAGGGAGTCGCAAGATGCCGCGAATGCGTGACTCGTGAACCGAGTCCCGTTGTCGCTGATAATCCGCCGCGGCACTCCGAATCTTGCAATGACGTTCTTCATGAACTTGACCGCCGAGTTTTGGTCTATTTTCGTCACCGCTTCAGCCTTCCACCCACTTTGTGAACTTGTCGATGGCCACGTATAGCCACCCGTACCCACCCGGGCAAGCCGGAAATGGCCCTACAATGTCCAAACCCCAAACCGCGAACGGCCAGGATAAGGGAATTGTCTCGAAGGGCTTGAGCGGGCAGGTGCGTCCGCTGGCGTGAAACCGGCACGCCTTGCACCGTTGTACCAGCCTGGTGGCGTCCCGGAGGGCCGTCGGCCGCAGTAACCCCGCCGAAAGGCTTTCCCGACCAGCGTGCGGGGAGCGTGGTGGCCGGCGCACTCGCCCTCGTGGATCTCAACGAGTATGTCGTTGCCTTCTTCCGTCTTTACGCACTTCGCCAGAACACCATTGGCACCGCGCCCGTACAGCCTCGTCATCGACAACGGTGTATCTCTTGGCTTGGCGGGCTAGGCGTTCCGCGTCCGTGTCGTCTTCCGGAAGGATGTCGGCACGCAGGTACCCGAGGATGTCGTCCATCCAGCAAGTGTCCCGCGGCTCGCCGGCAAGCGCTTCTTCGCTATTCTCGCGTGTGCCGCAGATCTCGCGGGTGCGCTTGCGCTTTGTTGTTGCTCGTCCGGAGCTCGGTCGGCGTCGCAGGCCGAAGGGGATGACAGGATCTCCATGAACGTCCCGGTGGGGTCGGAGCTCGAGTGGAAGCCACCCGGGATAGCTCGTCGGCAATGTGATTGTCGCCCCGAGGTACGTGAAGCACCTCGAGGCCGTTGAATTTCTTTTCCATCCGCCCGATCGCCGCAAGATACGCAGCCATCTCGCGGGTCGTTGCATTGGTATTCCTTAGATACCCGGTTGACGACCGCCTGCGAGTCTCCCTTGGCGAGAAGGCGCGTGATCCCGAGGTCGCCCGCGATCCGCAACCCCGCCAGGAGAGCTTCGTATTCTCGCCATGTTGTTGGTGCACCGGAAGTGTAGCCGGACCACGTAGCGCAGCTCATCGCCGGTTGGTGACAAGCAGCAACACCCTCGCTCCCGCGCCGTTGAGGGTGAGGGAGCCATCGAAGAACATCGTCCGTAAGTCGCCGGCGTGTCGTATCGCTGCACCCGGTGCCGAGTTCTTCCCTCTCGATCTCTCGGGGTGGACGTCCACTCGCCGATGAACTCAGCCTAGAGCCCGGCTCTTGATGATGTGTGTGCCGAGGAAGGACAAGTCGAACTCCCCAGCCTCCACGGCCCACTTGGCCACTCGTCCGGCCGCTTCCCCGTTGCGCAAGCATGGTCTCCAACGGTGCCGTAGTCACCACTCGGACGGGGTGGCTCGAAAGTAGTGTCGCAGCCTTTCGGACGCGATGAGTACGGTGTAGAGCATCTTCTCGTACCGTGGGTACCGGGTCTTGGCGTCCCGTAAAACTTCGCCGATGAAATACACCGGCGCTCGAATGCGCCGGTGCAAGGCTCGGCCTCCGGGGCAGGGTCCCAGCTCGCTTCGCTCGCCGTGGTAGTCGGGGCCGAAGCCCCCGGTGATGCAGCGTCGGTGCAATGGTCGTCGTTGGGCGTGGTTGGCGCAGATCCCGCCCCGCCCTCAATGCGAGACGTGGTCGGAGCCGGAGCCCCCGGTGGGGTGGGATCGCGCGTCCCTCTTTGCCTTTCCGGTCGCGGTCCCGGCTTCACCCAAATCACGCGACGAGGTCGGGGCCGGAGCCCCCGGTGAAGCCGGGGAGCCGCGCCGTCCTCGCAGCCGCCGCAGATCCCGCCCCGCCCTCAATGCGAGACGTGGTCGGAGCCGGAGCCCCCGGCGGGGTGGGATCGCCGCGTCCCTCTTTGCTTCCCCGGTCGTGGTCCAAGCTTTGCCCAAACCACGCGACAAGGTCGGAGCCGGAGCCCCCGGCGAAGCCGGAGAGCCACGCCGTCCGCAAGTGGTTGTTGTGCTTGGGATCGTCCCGGTGCCCCACCCGGCAGGCCGGAGCGGCCGCATCGCGCGTCCCGTCGTGAGCGAGAGCGTCCAGTAGCACCCGGTGCTCCAGCCCTCGCGAACCGGTCGCGGGTGGAGCCCCCGGTTTGGTCGGTCCGCCGCCTTCGAGCCGTCAAGGCACCCGCGCTTGCCGGCTCGCCGAGAGCCGCGAGGTGCCTGTTCCAGCCCGCTCGACCACCGGAGCCGCGCTAACCACCTCGCGGGTTAGCCGCTATGTACAGGAGCAGCGGCTCACCCGGTTCCGGGCGACTAACACGGCGCAGAAGACGTGTAGCGCTTGAGGTCTTGTAGAGCTTCATCGCCTTCCCGGTCCACTCGAATTTGTCCGTCCTCTTCATCGCCTTGAACAGCGGGAGAGCGCGTTCGCCTAGGCGCGAAATGAATCGGCCAAGGGCCGCCATGCTCCCGCCAGGCGTTGCACGTCCTTGAGCCGCCTCGGAGGGCGGATTTCTTCGATGGCCCGGATCTTCTCCGGGTTTGCTTCGATCCCGCGGTGTGAGACCAGGAAGCCGAGTAGCTTCCCCGCCGGTACGCCGAAGACGCACTTCTCCGGGTTGAGCTTTACCCGGTTGCGGCGCAGGTTGGAGAAGGTCTCCTCTAAGTCGAACAGAGAGACGGTGCCTTGCGGCTCTTAATGACCAAGTCGTCGACGTACGCCTCCACGTTCCTCCCGATTTGCGAGTCCAGGGTTAGGCGCATGGCCCGTTGGAACGTGGGGCCCGCATTTTTGAGGCCGAAAGGCATGCTCACGTAGCAAAGCTCCCTCGCGGGAGTCATGAAAGCAGCCTTCTCCTCGTCCTCCTTAGCCATACAGATTTGGTGGTACCCGGAGTACGCGTCTAACATGCAAAGCGCATCGCAGCCGCCGTGGAATCTACTACGTAATCTATCCGAGGCAACGGGAACGGATCCTTCGGGCAAGCCTTGTTCAGGTCGGTGTAGTCCACGCACATCCGCATCTTGCCGTTATTCTTGGGCACAACCACCGGGTTGGCGAGCCACGTCGGGTGCGTGACTTCCCGGATGAACTTGGCCTCTAAAAGCCTCTTGACTTCGGCCCGGATGAAGTCCTCGCGCCGTGGGCTTGGCGCCTCGCCCGTTGCTTCACAGGTCTTGCGGCGGGGTCGACCTTGAGTTGGTGCTCAATCACCCTCCCGGGTATGCCCGGCATGTCCGAAGGATACCAGTGCAAAGATGTCGCCGTTTGCTCGGAGGAAGGTGATGAGCGCGAGTTCCTATTTCGGGTCGAGGTCACCACCGATGGTGGTGGTCCCGTCCTCCGAGCCCCCGAGCGAGATCTTCTTGGTAGACACCTCTCCCGGAGCCGAAAGCTTCGCCCGTTTGGGGCCGTATCGCGCAGCGGGCTCCTCCAAGACGTCGCGCGTTCTCTTCGTGCCGCATCCTCTTCCGCCGTCATCTCGGCCGCCAAGATGTCCTCGAGGCAAGCCATTGCCTTAACGGCATCCGCTCTCTCGACGATGACATCCTTCGGGCCCGGCATCTTCGGTGTGAGGAACGCGTGATGCGGGATAGCCATGAACCGGTTGATGCCAGGTCTCCCAATGATGGCGTTGTAGGGGAGGCCGATGTCCGCGACGTCGAAGAGGAGCTTCTCCGTGCGGAAGTTGTCCCGGTGCCGAAGGTGACCGGGAGCTCAATCCTCGCCCAAGGGGCGGGAGCTACCCGGAGCACTCCGACGAAAGGGCGCGAGGGCTGCAACTCGGCGCGTGCCCACCGCAGAGAATCGTAGACTTTCGGGGTGATGAGGCTGAGGCTCGCGCCTCCATCGATGAGGGTGCGTCCCACCTTCTTGTTGCGGATGGTGGGCGACACGACCAGGGGGATCTTCCCCTTGGTGTTGTCCTGGACCCACCATGTCGCTCTTGTCGAAGGTGATGGGGACGTCAGCCCACTTCAGCAGGGGAGCCGCGGCCTTGCCTTCGGTGATCGCGAGGACCTCGCGGCGAAAGCGCTTGGCCTCACCTTTGGACGCGAAGCTCGAGGAGCCTCCGCTAATCACGGCGATGGAGTCGTCGCCGCTCCGGTACGCCTCGATTTCCTCCTTCTCCTCCTCTTTCTCCTTTTCGGCCTTCTCGGCCGCCCGCCGCTCGTCGCGCCGCTTGATGCTCGCCTCGGATGTAGCGGCACTCCGACCGGTCGTGGTCGTTGGTGCGGTGGAAGTAGCACGCGAAGGTTCCCGAGGCTTTAGCCGGTGACTTGCCGGCGCCCGCGGGGGTGTGCGTCGCGCCCCCGGGGGACGGGCCTCCCGCCGCGGCCACTTCTTCCGCCTTGCGCCTACGCGCGAGGTTCTTCTTCTCGCTTCTTGGAGAGGGTGCCCCCGCACTTGGGAGAGGAGGTACCCGGGTTGGACTTGGCCGGTGGGTCATGCCACGCTTGGGCCTCCCGGCGACGGGCGCACCCGTCGGCCAGCCGGAAGAGGTCCGTGACCGTCTCCGCCGGTGTACGCCCACTCCGCCCAGGATATCCTTATCTCCGACGCCGTGGCGTAAGGCGGAGAGCACCCGGGAGGGGTCGATGCGCGGGATGGTGTTGCGGACCCGACCGAAGCGCCGCATGAACGCCCGCAGCCGTCTCGCCTCGGCTTCGGACGATGCGGTCCAGGTCGATCCGCTCCCCGGACGCTTCGCCGTTCCTTGGAAGTTGGCCATGAACTCCCGGCACAAACTCTTCCAGACCCGATAGACTCGGCGCCGTGTTCATGAACCATGACCGAGCCGAGTCCTTGAGGGCCGGTGGAAGTAGTTGGCCATGATGTCTTCCGAGCCGCCGGCGGCCTTGACGGCGGTGGAGTAGATCTCGTAAGAACTCGTCTGGGGAGCGGTGCCGTCGTACCTCTCGGGGAGGTCCGGCGGAACTTGCCGGGCCACGTGACGTCGCGCTGTGCGCCTCGAGAGGGCCGCGCAACCCCCTAGGAAAGAAGGGTCGAGCTCCTTTCTCTTGCGCTTGGGTTGATGCTCCGGGACGTCTCCGCTTCCGGCCGTCGCGGTCATGGGCGGAGGTGCGCTCACGTTCGCGTCCCCGCCGCGCGAGCGCTCGATGCCGACGCGTGCATCCTCCCCTCGCGGCGACGCCCGCCGAGGTCATTGCGCAGTCGCGGTGCCCCCGCCCCCGTGGGGAGTGGACGGAGAGCGAAGCCGCCGGCGGTCGCGCGTCCTTGGCGCGGCTGGCGCGACGGTCGTTGTCTGGCCGGTGGCCGCCGCGGCCGGCGCGACGGTCCCGCTCGGCGCTTGGCTCCGCGCCGTATCCAGGAGTTTACCCACTCCGGTGAGCCACTCCCTTGCTTGCTCTCCCCGCCGCCCCGCCGGCGGGTTGTTGAGCATGGTCTTCACGGCGGTTAGGGGGTCATCCCCCTCTTCTTCCCGGAAGAGGCGACGCGCAGCTGGGACGCTCGGCGCAGCGGCGTGGCGGCTTGGGCGTGGCGGTCGGCGCCGCGATGGCCCTCTCGCAGCACGCTCGGCCGCCGATTCGCCGGACGATTGTCATGGCGCAGCGGCCCGTATGACGACGGCCGCGGCGACGGCGCCCGGTGGACGCCTCGGGCCGGAGACGCTATCCTCCGTTCGCGGCGTGCTCGCGGACCTCTCGCATGGCGTGAAGCAAGATTTCGCGGCGCGAAGCGAGATCTTCGACCTTCCCCCTTCCCGGCGCGCCAAATGCTCGGTGTGCGAGCACACCTCCAAATGGGGGCCCGTCAAGGCTCCCTTGGGTTAGGCTCGGGGAAGAACGGATCCGCTCGCGCGTTAGTGTGGATGATTCAACGAACACGGGGTTTATCCAGGTTCGGGCCGCAAGATGCGTAATACCCTACGTCCCGTTTTTTTTGGTGTGTTCAAAAGAGCCTCTCCCTTTACACGAGGGTCTCCCCTCCTTTTATAGGGCAAGGAGGAGAGTACTATACAAGTACCCGGGGTACCCGGACACCCGTGGGGGTCCGGTCCTTCCTCCCATGTTCCGACATGATCCCGACATAAATCCGTTGCGATCTCTCGTCTCTTGGTTCGCGTTCCCAATCTCTCCCTTCCTATTGGCCGAGAGCCCTCCCGGCACCGTAGCGCGCGGCTTCCCGAGACGCGGTGCACGGGGAAGACGCGCGCACGTCTTGTCGGGCCGCGCGCCGCCGAAGGCCATCGAGTGCCGCATTAACTCCGGGTAGTTGGGGCGCCGCAGGAAACTACCGCGAAGCTTCGTCCCGTCTCCGGCGCCCCCACTCCTCCGGCTTCCGCGGGACTCGTGGGCTTCGTGGCTTCGCGCCTTCGTGGGCCTCATCCTCGTTGGTGGGCCGGAGGCGGCTCGCGCGCGGTTAGGGGGACCCCCGATCCCCCTACACCGACAACGGGGTATCGGCTTCAATGCCGCCCGCTTGTCAAAGCTCCATAGTGTGTTCCCGATTGCACTCTCCCAACCCGTTGGATCTCCATGGCATACCGCAATCTCGACGCTTCCTTCGGTTCTTAAAGCATCTCCAATCGTTCTCTAAATGAGGTTGCTAAATCAAAATTCAAGATGTGATTAGTAAAAATTATTCTCCAACCGTTCCGTAAATGAGGTTGCTAAATTTACTAACGCTCAGCCTATAGTCCTGGAGGTTACTACATTTAGCCACATAATTATCACTCACGAAAGAATATTTAAACTATTTAAGAAACGATTATTGAGAACCGTTAGAGTGCATGTCTTCTTTTTACTTCCAATAGATATAACAACTCTCTTAAACCAATTTTTTGGAGTAAAATTACTAGAAACTATTGGAGATGCTCTTAGTGATGATATTGCTTCGTAGTTCTTCATAGAGGATCTCAATAGATTGGATGTCTTCTTCCACGCCTCTTGCACGCCTCTCCGTGGTTGACCATACAAACATACTTTCTCTGTTCCTAAATTGTTGTTGTTACTCGACTTTTTTTATATTTGACCATTCGTCTAATTCAAAAAATTTATTCAAATATATATATATATATATAAATTACAGGCTATATTTCAAGTCTCTCTAGTGATACAACATATTCCAATAAAATATATAATATTTCTTAAAACTCTTGAATAAGACAAATGATGAAACACATCGAATCAATAACGACAACAATTTAGGAACGG
>JAUNZO010004851.1:0-227543 GCA_031894775.1 Chloris gayana | reverse complement strand
CAAATGGTTCTTGTTGTTTTCTTGATGTTTAATACAATTTTTGCTTTAATCTACTACATGCAACTTTGAAAAGTGTTCATGTTGTTTTCTTGATGTTGGGTAAAGTGACAAAGTCAAACAATCATCATGACATACAACTGAAAATTCAAACATCTTTACATTCTTGTCACACACGGCCACTTAATTATATGCCATTTGTGATCACTTGATTCATGACCACTTATGCCTTTTGTGATCAGATAAAGTACTTGATTGTTTGTATTTGATACAATTTGCAATAAACTTAGTATAAGGGGGTATCCTAGATTCCCATATAACTATTTGAAACTCCTGCTCTGGTAGATTCGTAATTGAACCTGCCACTAGATCACCAAACTTCACCTTGGGTAGTTCTTTCTTGCACAAACGACTATCTTCGTAGGATGGCATGAGGTGGAGTGGGCCACAGGTAGATGGAATCAGCATCGTTATGTCAGTGGGACGGTCTGTTTCCAGAAGTTGTTTTGGATGCTCACCAAATTTAGCGAAATTACGCTCTAGTGAATTCCTGAACCTTTTCAATATATGGTGCCAAAATTGCAAATTTTGATTTTTTCTTAGCAACTCAGCAAGCATATTCGCTACAAGGAGTAGGCCATCAACATTTATGGCCAGCTCTATGGCTATTGATGCCAGTTGTGGGTGGTTCTCAGGATCCACACTTCCAAATGCGAGTACCTTGAACAGGTAAGCAAACTCCGCATGTGACAAGCTTCTGATGAGAATTGGCTTTACAGTTCCTAATCTTGCGATATTTGGAAATCTACTTATGACGATAATTTTGCTTCCTGCAACCATATGTGATGTTGCTGCATAAAATTTTATCCATTCACTGTCATCCACATCCGAATCAAGCTCAACAATAACTAAAGTCCTTACATGCATGAATGTTTCGTGGCTGACTTCCGAAAAACAATTGCTCTTCAAGTGTAAAACAGAGGAGAAGTGATACCGGACTGCATCATCATTGCAAGCAAACCCGACTAGGCTTTTCTTTCCTGCTCTGTATGAACCAATCACTGGAATCACATCTGGAGCACTAACAGGAGAATTGTCTTGTAACAGAGCATTGATCAACTCTTGCTTTTCTACAAGGCGACTAAACATGAAATTGTCAATATAGAGGTAGGTATCATAGGGTCTTTTACACATCTGCTTGCATCCACCCAAAAGAATAACAAACTCTGTCATATTTGCAACAGCAGTTTCCAGTTTGTCCATGGAAGCTTGTAGGTCACCACTAACAGACGTAGTCCTTGTAAACATTGAACGAGTACGCTTAAGAGAAGTTGACAATGCAGATGATGTTGTCACCTGTTTTTCGTTGGAGATCTCTTCAAAGGGCTTGAATCTGAAGGCATCGAGCACATAGTAACCTTGGTACATGGCGTCGACAAGCATCCTGAGCTGCAGGAGCATCTTGGAGTTGGTGATGTATCGTCCCTCGGCCTCCTCGACTACGGTATGAATTCTCAGGAGGAGATGTTGAAACCTCTCTAGCTTCTCTTCAACACACGTGTTTTCTGTGTGCTTGCTGATTAGAAAGGAGATGAACCGGTTCAGTAATTCGCCTGTAATGGCAGATATAACAGCCGCCATATTTAGATTTTGGTTCGTTGAGATGAAATGAATGACAATACGTATATACAGCTGTATATATACGAATGGTTTCGAAAGACGCTGAACATTGTTTAACTTGGAGCAGTTACCTGCATGAATCACAGAAGTATTTTATATTACAGGGAAGACTTTGGACTTCGACTTTGTAAACGCGAAGCTACACCAACTACAGGATTGCGTGTTATTGTAAGTGTGTTGAAATTCTGCGTAGTTGATTTTTGCTCTGGTTAATGCTAATGGGGAACATTCTGACCAAACACAGCTTGTTGGCCTGGATAAGACAATAGAGCTCTGTCAGGTCTAGTTTATGTGGAATGAGTCGGTCCTGCTTAATCTAGTACCAAAATGTGAATGGGATCGGGATCCACCGATGCCACAGATTGTGCAGTCACGGATTGCGGTCCACCGGTTGGCTTGGCGCATGGTTGTTGCTTGGTGTAGTGCACGAAGGCTCTGGACATCTGGCGCCGCCGCTGCACCCCTGGACGCTGGACCTAGACGAGTAAACGTGGAAGTAGCACAGGCCAAGCATACCGTGTACCCGCCTTCGCACTGCAATCAGAGACGGGACAGCGTAAAGAAGCAAGATATTCCATTATTTCCCCCTCTGCCTCCAATAAAAATGAAATCACTTTGCCCTGATCTTCTTCCTCTTCTCCTTCGGGCTGCTTTTACATGACAACACCGTTCTGATGTCGCAGATGCTCAGCTGCGGGAGGCCGTCGAGCGGCAGACGCGAAGACGATGCCTTGTTAGGCTAAAGGAAGAACTCCTTTTAACCTCTTCTAACTATTGGTAAAGTTCAGTTTTCCTCCCTCAACTATAAAACCGAGTATTTAGGCTCTCGGAACTTTCAAAACCGTTGGCTTTTACTCAGCTCCGTCAGTGGTTTTCAGGTTTAGTCCTACATATATCAGAACACCACATCAGCACTGGCGGGCCCACCTCTCTTCTCTCTCTCCTCTCTTTGAGCAGGCGAGGCCGGGGTCGGTCGCCACCTCCGACGCACACACGGCAAGCTGATCCGCCACCATTGCCCGTGCACCCCATCCTTGTCAGGCTAGGCCGCCACTGCCGCCCCTGCATTGGGCCGCCGCCCGTGCGTGAGGTCAGGTGAGGCCACCGCCGCCGCTGCCCTGATGCCCAGCCAGGCGAGGTCGGGGCCACCACCGCCGCCCCCTGCGCCCGGCCAAGCGAGGCTAGGGCGCCACCGCAGCCCCTGCGCTGCGCCGCCCAATGCGCTGCACCGCCTCCTACGCACGGCTAGCCAGCCAGGCAAGGATGGGGCGTAAGGGCAGCGGCAGTCCGGCCTGGCCGCATGTAGGGGCGGCGGCCCCCTGGCCTGCCACGCGCGCGACGAAGGCAGCGACCCGCCCTAGCCTTTCCGAGAGAGAGAGAGAGAGAGAGAGAGAGAGAGAGAGAGAGAGAGAGAGAGAGAGAAGAAGAAGAAGAAGAAGAAGAGAATAGAAAAGTGGCCTCACCAGTGCTGACGTGGCGGTCTGACATGTGAGCCCCACCTGCCACGTAGGACTAAACCACTCTGAAAACCAATGAGGGAGGAAAAAAAGCAAACGGTTTCGAAAATTCAGGGAGCCCAAATACCCGGTTTCGTAGTTGAGGGAGGAAAACTGAACTTTGCCAATAGGTAGGGGAGGTTAAAAGGACTTCTTCCTAGGCTAAACTAGATTTTGTTGGGCTTGGGCTGCTGTCGACCCAACTCGCCAGTGAACCATTGGGATCGTTCGGCCTGGTTCAACGGCGGAGGATCCCGGGGCAGTTAATGCATTTTATCGAAGTGCAAAGGTTGCCAGGTAATAATCAGGGTGGTCGAGTGGCCAGCAAAAATTTTAATCGATCTAGAAGGCCTGGATTACTGCCAAATCAACCATTTGCTAAGTAAGTTATTGGATCCATGCGTAGGGCAGAAGAAACTGACCACTGAACCAGACACATGGCAATACATATGGGGCACTAGGCACTCTTCCTCAAAATTATATAAATGCTTAATGGGTCATGCTGAGATTCACCCAACACACAAGTGGCTTTGGAAGTCATCTTGTTAGATGACGCATAAACTTTTCTTTTGGCTTATCATTAAAGATAGAGTAAATACCAGAGGTATGCTTCGAAGAAGGGAACATGCATTTGGACTCCTATACATGTGACTTATGCATCTTGTAGAGGGAAGAGACCCTAGAGCATCTGTTCTTGAGGTGCAATTTTACAAAACAATGCTGGGCTATCATTGGAGTGCATATTCCAAGAGCTAATTTGCATCACTTGAATATTGTTAAGGCTATAAGAAGGCAAATCAGGCTCCCTTTTGCAATGGGGATTATTGTACTCATAAGCTGGTCAAAATAGGTCACAAGGAATAAGCGGATATTTGATAATGTGGACCCCACAGTAACTAGATGCAAGGAAACTTTCAAGTAACAGTTCAAGCTTATGTTACACAGAGCTAAGAAGAAGTACTTAATAAAATTGAAGAATGCATTAACTCAATTTAATTTTAGTTTTCTTCTTTGGTTCTTCTTTTTTCTATCTTTGTACAGTTTTAAGGCCCTGGTTTTTTCAATAAATTATCCGTAGGAGCTTTGCTCCTTCTGTTTCCTAAATTCCTAAAAAAAAGAAACTGCAAAAATGTGAGTCGGCTTAAAACAAAGCAAAACTTCACTAACAGGTTCCTACTGAATTATTCACATTTCACAACAAGGAAAGGGTGGCTTTTGGTACTTCTTTTCAACAATCTGGTCAGGCCAATTCCAGAAAACGATTGGCTCAGTTAGCTAAGTCTGCACTGCTACAAAGAGACCATTCAATCTCGATAAATTAAGCCTGCAATGTTGGTCAAACCAACCGATATTAAGCAAACGATATTATAGTCCACTGTCTGCAGCATCAACCACGCAAGTGACCGACGTTGCAAGACAACAAAATATCAGTGGCGCGTGTATCGAGTTTGGCGATACAGAGGAAGCAAAGCGTTTGACACACCAGTAAGACAAAGCAGGTACCTCTGGCAAAGACCAACAGCTCAAAAACTCTATTATAATTTTTAGTATGACACACCCCCTTGTTCTAATCCTTGCAGTTAACATACAAGAAATACTTTGTACACTGTAGAATATTGAAACCATCCTTATCTCAGTCCTTTTCAAAATGCTAACTGGACATCCATTGAGTTATACTATCAGTTGTTTGTTTGTATCCTATTAGAGTCAACGATGATATATACATTAAACTAGTTTGCCTACCCGCGGATTTGCGCGGTTAACTTTTGCTTGAAAAAAGTACATATAATATCATCTTCTTTGAATTCTATAGTTTTAAGTTCTATTAATCAAACATTAACTTTGCTTAAACTCATTATAAAGGATCAAAACTTTTATTATAATTAAAAATTGTGTTTTGGAGGGATTTTTTCTTTTTTGGCCATTCATTTTTTCCATGTATTGCTTTGTGTTTTTTGTGTTTTGAACAAATAACTTTTTTTCCTTTTGGTCTTATGGGATTTTCTTTTGGAGCATACCATTTTTTAATCTTTTTCAATAAGAGTAATGGTGGGTAACAAGAAAGTAAATATAAGGGTATTTTAGTCTAGTTATTTTGTAAAGGGAGTGGTGGGTAACTTTTCTTTCTTTTTTTCTCCAATTAATTTGTAAATTTCTAGTCCTTGAGAGTGAATGTGGTGGCTCCGTTTCTTGCTCAAATATATATATATATATATATATATATATATATATATATATATATATATATATATATATATATATAATAGATAATTCATTCGACCAGTTACATGGGTAGATGACATGGATTCCGTAAATGAGAAGTTATTCAAAATCAATTTGCACAAGGAATATAGCCTATGTGTGATTACCTTTTTTAGGTGTTGCCAGGTGTCCACATCTCCTCTTTAATGGATCATTATCCTCACCGCACCACGACAGTCATCCTTGCCTAGCAGCACCGCTGCAATTGACTCCTTCAAATAATGGTCAAAAAGAGTCTGTAGTATCGGATATTTTATCAAGTACTATCAAGCTTATCACAAATCCGACATCAGGAATACCAGACAAAACATCCGATATTATTAACGTTCTGAAAAAATTAATAAAAAAGTGTGGCAGCCGGGCCTGCCGGATCTCGACCGGGTGCCATCGGATCTTTGCTGGGGTAGGGACTGTTTCACTACCCCTCCTTTGGGCCAGATCCGGCTACAACGACGAGCGAGAGGTGGGGGCGCCGTGCCGCTTTTGACATTCCTTAACGTCGCCACTAGAAATCTGGCAACCATGCTAGAAATGATCGTGGGTGTTTCTTATATAGCAACTTCAGGTCTAGACACATGCTAAAATAAAATGAACACTACTAGCAAGAGCGTAGAATGTCTATTTTGTCAACATCCGTAAGCACACAGATAACCTATTGTAGTAACATTTGACTATTGGATAACTCCAATGGCTGTCAATTTATAGCTCTCCTAAGGAAAAGCATTGTCGTCTTATTGGTTACTTAGGCTGCTCATAGGTTATATCTCTCAATTAATTATACCAAAGTGATAAACAGGTGTAAGGATAACTTTTTTTCATAACAGGGGATTATATTATATAGTGGAAAATGGGGATACATAAGCACCTTTGACTAAGGTGTTGAAAGCACTACACAAGGACAGCAGAAATACATGCATCACTCTAACACATACACATAAGATGATGACACATGGTGCCTGGTCTTCCTTTAAATGCGAGATGTGGACGTAGCATGGATCAGCTTGATTGAGAGATCGTCGGCATAGCTGTACCGGCATCGGCGGTCGAAAGACGACCGAACGGGAGGGTCTCGACTGCATTTGTGGAGGTTTGGGTAGGAGAACGAAGCCAGCATGAAAGTCCGTCGTCCGTGACTGGAATATGGAATTTGCACCGAGACGCGAAGCGCGATGTTGTAAACTCCAAGGGTGGATGGAGCCGAGCTTGATTTTTCCCGAGTGAGCTGAATCTGGCAAAGGAGCTTGGGTGCCAAAGTGCAGTACTGGACCTTCAAGGGTCCGAACACCGGGGTCTCATAGCGGGCCTTGTGCAGACCGGCCCAGTGGAAGGGACAACCGCCGGGGCCTAGTAGAAGCCGATGATAGGAAGGGCCTCCATGAGCCCGGCGGGGCGGCCTCCCACGACGGCGCCATGGCCGCCGGCGCCTAGGCCCACAAGACCGGCGGCTACGAGGCCAGGTGTGGGGGCATCCCACGGCGGTGCCGGGAGCGTCGACTCCGACGAGTCGGTGACACAGCCGGGCACCCCGCGACCTCCGGGGCAGCGAAGCGGTGAGGTGGATTGGGAGATCGATGGTGACGGTGGGGTTGATCCGGTTGGTTCACCGCCACCGGATCTCACGCTAGGAGGCGCGAATCTAGCGTGGGCGGACTGGGGAACAACACCCTGGGTGGTGGTGGCGATTGATGGAGGCGCGAAAGAGGTGGAGGCAGAGGGACGACGTGAGGATCTAGCGTCCAACAGCCTGGGGAGGACGCCAGCGAGCGGGGAGGGAGAAGGGGATGGGAAGGAAAGCTCTACACCTACTTTATTGGAGGTCACCTTCCGCTTCGGTGCTTTAGGACGCCGTGATGGAGAAAATCGCCATCGTCGACGAGCTGAAGCCCGACGACGATGAGCAAGGCTGCCCGGAGGAGGAGGGAACAGCTGCGACATCTCACCGAGCTGGGGAGGTATCACCAGGAAACTTAACTAGTTGTGGAAGGGGGGGGCTACCCTCTCCTTCTCACCGTCGACGAGCAGGCTGGAGGGAGTGGAGGAGGGGGGGGAGCCGGGAGGCGGCGGGGTGGAGTAACCCTAGCGTGGGGGAGGGGGAGAGCTTCATCGGGTTGGGCTCGGCCGCTCGAGAGCAGGCAAAGCGAGCACATGGGTAAGGATGACTTTGGTAGTATAAGGGTAGTGACACACACACACACACACACACACACACACACACACACACACACACACATATTGGGTATATTCATTGGGCAATATTGGGTATATTCGTTTATTCTGCAATTGTCGCTTTCTCGGTTGATCACACTCCTTTTATAGGTATTTCCACCTGCATCAAATAAACTATAAGGACATATGGAACTACATTATTCTTACATAATATATGTGGTGCGCGGCCGTCCAGTAAGGTATGACATCGGCGGTCCTAGAGTCGAGCCGGAGAGAGACAGAGAGAGAGAGAGAGAGAGAGACGTTGCCCGCGACGAGGAGGACATCTAGCCATAGCCGCCCGATGGAGGGATAATCATACTACTAAGCGGGGTCGCCCGTAGGCCGAGACGACGAGGAGGAACAATAGTGTACTGCAACAGCTAGAGCATTGGAACCGAGAGACAACGCATTGTCTTTGGAGGAGAAAGAATTCAGGCAAGGTCGTGTGTGTGTGTGGAGGAGACAACACAGTTAAAGAAATAGGGACGGGGGGACAACACCCGTATTTACTACTGTAAGAAACATGGAACCATGCACGTAAACCACCATCACTATATCCCAACCTCTAGCGACGGTTGAGAAATGACGTTGCCATATCCTGAACCTATAGGAATGGTTGTGAGCCGTCACTATATCCTTGTCGTATAGGGACGAGAGCTACAACACTATCGCTACTGGTAACAACCATCGATATATCCTTGGTCGTATAGGGACGACGTTGTGTGCATCGTCGCTATATACAAACCCCATTGCTAAATCTATAATCATTAGGGATAGAGTTTTACACGCCATCCCCGTAACTTTTCCTTCAGATGGTTTAATAGTAAGCCGTTGCTACTAGTGCCCTTCTTCCAAATAGAAGTGACGATTGTCTATAACACCGTCGCTACCAACATAATAGTGACATGCCAGTTTCACCGGTTGCTAAACACACATCCGAAGATGCAACTAGGCCCCCTAGTGGATTTTGGTGATTAATGACAAAGAATTAAAACTTCTAATGCGATCTTAAGTGAATATGCATGGTATCAAAAGAATAATACTCAGGTTGTGAGATAGTATACCCCTCATACAAAAAGATGGAAGAAGTACTCAAAAGCAAGGGCAAAAAGAATAGATTTATAGATTTTTGAGTTTAGGTGTGCCAAACTATCAAGAGGGGTGAAACGATCTTACTTGCAGGAAGAATGTGCTCTAGGAACCCAAAATAGTTTGGAGACGAGAAATACCAAGAAAATCTAAGTCCAAAAAGCCAACCTAAACCAACACTCCCGGAAGGAATGAAAGTTCCATGGGTGACGGAAGTTACGTCAATTCCAGAGAGTTTCGGTAGAACTTCCATCCTGACATTCGAACTCAACACAATTTGACTCGACGGAAGTTCCGTGGGTTTCCACGGAAGTTCCGTCGATTCCACGATTTCGAGACAGAAGTTCCCTCCTCAACGGAACTTCCGACCTGACCGTTGCTCAACCCATTTCGAGGGGATTGATGGAAGTTCCGTCCCCGACGGAAGTTCCGTCAATCCCCATCTTGACCTAGCAATGGCTCTTTTTCTCCCTTTCCTATATAAGGCCCCCTCCATCTCGTGAGGCAAAGTGTTGTGCTTTTTGAACTCTCCCATCTCACTCAAGCTCATACTCTCACTCCTCTCCACTCCCCTTGAGATCCAAGGCCATTTGCGAGAGTCTCCAACTTGAATCCAAGCTTAAGAGCATCACCCCAGCCTAGAGCACATCTTCTCCTTCTAAGCAATCTCGATTTCACTTATTACTCTTGGAGATTCGCTCTCCAAGCTTGTGGTGAGCCTTGGGAAGTTTTTGAATGTTGTGATTCACCTCCAAAAAGAAAGGAATCAAGAAGAAGAAGAAGAAAACCAAGTTTGACCTTGGTGATCAACCTTGGGGAGGATTAGGGTTGAGAGAGACCTAGCTCTTTGTGAGCTCCTCAACGGAGACGTTGGAACCTTCTTGTGAGGGGTCCGAACTTCGGTGAAAATTTGTGTGTCTCTCTTGTGTTTTCTTGTGTGCTTGTTTTTCTCCCTTTGGCTTGGTTTTTGCCCGATGCACTTGTGTGTGGTGTGCCTATCAAATTCCTGTAGGTACAACACTTCTAGGAGGTGAAGGAAGGTTTCTATTCAAGCGAAACCGTGAGATTTCGCTCTCTTGGCCGTTCCCTTAGTTTCCTCTCATGAGCCTTGACAGAAGTTCCGTCCTGGGCAGTATTGACAAGTTTGTTTAATTGTTGAGATTTTCAAGTTTTTAGGTACATTGCCTATTCACCCCTCTCCTCTAGGCAACTTTCGAGCATCGATAAAGCCTGCTTCTATGGTAGTGTTTCAAACAATATATGAGGTCGCTCATATAAGTTATCATGTATTTACGAGACATTTGACGGTGTATAATTTTTATTTAGTGGCCATCAACCGGATCCGCCAAGCTAAACCTTTGATCGTCGTGAGCGACGAAAAACTCAATCTCGGTTGATCGGGAGTTGCTACAACCATGAGGCTGCGATGTGTCCGGACCTGGAGTGAATTCTACAACCAAGAGGAAATACTCAATCTCGGTTGATCGGGGAAGCTGCGAGGTGGCTCAGCCTGTGTAGTGGTGCAGAGGAGGTGGCTTGGCTGGTGACGGTGGAAAGGGGAAATGTGGTGGCCGATGCTAGAGAAGAAGGTGAAGGGAGAGGAGAAGCTGCTGGCACTTGCACTGATGGTGGTCGGAGTGGAAGCGTGGCTAGCAATGAGGGGGAAGAAGTGGCTCTTATAGCGTGTCCGCGGGTGAACAAGAAGGGGTGAGTTCGATGGCCACGGTGCTAAGGTGGCGAGTGGATAAGCTTGTCCGGCTAGAGTTTCGAGGCGAGGACGAATGCGCATGGGGTCATATAGCGGAGGTGTTGTGCGCTTCTCGTCGCGTGGCTTTGGGAAAAGCAGGATGCGGAGGACGGCGGCGCAGGGCACAGTAATATCTTCTTGCGACGTGCGCCACGCGACTAGGGCGTCGGGGTGCGGCATATGCGCGCGGTCTGCCTTGGTCTACGGAGTGGTGAGCATGGCTTGGTCGTGGTCTAGTTGTAGCGAGGCCCCGCACCGACAGACTGGTCGGGAGGGGGCTCCCGTACGGCAGCACTGCCGTGGCATGGTCGGGAGGAAGACGACGGCCATGGGCCACGCGGGGTGCTGGGCTAAGGGGAGGTGGGTGCGACCGGGTGAGGTAGGTGTCGACTGGGCTGGGGGAGGGGAGCCGACCCCATAGAGGTTCTTTTCTCTGTTTTATTTTGTTTTAAGTAAATAAAGTATGAATGTAAATAAAGTCAAATAAATAGCCTACTTTCAAATAAGAGAGAAAATATAATAGGAGAAGAATAAGATTAAATAAAATTTGGTGAATAATAGAATAGCAATCATGGTTGGAGCAATATTTAAGTTTTAAGGTATTGGGATATAAAGAGAGAAGAATTCGTCCTCGGTGTTTAATTCACTATATTTTCTAAACTGTTTGAAAAGAAAGAAAATATGGGAAGGAAGATATTTTATTAGGTGATCTTTAGTTGCCTAAAATTGAGGTGTCACAGTAGGAGGGCCCAATTCTTATATTTCGAAACCAATTAATGTTATTGTGATGTTAGATGTTGACCGGGCAAAATCAGAAGTATTAATTTTCAGTTCATTTTTTGGAAGATTTGTTGGAGAAAAGAAGAAAAAATATCCCTAATAGTTTTTGTGCTGCTATTAAAAACATGGTTTTGGGATTAATTTTTTGAGGAGCTCTTTGAGAAGCTCTTATAAATCAAGAAAGTCTCTCTCATATATATATAGACGAGTTGTAACCTAATATCATATTATTCAAAGGTCAAAAGAGCTTTCACATTCACTCTTATCACCACGAAACTATCACCTTCTTATATTCCTGAGCAACACGGGTGATAATATGTATACTGAAGCAGGCGACTGAAGTATATAGCATTCCTGAGCTACGCCATGATAATATGTGAACCAAGACGATCGTCAATCTCATGGGAACTTGATCACCTGAGGCCGCAATGCTTTCTTCACCAATTGCAACTGTTCTTCTGCATGAACCGATGGAAATCCTGTGGCAGCAGCAGCTGAGGGCAGCCTTCCAATATACTTGATGTCGTTGAAGGAGCCTCGGCCAAGGGCGTTCATAGCTGTGTGCAACCGAGGGGAAATGTAGCTATATGCACCCATGTTCATAGGTTCCTCTTGACACCACACGATTTCTGCATCTAAATAGTTCATCAACGATAGAATGAGAGAACAACTCGAAATAATGCATCACCCGAGAGGCGTGCTTTCAGAAAAAATAAATGAAGCAGACAGTCGGGAGTGGGGAGGGGAGTAAGGTTTGAGAATATTTTTTCCATTACTTGGGTATCTTCTTAATTCTGCCTGAACCAGGTCATACGGGAATGGGCAAAGCTGTTCAATTCTGCATATTGCAACATCAGTGCGGCCTGAATTCTCTCGCTCTTTGTCAAGTTCGTAGTACACCTGTGATGCGAAAATGGCTTCCTTTTTCAATTTCCAGAGTAAAGATACTATTCTAGCTATTTGTTAAATTTCCAGGGCCACTCACCTTCCCTGTACACAGTATTAGACGATTGATGGCCACCTCAACTTGATTTTGATTTCTTGGATCCGCAATTACACGCTTGAACCTTGGCCCTTGCCTGTAAAAATCTGGATGTCCTTCAACATCATCAAAGTCGGAGAGACTGGACTTGCAATCCTTGTGCCGAAATAGGTTCTTGGGTGTCATCACAATCAATGGCTTCCTGAAGTCTCTATGTATCTAGACTCTCCAAAGTATTATGGGAAAACAAAGAGAATAAAACATGAAGTCCAGAAATATGTTGTACTGCTAGCATCAGAAATAAACTCACCTGACGACACAACACATGAAAGTAATTTGCTGGAGTTGTTATGTTCACAACCTGCCAATTACATTCCTGGACTTGCCTGCAGACTGATGGCCCCATCTCAGGTATAATGAATGGATTGTCATCACACATCTGGACAGCACATAGATATTCTTATGTAAGTTGCATGTGTTCAAGATCAACATCTGATGAATCAATTTAGTCAGGACGAGGATGTATAGAATCTGAACAGCTAATAAACCATGAAACTTATGGACAATAATTTGACTTTCTGTGGCAGCAGTGAAGTGAGCACTTCGTGGAAACGAAAACGAATGACAAGTGCAAATTGACCAGCAAAGTTGCACAAAAGCTTTAGCATCGCCTACTTTACAACCAACGATTTTATGATGGGGAGCTGGAGTGAAGTTTTTGCCAAGAATTAACTGGAGGAAGCGCTCGAGATGTGCGCCTGAATGATCAGGGCCTACGCCATCATAGCCATGAGGCAGTAGAACAACAAGGCCAGTTTGACGCAACCATCTTGCCTCTGCACAACTTAGAAACTGGTCGAAGATCACTTGTGCACAGTTTGCAAAGTCACCAAACTGTGCCTCCCATAGAACTAATGAATTAGGATTCTCCATGGAGTAACCCATCTCAAACCCAAGGACAGCAAATTCTGAAAGTAAACTGCAAAAATGTGTATTATACATAAAGTCATTTCGAGAATTTTATCTGCAAGTTGTCCACCTTGCATTAGTATATAATGCATAAATCCATCAACAAAACTTATTACCTGTTTGTAACAGTAAACAATTCTTTTTCCGATTGAGGGCAACATGGTCGAATGGGCAGTACTTTTGTCCAGTTTCCAGGTCATGTAAAATCGCGTGACGTTGGTTAAAATTGCCTCTTTCCACATCCTGTCCACTTAGCCTAACATGGTATCCTTCTGCAACTAGTGTGGCAAAGGCAAGGGCTTCTGCGAATGCCCAATCAATGCCCTCACCACTCTTAATCATCTTCGCACGCTCCTTGAAAATCTTACTTGCTGCATTGTGGGGTTTGAAATATTTTGGTAGCATAGTAATCTCCTGTCCTACTCGTTTCAGCTCCTCCAGATTAACCCTGCCAATAATTTGGATGAAAAAAAGGATTCTAGGAATTTCGAGGTAGACTATGCAATAATAACCATAGAAATACAATTAGTGAGAGCACAGAGAAATTAGCTTTGTTATTACCCTGTATCGCGGGCAAGTGAGTTTTGTTCAGGTGGTTTCAATCCAGACCAGTTTCCTGAGAGCCAATCCCTGCTGTTGGGGACGTAATCTCTGCTCTTTGCAACCTCTTCGTTCAGGATTTTGTTTACGTTGTCGTGAATTCTCCCGAGTTCTTCAGTCGAGAATTCTCCAGTCTCTTTAAGAATATGTTCATAAAGGTTCAACGAGCTTGAATGGATGTGAAGTCAAAAAAAAAAAAAGAGCTTGAATGGATGTTAATTACCTGAACCCACAAATCAAAAAATATATATAAGGGAATGAAGATAATTGAGGTGGACTATTCAACATGGTGACCGATAATTATTGAGAGGTTTTCAGGTCCAAAATAATGGTCATTATTTTTCCTCAACTAATGGCCATTAGTTCAAGGATAGTTTAGTAATTGCGCTAAAAAATTAATATTTTTTATCATACAAATTTGTGTTAAATACACTAAAACTTGAATACAATAATAATGATGATGATTAATCAAATTTAAAATAAATATTTTATAACAAATTCATGTAAAAATTGAATAACTTATTAGTTATGATGAATTTTTGTATTATAATCATATTATTTTGACAATATTGCCCTTACTAATGACCATTAGTTATTAACTTCTAAAATTCAATCTACACCGTTAGATCCAACTAATGATCATTAGTTGAGGGAAAATAATGGTCATTATTTTGGACCTGAAAACACCCATAATTATTTTGGGGTACCTGATACATTTTTGGCAGCGTGATGGTAGGATCATCATGTTCATTGTGTCCAAACCGGTGGTAGCAGACGAGGTCGACCACCACATCCGAGTGAAATGTGTTTCGCCACTCGGCTGCCAGCTCGCAAACACGAACCACCGCCTCCACGTCGTCGCCATTGACATGGAACACCGGTGCGCCGATGGCTTTGGCGACGTCAGTGGAATAGCGGGACGACCTACCGGCTCCGGGATCCGCCGTGGCAGCGACCCGGTTGTTCAAGACTATGTGGACAGTCCCGCCAGTGGTGTAGCCATGGAGAGCGCTGAGGTTGAGCGTCTCGTAAACCACGCCCTGGCCGGTGAAGGCGCCATCTCCGTGCACGAGGACGGCCATGGTCCTCGTGCGGTCAACGTCGCCGGAGTAGAACTGCTTGGCCCGGGTCTTGCCCATGACCACGGGGTCCACGGCCTCCAGGTGGCATGGATGCGCGACCAGGGACAAGTGAAGCACCTTGTTGGCTGCTTCTCCACCAGCTCCTGTGATGGTGGGCCTGTCGCAGGACACGCCCTGCTGCAGGTAGAGTTCACCGGTGCCGGTATAGATCGGGCCAACATTATTACCTTCGAGTTGGACGGGCCGAAGCCCAACGTTGAGCTCGCTGATGATCCGAGCCACGGACCTACGGAAGACGTTGGCCATGAGGTTGAGCCGTCCTCGATGCGACGTCCCGACAACGACGCTCTCGACGCCGAGATCAGCCGCCTTGTCCAACAACGCCTCCATGCCGGGGACCAGCGTCTCGGCACCGCTGAGCCCGTACCGCTTCGCTGTCGGGCACGTCTCGGCGAGGAAGCTCTCGAGCCGCGTGGCCCGGACGAGGCGGTCCAGAATGACCGTGCGGCGGGCCTTGTCGTAGCCGTTGTTGTTGTTGCCGGCCTCGATCCTTTCCCGGAGCCAGTCGCGCCTGTCCCTATCCGGGATGTGCATGTACTCGTACCCGATGGTGCCGCAGTAGGTTTCCCGGAGCTTGGCGAGAGTTTCGCGGAGGGTGACGACGACGGGACGGCTGTTACCGGAGGAGAGGAAGCCGGACTCAACGCCGAGGAAGAACTTCCTGTCGAGGTCGGCTTCGGTGAATCCATAGAGCTCGAGGTCGGCGATGTTGTCAGGGATGTCGAGGCCCAGGGGTCCAGTGCTGCCATCATGTGACCGTGGGCCTGGTAGTCCCTGATGAGGAGAAGGAGCTGCATGCTGTCCTCGATTGTTGCAGCCGACCGGAAGAAGCTGTCCCACGATTCGACGACGGTGGAGCGCTCACTCTCCCAGGAGGGCCGGAGGTACTCGAGGTGAGACAGAGTGGTGTTGCCGGACATGGAGGCGCCCGAAGACACACGTGTCGTGGAGGGGAAGCTGCTACCGCACCTGCTGGCCACCGGTAGCGCCGTGGTGAGGGCCATTCCCTTGTGCGAGCACCCATCTAGCAGGAACTGCGTAGAAATATAAAAGTCATGGAATTGTGGGCTAGTTAATTAGTTCAGTTGAACGCCATCCTCGATCGGGGATGCAGGTTTTCTTATTCGTGTCATGAGTCGATTCAAAACTTTTTCAAATTAATTAACTAAAACCTCTTCTTACCATCGAAAACTAATGGTACAAATGAGCCAAGGTGCTGGCCCACAACTACTTAATTAGCTGCTGCCAATTTGCATCCCCATAGGAAGCAATCTCAACACCAGGCATCGAATTCGGTAGGGTGCAAGCCAAAAACTAGCCTTTGAGTTCTGAATTCGCAACATATAATACAACCTTCAAAACGGGTTTGAACTTGGTAGAGAAATTGTTAGTTCGCTAGAAATATTTCCGTTACTTCCATTGAACTAAATTCGTTCAAACAAGGAGTTTGAATGAAGGAGAAGGATACAATTTTTCATTGAGAAAATATTTAATTGGAATCTTCACATTTATTTTCAGTGAGATGCACAAGTAAGTGAAACGAACTTTTACAAAAAATTTATATTAAGCCTATGTTCCTAACTTCGATCTACACACATGCAATTCAACAATTTGTTTCAGCTGCATGTAGCAACGTCTAAAATTTATTTTTTGGAATCGGCTACAGCTTATTAATCCCATTATACAGCATTTGAACGAACAAAATCATACTCCTAACGTGGATTCAATCGCTTAAATTCCCTAACACAAATCTGTTGCAAGAGTTGAGACCTCACCTCAGATGGACGTGTCCGGTAGTGAAGTAACGGGACGTCGTGCAGAGTCACGGGACCCTTGAGAGACAGTCGATACATTGTTGCAGTATTTCTTGCTGTCGGGTGGAGTGGTAATGAGCCTGAGCGACCAGCTGCTACCAGTCAGTTGTTGTGAAGCTAGTAACGATTGCATTGCTTGCTTTATATATACAGGCCATTGGTATTGGTTCTCATTTATTTTGCTTCGTGCGATGTGTAGTGTGTTCATGCAAAACATGATTGTATTCATTTTTTTATTGTATCTACAAAAATTAGCCTCTGTTTGTTTGTTGGACGGATCTGTTTGATCTAAATACCAAACGGTACAGTAACATGGCAACATGGCCTATACCGTTCAGACTACAGTGATTTTTGCTTAGAGATATATCAAGTGTTGATGCAAAACAAAGCTGTACCGGTTCATTACACTGTATCTAGTCAAGCCTAGTTCTTCTATTATTGTTCATCTTTTTATCACTCTGAAACCATGTGACAATTGTTGGAATTCTTGGGTACACTAATTCCTAAAAAACTCAAAAGCTTATACATTGCTGACAGGAGTGCAAATTTTAGTCTCACATTACCTAGTAGAGGTGGAGGCATGCCAACTTATAAAATTTGATGCTCTACTCTTTCAAGTATGTGGTCTAGAGAAGGAAACAACACACATCCGTGCTCACCTCGTTGGACCAGGCGTGGCATGGACGATAGGCGCGGCCACGAATCACCTGCGTGAATGGTCCGCTAATAAGTTTTTTGGTGAAGCACTCTAGCATATGATAGACCTATTTAGATCTTGCATAAACCTGTCAAGTCCTTTTAATAATCTGTTTATCATGTTCACGATTTATTTATGAATTAAATTAAACTAAGATTACTTATATTTCCAACAATAACAAGGCAACATAGGCTATACCTGTTAGATTTTACTACGACGTCCGGTTGCAACCAATACTATTATTTACAATAATTACTGTAACAGTACATGTCGTCGGCAAGTCAAGCAAGCTACACAAAGTAGGTTACAACCGATATTATTTACAATGATGATTGTAAGACTATATGTCGTCGGCAAGTTAAGCAAGCAACCCAAAGTCCCATCCCCTTATGGGTAGGTGGGATCCGTCAGTAATTAATAACCTGTCAGCAGGCAATTGGCCTTTGCTGTTCTACTAGATCGTGAATCTGACTTACTCAAACAAATAAGAGAGGTTCGTTAATCACATGTTTTGCAACGTGTTATCCGCAAACTGCTTGGCATTACTGTAGCTAGCCTCGTGTTTATCATAAACTATCTAAAACGCATATTGTGCATCAAGATCCCACAACAATACATAAAAAATTGACCTAAACACGAGTTACTGGGTCTTGCGACAAAGTGGATTGGTCCTATCTTCTTAAAAAATCATATAGGTTAGCATCATGAGACATGCTCTCAGATTCAATGTGGGAAATCCTTTCATCACATATACAATTCACATGTTACGAAAGCGTATGAATTTCTAAAATTGACAGTCAGAGATAGAAAAGTTGGAAAGAACAAAGCTAGAAGGAGAAACAATTTGAAACTGATGGGCCTAGGATAGTATATACACTCTATGAATTTCTAGTTAGCAAACAAAATTTCGAGCTTAATATAGTGATATAGCTGTTTTACTACTTGTTTGGGATTCACGTGCATGCGAATATATGGTACCCTCTTTCCTACATCGCTGCTAGGGTATTCAATTTTTTATGTACCATTGTATTCTGACAAGTGCACTCCTTACGCAACCTAGTAATTTTTATGTACCATTGTATACCGAATCTTGCCATTTTCCTGGGATGTTATTTCTGCGATGCGCTTTTCTGGTATAGTTGGGCAATGTTTTCTCTACAGAACACAATTTTCTATCATAAGAATCGAGTCCAAGGTATATGTCGTGTAAGATGCAACTTTTTTCTTTTTCTTCCTGAGCATATTGTCTTGTTCTCATGTGATGCTCAATGATAAAAGAACTTAATCGATGGGGAAAGGTCAAGAAAGGTCATGAACGTTAGCACATCTGCAACGTGAGGGTTAACCCCTTGTAACTCACATTTTACCTGTGCTTTGAGCCTACCCTAGCCCCTATACAAGGGTCCACCGCCACAGGTCACCATCTCGTGCACGTTCATGGGCGGCCATCGAGACACCTTGTTTTTTTTTTTAACCTAGAGCCATCAGCAAGTTGCTTTTTGTTTTTACCAAAGCCTGAGGGTTTGCCCCCATAGGCCAATCCATCTCATAGGGGTACCAACTGCCCCGTCTTTTTACCTTGAGGGAATTTGCGTCTTTTTACCTTGAGGGAATTTGCGACTGAATTATTTTTACCTCATCAGTGTCCAAATACACTCTAACGGAGAATCAAACCCAGTAAAAATAAATATCCATGACACTACTGTTAAATTACTATGCACCAACAAGTTGCATCCAACAGTACTACAAAAGCGTCCTTAGATAGCGCTTTGTTTTTTTTTTCAGTAATAACGGACATTACTATTATGGTGCGTCAAACATGATGTCACCATGGTAGCACGTTATTACAATGGTCACTATATAACGGGCACAAGTGACATCACCAGGAGCGACGATACTACAGTGGAGCGTCCCCAAGAATATCGGCCACATGTGACATCACGGTCGCGCCTGTTATTACAGAAGGGCACTGTAATAATGGACAGGGCTGATGTCACGAGCGCCCGTTATTACAGAAAGTTATTGTAATAACGGATGCCGGATGACATTAGGTTGTCCGTTATTATAACGACCACTGTAATATCGTTCTACTGGTGACGTCAGCCTTCCCATTATAAGATGCAACTCACCTCCTTCCTCACGACCACTTCTCTATGGGGTGCGCTTCTCGAGCCCCTGTCCATATGGTGGTCAGAAAAATCCAAACAACAAGGGGGGAAGGTTTTGAATCTGTTTATTTTTCAAGAAATTTGTTCTAGGAGGTAAATCTATGTCAATCTATGTATTGTTTTTTATGTTTAGAAGTAGTTTCTTGCAATATTTGGTAGCTAAAGTTTCCTAGGGTTTGGAGCTCTTTTTTTACCAAAATGTTGCACAATAAAGATGAAAATTGTCATATATTTCTATATCCAACTTATTTTTTTCCATCTCCTTAAGTCTCATGGTTTTATTTGTTCTTTACATAGTGTAAAGATCTATTTTGGATCTAGACCATGTATATGAGAGGAGACAGAGGGTGAGGGTGTGGAAAATTAATAAATTGCTAAATTATGATTAATTTTTTACGTAGATTATAATATTTTTTACGTACATCACAATTGATTTTTTTTCTTATAATAAAAATTAATATTTATTCCTATATTATTGATATTTATTTTCTTTAGATAGAATTTCACTTGAAAATGGAAGACCGATCTTGGATGTACGATGATACGGGAGGAAATGCTCTCCTCTATTTTAAAAAGGTTACTGCGTTTGTTGAAGCAACTAAGCAGCACTCTAAAAGTACAGAATGTTATAATAGAGAAAATGCAACAACTCGAGGACGACATAATGATGATTTACATGTGGACCATGAAAGCGATGGTTTTGATGGTGGTCTCGATGTGGAGGAACTATTGTTCACATTGGTCGTGAGAACTTAATGGGGGACGATAAAGCATATTTGGATAATTATGAGAAACTTAAAGAGGGTTTGCTGTAAGGTAAGTAGCACCTAAATTGTCACACCATAAATAGGCGGCCTTGGCTGAGAAACATGTGACTTACACAATAATGACTACACCCAAACAACTTCAAAAGTTCCATTTCCTAAGGCTTTGCAGCTTCAGTTGATTAGCACGACATGGTTGGTTGCTTATGAGCGCTCCAGGAAATTAAGTTGGGCCCAAAGAACATTACAAGTCCTCCAGTTGAACACCTATCATTAAGACACCCAGCCCAATCAGCATCGGTGAAAATGCTTAGGAGAGAAGAGGGCGACTTGAGAGTTACTAGACCAGTGGAGACTGTTCCCTTCACATAACGCAGAATCTTCTTCACTACTTCACAATGCACATCAGTACGAGCAGTGAGGAATGGCACACTTTGTTCACGACGAAATTAGTATTAGGTCTCATTAAGGTCAAGTACTGAAGACCCCCAACAATGCTTGGATAATGAAACTGATCGTCAACACTAGAGGTGTTCCTGAGTCCCGAGAAAGCTTCTCATGAGCGACCAGCGGTGTGGTCACTAGTTTGCAATTCTCCATGTTGGCACGGTGAAGAAGATCATGAGCATATTTTGACTGCACAAGAGAGATGCCCTGTCGATTGAAAGCCACTTCAATGCCCAAGCAATAGCGAAGAAAATCAAGGTCCTTGACAGGAAAATCCTGAGACAAATGAGCAATTAGATGATCCAAGGCCTGTCCACTCGAGCTAGCAATTATGATATCGTCAATGTAAACCAGCATGTGAATGGTGGCACCTGCTTGAGTGAAGATAAACAAAGAAGTGTCGGCACGGGAAGCTTGAAACCCAAGCGGCTGGAGGTGATCACTAAGCCAAGAGTACCAAGCACGAGGTGATTGCTTCAGTCCATAGATGGCCTTCTAGAGCTTGCACACATATGACGAATGCTAGAAATCCTCAAAGCCTGGCAGCAGTTACATATAAGCAGTTTCAATGAGCACACTATGCAAAAAAGGATAGCTGATATCAATCTGACGAAGGCACAAATTCTTGCTGACAATGAGCATAAGAACAAGCCTGACAGTTGTTTGCCTAACTACCGGACTAAAAGTGACAAGATAATCAATATTGTATCTCTGTGTATATTCTTTTGCCACAAGCAGGCCCGTCCCTTAGCAGGGACAAGGTGGACGACGTTCCAATTCAATCGCAGTTGTTACCAATTTCTGGATGGCCGATTCGACGAGATGATGCGCGTTCATTCCCGGTAGTAAAGCAACGCGTGGTCTGGGCTTGTGTGAGGACGCGTGATTAGCATGGGCAAGCAGGCAAGTAGCCATGTTCTTTTTGTTTTTTAATCCGGTTTCTGCGCGGCACTCCGTTGTATTCCTTTTTTTAATCTGGCTAATGCTAGCCTCTAGTGCTACTTATATTTGATATTGCCGATGCTGAACGCTTAAGGCTAAGTGTTCATTTTTTTAAAAAAATTGTTTCATACTTTGGATAACAAGTAGCAACCATTACAAATTATCATGTCTTCTAGAAATATAGTAAGTATGATTCTGGTTTTGAAAAGCGTAAGAAGAGAGACAAGGATTATAAGCAGAGCAGCTCAATCTCAAAAGGATGCTCTTGACAGATTATGAAAGAATCTCAGTTTAATGCTGAAAATGAAACTGCATAAGCTAATAGAAGCTAACCGTAACTGTTGCATCTGCGGAAATGAGATTTTCTAAACTCAAGTTGGTGAAATTCTATTTACGTTCTACGATGACGCAAGAAAGACTCATTAGATTGGCAATAATAGCACTTGAGAGTGATGTCTTGGAGCAGATTAAGTATGAGGATCTAACTGAAGATTTCACCTCAAGAAACACTAGAAGGATGTTGCTTTTTAGTAGAACATAACATCAATTTATATTTATATATCGAGTACTTTTACTAATATTTTGATACATTTCTAATTGCTAAATGCTATGAAGACTAGCATGTATTGAGTAATATAGTTGATTGCAAGTGTATTTTGGCTATGTTAATTTTCCAAATTTAGGGCCCTCACTTTGTGTTTCGTCCCAGGGCCTCAAATACTTGGAGACGGCCCTGCCACAAGACGAGCATTGTATTTGTCCACGGTGCCATATGGACTCTCCTTGGCGTTGAAACACCCATTTGGAGCCGATGATATTCTGATCAAGAGGACAAGGAACCAAAACATATGTTCTATTGTGCTGAAGAGAAGAGAACTCTACTTCCATCGCTTGCCGCCAACGAGAATCACCAAGTGCATCGCGATGGGAGGGTGGCGTGGCGAAGAAGGACCGGTGATGAGGATGGCTTGGTGACATTGTTCCGGAGGTGCGTCGTCATCTAGTGCAACACAACATCAATAGGAGCCGAAGCAGGCACTTGCACCGATGTAGCAACAGGAGCCAGGGCAGGTGGCGAAGCAACCTGAGCCGAGGCAGGAACCATAGCAGCAACGACACCAGCCATGTCAAGAGTCAGCCCTGGTTTAGCAGTACTGGATGCCACGGTGGGCACCGAGTCCAGAGCACCCGACGGAGGCGGAGGATGTGTCTTGTGCGATGGCATACGCAACATCAGTGGCATCAGTGGAACCAGCAGCTGGAGAGCTGAACTGCTAGAATGAGATTTAGATAGTTGCAACAGAGACAGATGGTAACTTCATATATCATCATCACGCACAACTGGCTCATGGGAAGGAAAAATACTAGGTATGCTAGGAGTAGGCATAGGTGGAATAACGCCTTCATCAAACACAACATCACGTTTTGTGCTTCTGTCCAAGCATTGTAGCCTTTGTGCAAGGAACCATAACCCAAGAAAACACACTACCGAGAAGGAAACTCAAGTTTATGGTTGTTTTATGGCCGAATTGGGCCAGTAGGCGCGGCCGAAAGCACAATGAACCGAGTAGTTAGGCTGTTTGTTGAGAATCCTAGCTATGGGAACAGAATTGCCAAGGACACGGCTAGGCATATGGTTGATCAGGTAACAGCAGCGAGGATGGCTTTGTCACAAAAACGCATAGAAGCGAGGAGCGAGCGAGAAAGGCAAGTCTAGTTTCAACTATGTAGCGGTGCTTTCGCTCGGCAACCCCATTTTGCTAAGAAGTGTGAGGATACATGAGGCAATGTGTAACGCCAACACGCTGGAAGATGCTGGTACTCGCCACCTGAGTCAGACAGGTCGACACGGATGTTTGTGTTGAGCATGTGCTCAACATGATTGTGGAAGTCGTCAGACACATTCAACATCCTTTTGCTTAATCAAGTATATCCAAGTGAAGCGACTATTTCCTTCAAAAAAAAGTGAAGCAACTATAGTCATCTAAGAAACTAACGTACTATTTAAACCACCATCGGAGACATGAGTTCTCAAGAGGTGATGTAGAAACTCGAGTAGAATGACTATAATGTAACTTATGTATTTTAGCATGATGGCTGGTCTAAAACCCAACGGTAGTTAGGCCCACTCTGAAGCCCAAACTTAAACCTAAAGTTTCTTCTCACATTGCTATAGTAGCACGTTACTTGCTAAACATTTCCATCGTACGAGGAAAAAGTAATTTTGTTTTAGATTAAGAATTTGGAGTAAATAGTCTAGGAAAGGCAAAAACACATAAAACTCACCAGCCTCGAAAAGATATGGATTGCCTAGTCCATAGGAATTGATAGTTCTTTTCTCATAGCGCACTCAGATGATTCTAAGAGCGGCGTAGCTTCTGCTCTGGATCTTGCAAATACTTCCTCAACATCGAGACATGAAAGACATTGTGTACCCGCTTCATGGACTCGACGAACTTGATCAGCTGCAACGAACTCTATGTTCCGCATCCTCCTATCAGGCAAGCTCTTCTTGCGGCTCTAACGGGTCAAAATATTATATCGTACCCCTTCTACCTTTTCTGCTATCTCCTGAATCAAATTCAGGCCAGCCAAGGATATCTCTACAAAATTTTCCCAACATAACGGGAAGACACACGGTCTATCGTGCAAAGCTTCATAAACCTCTATATCTGCTCTATGCAAAGTTAGCCGATGATAGATGATCCTCACAACAACGGTTCCAACGAATGATATCAAGATGAAAGAAACAAAAAAATATCTTCCGTAGTGAAGATAGTCCACCATAATTGATCATTGGTCTAAGGGTGGAAAACAACTCTAAGAGAAGGTTTTGTGCCTAATGTTGCCAAAACATGGACACATAATTGGTATCTATTCAAAAACAATAAACTAAAGCACATCTTAAGCCACACAACCTCCACGTACGAATGAAATGTATGGACTTAGTTAACCAATTAACTACAACCAATATAGCATCCAAACCAAGAGAATATGCTAAATCCAACCACAAAATGCATAGTCATATGCATGCACTTTCACTCAGGAACCAATAAAGGCTTTAACTCATCCTTCACCAAATAGCACATGTTCGAAAATTAGCCATCATTAAACAGTATGATCTATAATCTAGTCTCTAAAACATGATAACCTACGAACACATTAGGAGGTATGGATCAAAGCTACGGTGGACGAAGGCATAAGCCCAGCGAGGTCCACGTGCTCGTGTGATGCAGGCATGGCGTCGTCCTCCTTCGACTTTATCCGGTTCTCCTTTACTTCATCCTACAGAGATGATATAGTCACCGGTCTTTAGATCGATCCCATGTTTGTCTAGATTGGGTAGCATTATGTGTAAAAATGCGTAGGCCATCTATGGCAGACGTGGTCTCCTTCTTATAGCATGGATCGATCCGGGACTAGGCCCATGTTGGTTACCAAAATTGTTCCCCGATCAGGGCATCATCAATGGGCAGTTAAGCCCTTTAATGACATGGTCAAGCATGTTGATCGAGCCTAGAAGATCAATTCCAAGAGCACAGACATAAAGTTGCCACACATTAAAAAGGCGTAATAGGCAACTTCTTCTCTCGAACTATCATCCAAAGCCCAATTTCATCCCTCAACTTTCAAAAGGTCCAATTTAGTCCCTGATCTTTGGTTGACGGGTTCAATCTCATCCCTCGTCCTATGTGGATGTCCACATGACATGCCACATCCGCTTTGATTTGAATTCCAAATTTCAAAACAGATTTTCCTTCAATTGTAACTCTGTTTTAAAATTTGCTTGAATCATTGTGTTTATTTTAATGTAATACTTGGATGTATTTGTTACTTTAACATTTTATATACCACTTCAACATTTTAATAAAATGTGAGGGGTTGTGCCTATAAAATAAGTTACAATTATAAAATATGTTCAAACATTGTTTTGATATAATAATTCAAATTGTTGAAATAAAATGAAAAGCTACATAAATGTATATCCGAGTCAAATCTTTTTTCGCTAAATTAATTATAGCACAATGGTTCAAATGGATTTAAAAACCGAGTTATGATTTGATAGGAAAAAATCAATTTGGAATTTGGAATTCAACTCAAAGCTGATGTGGCATGCCATGTGGACATCCACGTAGGACAAGGGATTTGATTGAACCTACCAATCAAAGTTCAGGGACTAAATTGAGCTTTGGATGATAGTTCTGGGACGAAATTGACTATTACGCCCACTAAAAACATGTATCAAACTCCGATACTAATTCAAATCCTTATACATCTTGATCACACTATGCATAAAGTTCAATGAACCTCTCTTAAGATTTTAATCTTAAAATAATATTTCTTCTTCATGTAAAGACTATAAAAAGAGTCAATTCATTCTTATAAGAAAAATAAATTGTCAAAGTCTACTATTGGAGATTCTTTAGCAAACACCTTAAATACAAGATTATGTCGTTGTGCCTCGTACCTTCATAAGACAGAGAGGATAAATAAACTATTTAGATTTCCTCTATAGTAGAACTTAGACAATACAGCGACATTCATATAATCAAAAATGGCAATCATAGACATGTCAACTCATAAATAGTTCCTAAAACAGCATCTGCTACCATGCACACCTTCTATACTCCCTCCATTTCACAATGTAAGCATTTGAAGCATTCAAATGTTTGTCCATAATGTAAGCATTCCTAGGGATAAGACAAAATCTGGTGGGTTGGTGGGTGGGTGGGGAATTGATAGGCAGTGTAAAATAAGGGGTATATATGACTATTCTCATCTTGACTAGTTTTATCTCGGGATTTTAGGAATGCTTACATTGTAGAACGGAGGTAGTAGGATTTAGGATTAATAAAAATCTTATTAATAAAATGTGTTCAATACTACAGAGAAAACGCTGTTTTGACATAGTTTTCATCATCAATGAAAATTGAAAAGTGTACACCACTATAAAAATGAAATGCCTCGCAATTCCACAAGAACATGTAGTGACTAGTGCAATAGAATCAATTGTATTCCATAACAAAAACACTTTTACTTCCTCAGGAGAGAAAACAAAATAAAGGCACACCCCAGACTATTATTAGAAAATTAAAAATTTACCCAAACCACCATGAATTCAAATAAAACAAAATCATAAAAAAAAGAAAATCCCCTCAGATTAAGTGTATTTCAGTGGCTCACAGTGAGGAAGACATCTTATGCAATCTAGTAAAACAAAGCAGGAGCAAGGAGAATGTGACACTCGAATACACCTCTATTATCTAACCATACTGAGAAAATCATGCAACAAAAAAAACTACTTTGAAAAAAATCAAACGATACTTTATTCGTTAAAAATCCAATTTCTAGGAAATGTCTACATCAGCGATGATGATACCCAATCGTGCTCTCCACTCTCCAGGTTCCTATAGGTCAATGTTTCATCAATATATTTGATCATGGCCGCTAGGAAGAGCTCAAGGAACACAATAAAAATCAATAAACTAATAGGAATAAACCTAGACCTCAAAATTTGTACTTGCCACATGACACCACATAGATAAGGAAAGTACCTTAAAACATCCCATACTACTAGGACTAAACTCATATTAGGCCTTGTGGAGATCAATCTCCTGGCATCAAGTTTAAGATGGCAAAACAATCTACTTTCTTTCACACAAGAGGAGAAAATTATTATATTACAATATATCTGCTAGGATAACTCAAGACTAGAAATTCCTTAATAAGAGCACGCCATTAAGCATAAACCATATCAGGTCAATTTAAAGAAGAAAAAAACACATTTCATGACATAGAGTTAAAGATATTAACCTTGAAGAGGTAGATCACAATCGGATGGATGAATAAGACAAAGCACCTCATGTGAACCTATCATTCCACAATATTGTGCAGTGAATAAAAATTCCCACCACAAGCTATAAGAAGACCACTAGGTAAAGGAGAACAATGCAAGGAAGCTACTAAAATATGAGAACGACAATAAATATTTTGATGTCCCACCTACGTAGGCTCATTTCATCAACCACACTACCCACGACTAGGAGTGATAAAGAGAACTAGTATTAAAGCCACAACGCAACAAATATCATTCTTAGGCCAATTAATTGTATTAGGCTTGCATTAGTGTCATACTCCGTTTCAAGGAACGAAACCGGGTACATCCGTATGCGTGTCCAGGAACAAGTTTTCACGCACACAGGACAATATATGTGATAAAAGAACAATATCTTTATAAAATCCATAAATAATTACAAGGATAAGAAGAATACATTACAGCGGAAAACATAACCTAAACGTTGGCGCCGTCAAACTCCACAGTGCAATCGACTAGAAGATCGCATGCCTAGTCTTCACTCCATCGTCTCCGTCAAATGGTCGCATCTTCATCCTTGGCTTCGAGCAGCAATATAATGCAAAAGAGAGGAGCAACAATGTTTGAGTACATAAACTACTCAGCAAGTGGGGGAAAATATGACATGCAGGCTTAATAGAAGGAAAGGTCAACACAAGGTTTACCCGCATAGATAGCACCTATGTCTAAGTTGATTTTAATTAGAACACCCTATTTACTAAGCGATATTAACCCTTACTACAGGTTACTCTACCTGTAGTAAGCCATACTCAAACCACAATACGAGGCTACCCTGCCTGTATTAAACCATGGGCTATCCTAACCAAATCTGGTTACCCTACCAGATTCAACCATAACAGTTTTACACTTTACGGAGGTTGCACAACTTTACCCACAAGTTGGTGATTCCATCACTATTCAGTGACTAAAGTCTCCTTGTTGCCAAAACACTTCCGTAGGTGTGAGGCCAGGAGATCACCACATGGTCTTTCAAAGAGCTTCTCGATCCGCTAAAACATCCACGCTAAGGTTTCACCGCTGCAGAAGTACCCCTTCTTACAAAAGCTCCCTCCGGCGCCGTGGCTAGAAGTAACCCTTCATCACCCGAGGCTGAAAGTAACCCTATCGTCCTCCTTCCTCGATGCCCACGGAACCGGAAAGTGATCTTCTACTTAACCAAGCCTACTCTGCGCTGTTGTCCTGGGTGACTGCTCCACAAACTAGTCCTTAGAATCCCAAACAGCCACTACCGCAACCAATGATACTCAATCTAGTACCTGTGCATTCCGGCACCATCATCTTCATCCTCCTGTTGGGATTACCTAAGTTCCATGTGGCTAAAAAGTGATTAACCCCATGTTAATTAGGTTCAAGTGAAATCATTAGTCAATATTATTTATCATATTTTATTCCCTTCAAAGCATACTAAGCATGACGTGCCCTCAACTATACTTACTACACCCAAACCAGGAGACAAGGAGTGGATCACAACAAAGTCTCGGTAAACCCTAACATGGGATTCAAATTAGACATGCTTGCATGGAATTAAATTCAGATAGATAAGAAAATAGGAGCAATGTGTATCAAGGACACTTGCCTCTTTTTGTTGGTTGCTACTACTCGGACTTATGGAACTCGAGGTCTTGAAAATTCTCAATGGGGTTGCTCTCTAATTAAACGTTGTACCGAGAAAAACAAGCATACAACCACATAAATAAAACAGTACAATAAATAGAGGAAAAACTTTATGACAATGCAATGGCTGGATAGGTTGGATCACTACTAGAATTTTCATGAAAACCCACTTGAATCGGAACTACTCGTTGAAAAGATATAAAGGTTTGAAGTTTTACGGGCTAAAATGCAAGAACAGCTTGGTAGGAACCTATTTGAAAGATATGAAAAAGGTTAGGGACTAAAGAATAAAGCTTTTGGACCAAATTGTTATTTTATAAAACTAGGGTTGTTTTTGTAAAACAATATATCTAATAGTTTTCAAAATAGCATGTGCTAAAACAAAATTTACAAAAAGGTTAGTGGTGTTTTTATAAAAAAGGATATGACCAAAACATTAAACAAAAAAGTTTTGGGACACAAGTAATTTATAACTTATATTTATTGCAAAAGTTAAGGGTTTAAAACCTAATAAAACAAAGGCTAGGGCTGCTTTTGATAAACAAAGCACCGAATGGTTATTTAAGTAAACAACAAGGGTCTAGATGAAAGAATTCTAGAGCTAAGTGGACTGTGGTTTTGATTAAAAGCAACAGGAGGGGTTCAAGAGTAAAAAGAGGATTAAATGTTTTTGTTGAATTAATCTTGGACAGGAAATCCAGTGGACCGAGTTCACTAGCCCATGGACCGCGGCTCACTGATCCATGGACTGGGTGCCTGGGCGGATTGTGGCTACATGCAGATAGGTTCAAAATCATGTTTGCATTCCCGGCAACAAGCTACATATATGAACACACGGTTTGAAACACAATGTTGGTAATGATGTGGAACATCAGAAACGCAAGGTAAAGATGTTTTGAATTCACCTAAACTGGAGATCTATGCAAAGGGTTAGGATGAGGTCACGTGGAGGCAGATAGTACGCCCACTGCGTTCCTGGATTCCTCGCGGAAGATTACAATGCGAGCTCTAGTGTAGAAATAGAAGACTTCCTGGAACACAAGATGACGCAAAGTTTGCATTGAGAAACCGCACAATTATGACAGAACAAGGATAGAAGTTACCGTCTCCTGCGCTGAACGTGAAAAGACGGAAACGTCGGACATGGCGCAGCAGATCCTGGAGGCATCTCAGCTGCTCTTTCCGTGATTTTTTTATATCTTGTAAAGAATACTCGGTAACATCATCTGGTGAAGTTTGGCGAGATTTGGCTAGACGATTCGATGGGGAACGCGGATGCAAACTGCAGCACCCTGGCTGTTCGCGAATGGCAGCAAGGTGATCCTTGATAGATTGGACTCCAAGCAACAGGATAGGGAGAGAGGATATAGGGTACTTTGTCATACATGAAAAAGGGAATCCATTTGTGGATTTTATAGGCTAGAAAACGAAGGGAAGATGAGCGGGGAGGAGCTCGCCAGAAATTCAATGGCCAGAGCGCCATTGCTGTGCACTAATATGCATTACCGCGTCTGATTAAGGCCAATAGAGTCCGGGAGTGGAAGCAGTAGAGTCACACGGTGTTGTGACTTCAAAGAAAACGGCATCGAGGTGCGAACACGGAGCGACGGTGGCGGCAGCGTCCGGGTGCGCGTGACGGTTACAGGGAAGAAGAAGATGACCGATCTTCTGGCCGCAGCTGGCGGGCTTGCGCTTGCAGGGCTGTGCCCGAGACTTCATGCTGGGCCAAAGTGCCAAACACGTGGTTGGGCTTCAGCCTGCTGAGTTGTTTGCACGTTGCACTCGTGGTAGAAGAGCTGGCTACGTGTCTAAAAAAATAAAAAGAAGAAGAAGAGCTGGCTACGTGAGAGGCAAAAGAAATTAGGCCCCAAGGGAAAAGAAGAAAATAAGAAAAAGGAGGCTTAGAGTTTTGGAAAATATTTCCTAATAAAGCTATTTGGTGCTTTGTAAATAAAGTAAAATTTAAATTTGAAATGATAAATTTTTTTAGCAAATTTTTTAAATACATAATTATTTTATTTGAACAATTCATTAGATCCAAGCTAAATATTTAAATGATAAAGCAAATCCTTCATAATCGTTTAAGCCAAAGCTTTTTGTCCAAATTTTTTTTTAAATCCTAACCCGTTGTAAGATAGAAATCCTTTTGAATTAAAATCATAACTAAAAACATTTGACATTAAATAACTTCAATGTTTTTTAAATAAAAAAACTGACATCCCAAAATAGAAATTTTGGAGTCTTACCATTAGGCCCATGTGGCCCACTAGGTAGCTAACCGCCTTTTTCTACGGCGGGTGCCCCACTCGTGCGCCTCGGGGCTGGTTGCCCTAGTGGTGACTATATATTGTAACCTTTGATCATCCGATGGAATCAATCGATATTCATAACCCCAATTACCTTTCTAACATGGTATCTCGTGTCCACACGATCCCCGTAGACCTTCTCTTCCGCTAATCAACCCTAGTTGTGGCCACCACCATATCCTCTCTAGCATCCACCAGTGCCGGGGACACCGTCGTCAAGGACACAGCCAATGTACCCAAGAAGGCTACTGATGCCGCTGCTGCCAAGGCACAGGAGAGGCAGAGGCCAAGAAGTAAGCCCTTGGCATTGAGACCGCTCAAGCCTGCGCCCGCGCTGCCACTGCTTTCCTCGAGCAGGAGCGTGCCGCCGCCGAGGCACTAAAGCGTGTCGCCCTAGAGGTCTGTGACACCCCAAATTTAAATTTTAGAAAAATGTCAGAGCAATTTTTCTAATACAAAAACATAGAACAAAAGAAACCCCGCTTAATTGTGTACTTAATTGATTTCTTGGTATTTCTTGAATTTTACGTTTTCTTTTTTCCAAGGATTTAATTTGGATTTCGAATCGCGTTTGAATTTGAATCGGGTTTGAATTTAAAATCCCCTAGAAAATTTTGAAAACCAGAAAATAGCACAAACCATATTCCTCTCTCGTGGGCTGAATCCCTCCTTCCTCCCTTCCCAGTGCCCATCAAAGCTTCCACCTTTCCCCTAGGCCACGCACCATCCTCTCTCCTTCCCATGTCCCACCGGGCGCGGCCCAGCCGCGCACACGACCTGCCGCACGGAGGCATCATCTTCCTCCAGTGCGTCCTATCGCACGCACACGCTCGTGCACGGGCGAGCTCCGCCCCGTTAGCGCCTCCCCCCACACGAGATTTTTGCTATTTTGCCCACACAACCGTGGGGCTTCACTATAATGCTCACATACCAATTGGCTTCGCTAAAATGCAAACGGAAGCGATGTCCCTTCCTGTAGAATGCCCAAAGCTGATTTTCAGAATTTTCATAATTCTTTTTGATTTTTTGTTCTTTGGAACGGACGAAAGTGCCCCCGACTCTTCCTCATACGCACGCGAAGCTTCGTTCTCTTCACGTTAGGGACACGGAAAGTCTTGATGCTCCCGAGAGATGAAGGCTTGCATGGCCAAGCCCATCTCGTCAACCCACTACCCAGCGTTCCCGTCGCCCCACGTCCCGTGTCCGCCTAGACCGACGACCTAACCCTAGGTCGCGGACCGGTGTGACCTTAGTCGTCGGAGCTCAATGCGCCTCGAGCTAGCGACCCCTAGCTCACCAACCCCGAGGCTAGGGCCGTCGTTCGCTAGCTCGACAACGACCCCGAGGCCGGCCACCTCTAGGACAGCTTACATCCTTTCTTGCGGTGTAAGCTTCAGCTATTTGGGCTAATTGGTACAATGTATATGCAATTTCATGTTGATTTAGCTTAGAAATCTTGGGAGTTTCATCTTAAAATTGCTTTGTAACCTTAGGGCATTCCGGTGGTCGTCTTGTGGATGGGTCAGCCCGCATTGTTGAACCCGCTCGTTGATGAGGTGGGTGCTCGTTGATTGGGATGCTTTGCAAATTATTGAAATAGTGGATGATGATGGGAGGTTACAAGTTGCTAGTGATGATCATTTGTATGATCTGTTGGGTTTCAAGAGTGAGGATGAGAGGGCAAGAAAGGCTATGGAGTCTATTCGTAGAGCTACTGCTATTCCGTAACTAGAGATTAATAATGATGGTGCATCCCTTTTTGTTGATGATACCATACCGAATGAGAGGGTCTTACACTATGACGAAGATAATCTTGAATTCAAGATAGGTGCTTTGTTTCCAAGTATGGTGAATTTTAGACTTGTCGTAAGGCAATATGCCATAAATAACGAATTCGAGTTACTCCTCGCAAAAACTGATAAGAGTCGATATGATGGATATTGTAAAGGCTCGAGGATTGTAATTAGCATGTGCATGGTCGAACGTAAACCTTGGGCAGTGACATCGTTGTTGTATTATTCTCTCCTAAACTTCTTTTCTTTGTTATTTATCGATATGAAACCTGAAGTCTTATTTGTTTCATCTTTGTAGGTAACTCGTGTGGCGTAGTGGTCACACTTGCACATCTATCATGAGAAGGAAGACAACTATTCCTAGTGCCAAGTGGGTTGCTTCAACAGCTTTTAAAATCCTTCGAAGTATCCGGATATGGGTGTTAAAGAGATGCAAATAAAGCTGTAGGATGATCACAAGTGTGTCATTGGTTATCACACAGTTTGGGATGGCATTGAACGGGCTTTGAAGATGTTGTATGGCAAATGGGAAGAGAGTTTTGGCCTACTATACAATTGGAAGGCTCGGGTAATGAGTAGGATGCCCGTACAATTGGAAGTGTGATAGAAATTGATGTAGAGGTCAAGGAAGATCTTCCTTATTTTCGTAGAGTCCTCTCGTGCACTTGCTCCTTGCATTGAGGGTTTTTGTGGCGGGATGTAGGCCATATCTTAGCGTAGATTCAACTGCATTAAATGGAAGGAGGAATTTCTCAACTTTTTTTTACTACTCTTCGTCTTAACCGTGAGGTCCATCGAAGGGCAGGTTTTGGGGCCTCGGATTCCCTCAACGTCAAAAGTGACTTGGATAAGTTTGCTCCTGGGAAGCGTGAAGCCCTTGGCCAGGGCAAGAAGCCCGGCAAGGCAGAAATCTTTAACAAGATTGTGGCTACTCGTATTAAAATAAGCATAGCAGAAAACCTACTCGTTAACCTTGCAGACTCATGGGTTAAATGGAGGAATCAACACTGGGTTCGAGTCAACCAACCAAGATGTCGGGATAAGTAGTCCTCGTCTCACCACCGTCGCCACTTCGACGTCGGGAACCTTGCATTAAAACCAGCGATCAGCCCAGTTATGGCTCCCTCATTCTTACTGCAGTTATGATATTGTTCCTCTTGTCGCCTCTTGGTTTGAATTGTACGATGCATAATTGCCATCATGATCCACGCCATCCAACTTCCCATGGCGCATTTGATTGTGCAAAGTGAAGTGTCTAGCAAACACCTCAATATCAGGGGTGCCACCGTAGCTAATCATCGTCTAAACAAATTTGCACAGACGAGCGAAGGCAGTCAGTGTAAACTCGTGCAGCTAAATCCAATACCACTCGAGAACAGCAAGAACAAACCGGTGTCAAGGGATCACGAGGCCGACCGAGAAGTAATCGCGGAAAATGATGGCCCAGTCCTCCTCTAGGAGCAGCTCTTCATCGTCCTCCGGAAGACGGTACCCTGTGATAAATCTGCCCTTAACGAGAGCATCCGCATCCTCCATAGACATTTCGAAATGGTTGATTGCAAAGGTGCGGGGATTCAGATTCTTCTTCAGTTTAGGCTGACCCCGACGTGTTGTATTAGCGCAAACAACCCGATCAGCAGCCTCGATAACCTCGACCACGTCCGAAGCAACCTTTTCCCCTTTGCTAAGATTTCCTTCAACAACATCCTCAATGAAAACACCTTCTTCGTCATCACTTCCATCAACAATCGAACCACCGAGCGCAGCATCCTCGCCAGCGGTGTGCACCTCGCCAGCCGATCCCTTCCTCGCCACCGACGCTTGAGCTATCACTTGCCTCGAGCTGCTGGCCTCGAAGTGGAGGCATGAGGCTGCTCGGTAAATAAGCATGCGACAAGTGCATCCGGGACGCCAAAGACGGGAGCCGCATCACCACAAGCCACTTCGCAATTCACAGGAGCAGTAACCATCGATCGGTCGTGGAGTTATCTTAATGCGAGCCATCGGGAGCTAAGAGCCTGCAAGGCAAAATGGCAAATTAGCAACAACACACGCGTGAGGCACAAGCGAGCAACAAGCGCTAATCAAGAAAGGTTCCTAGAAATCGAAGTAGAAAAGAACCCGTGAGGGCGATGCAAAATAGCGCTAAAGGGGAGCAAAGTAGGCAAAAAGCACAAGAGAACAGAAAAGACGCAGAAACCCTAGGTTAAAGAACAATTTTTTATTGGATGGGATCAACCTTTCACCGCAGTCCTCTTTATATAGATATTGTGTAAAACCTAGGGCACACGAGAACATTAGCTAAAGAGGCGAAGCCTCAAAAGGTGACGCGAGCCTAGACAAATCAAAACAAATACAGGACCCGGAGACAAAACCTTATCATCGAGATTTGTTGCCAAACACTAAAAGGAGCAGAAGCTTCAGCAACAAATCCGGGAAGTGGCGGTTCCCTCTCCGCTCGATGGCGCTCCCAGGCTCAAGCAAAGTTTGAGCGACTTCGCTCACTCCGCAGCAAGATTATCCCGCAAGGGGCTAGTGTTGGGGGCTCGAACCGAAGCCCACCTCACGAGAGGGATTCATGCCTCTCCCCTCTTCTCTAACTCTAACTAGATATTTTGCTAATTGTGCAGGGAGCTAAGCCATAGGCTCGGCAAAGTAGGGGCGTGGCTCGATCAGGACGTGGGATAGTGCTTGGAGACTAGCGAAGCGACCGCGCGTGGTGAAGCCACCCAACGAGACTTCGCTGCATGGCATTTCCTAGCCGGGCGCTTAGCTGGCACAGAGCTATACGCAGCAAGCACGAAGACCGGAATGCCCTTGGAACCGACCTAGGTCACCACCTTTTAGTTGTACTCGCGGCAGATAGTCGAGGGTGAAACGGTCATGTAAAGTTGTGATTTTCCACGACTATAAAAGGAGGCCAAGGGTTGCCTCAAAAGACACATGTAAATCCTTGAGTTAACTTGGCTATTAAGATTTGTTACCTCACTACTTTCTATAATGTTCCGTTAGCATCGTGTTCGTTGTGTTCAGTGGGCTAAGCGCATTTGTCCTTTGGCACTTAGCTTACTTAGCTCGCCAACACAATATGTCTTGCATATTTTAGTACCTACTTCCTAATGAAAGATACACTATTCTATGTTCATCCTCCTCCTCATGCCCTTCTCCTATATATATCGATGCTTATGAAATGAGTACATGATGTGCGAGTTTAGCGCGACTAGACATGAGGATGGAGCCATTTTCCTCGGTGGGCAAGTGGTGGCCAAGAGGATACCTTTCGGTATTTAGGATCAATGTTACAAAAGGACGGTGATGTATCGGTCCTAAGAATTGTAACTTCAAACTTGTTTGGATGAGAATTTGGCATTTGGAAAATGAGTAAGCTATTGTTTGAATTTGTAAACCTTGGACCTAATCTTCTATCTCAGCCCAACCCCAAACTCCCATGCGTGGCCCAAAAACCCCGAACCAACCGAAGCCCAGCCCACGAGTCGCTACACTAGAGTCTCCTACCTTTTGACCTTCGCGCGCGACGCGACCTGCACGGACGCTGAAAGGGGGCGACGTGTCGCGCCTTCCGCTTGCCGCCCAAGCTCCCCACCAACCCCGCCACCTCTACAAAGCTCCACCAACCCCGCCGCCTCTTCCCAAACCCTTCAAGCCGCTTGGCAGCGCAAACCCTAGGGTGCCGCCCACCTTCTTCCTCCGCCGCCGTCGGGAAAGAAGAAGCCTTTGGTAAGCCGCGTTGACTCCCTCTCATGCTTCGTTCGCTGCTGGAGCTGGTGGCACTAACCGCTTGGAGTTTTGAGAAGAGGAGGAGGTGAGCAAGCTTCTTGAAGTTTTGGGTCGCCACTTTTCTCGTCCGCCACCTGCCTTCACCGATGAGAACCTCGGGAGCTCAACCTCTCGTTCATCGCTTACCTTCATGTGCCCCATCCTTCCGCACTAATTCCCGTCTTGTTGCCCCTTGGAAACCCGTGAACTAGAAGAGCGTTGTCACGCGCGTACCCGTGCTCACAGATCCACCACCGGCAATTTCTTCGAGCCCCTCCTCGTTGTCCCTCCTCTATCGTCGCCAAGCCACCAGGAAGGTTCATGGTAAGCCTTCGACCCCTTACCCCCTCTTCCTCCTCGTTTTCCGCCGAGATTTGGTGCCAATCTGCAAGGTTGCACCACCGCCCGCCATGACTCGCCGGCGAGCGTGACAATTCGAGCTCGTCCAAGTTTGCTTGTAGATACGAAAAGCTTCGATGAGTGCGCTGAAGCTTGTGCACATGAATTTAGGGAAAGGCCAAGCCTTTGCCGGCCTTGGGGATTTCCCTTTTCCGCCGTGGACCTCGCCACCGGCGGGTCTCCGATCGCCTTTTTGGGCCGGGGATGGGATGGATAGCATCGCCAAGGTGAGTGCTATCGATTGGTGTCCTTAATTGCTTTGCGCTTTTGTGATGTTGTGGGGTTTTGCCCCCAAGAGCCACCGCCATTCAAGACTCCGGTGAGCCCGTGCCACGCCGCGCGCCGATGGGAGCCGGTGCACAAGGTGGTGTCGATCCGGTGCGCCGTATCGTGGGGAGTCTCGCTAGTGGTAATGGATGGTCCGCCGGCGAGCCGTGGTGCCCGAGAGTGGCAATTCCGATGAGGGTGCACAGCGGAGCACCGGTGGCACGGCCTAGTACAGGCGGATGATGACGTCACCCCGACGTCGGCGGTCCACAGCCCATCCCGTTGGAATTTGGCTAGACCCGTTCCACGTGAACGTAAGAGAGAGGGTTTCCAAGGGTTGGTTCATGGAATAGTGTGGAATAGTATTCCTTTCCCATTTTTCTAAATTTCCAACAATACCTTGAATCTTGGGAAATTCGTAGCTAATTTTCTCGGCCGTCGAAAAATACGCTGGTCGATTGCGTTGGATTCGTAGCAACATACTCTACGTGTTGGTGTAGTTGTTAGCCATGTTCTAGTATTTTAAATTTCTGCCTTTTTGATTCATTACCTAATTCCCTTGTTTTGCGGCCTAACCCATGCCGCTTGATCTCGTGGTTGATAGAGGAGTTTGAGGAGCAGTAGTTTGAGGAGTTTCCACAAAAGCAGCCATGTGAGTACCCCAACCCTATCTGGTACCCGCTTTTCCAAGGCAAGCCGCAATCCTTAATCACTCTTGAACCTACTTAGTACTTGCACAATTTGAATCATGCATATGAATTGTTACTTGTGCTAGTTTCATACCTATGCCATATCATGCGCTCCTTGCCACTCGTTTACCCTAGGTTGATCCACTCGTTACTATTTGCATGCTTAGTGATGCTTAGTTACTTAATTGAACCCCTCATGATGATTATATATGTTTTTGTGGTAGATTAATTGTAGGTGCTTCTTAGGTGCTGTGTTTACATTAGAAACATTGTAGGTTGTTTTGCGGGGGCAAGTGTAGGTGATTAGGTGCTGGGGGACTTTTGGGGAGTTCCCGTTTGGAGAGTGCCTGTTGCGGGCACGGTGTGCAGGGACTTTGGGTTATGGAGTCCCGGTGTCGTGATACTTGTTATTATTGAGACTGCAGTTTTGAGGAGAGGGATTGGTGACTCGTCCCTACAGCTTGAGGACCGGTTCTTGTGTGTATACCTCTCTTGGCCTCTTGCACACCACGTGACCTATATGGGTGTGTGCTAGATCAAGATGCTTTGCAGAGGACTAGCTGGCCCGCCATGGTGTAGAGATAGTGTTAGTGAGTTTTTGATCGTTGTCTCGACTCATGAGTAGAGGATACCCCACATGGCTAGTGGTAGGCCTTTCACACCTTCAGGACCATATGTGTTTCTTAGGGGGATCCTAGACCCGGAGGACGGGTGCCACCAATCGATGCATTGTTGATTGATCTTGTGAGTGTTTCTATACTTAGGATACGATGGTACCCCTATGTTATAGTACCTCTTCACATGGATATAGGTGCATACACTTTGCAGAGATTATAATCTATACATATAGCCATTCTCGTGGTTAAGGGCATTACCAAGAGAAATCCACTTGATTAGCTTACTTCTTCTCCCCTCGATAGGTGTTTTACTTTCGGCTTGCAGCTGTGGTTCCAATAGATGTGTGCTGGACTTAAAACTTGACCCTCGAAGGATTTTGTTGAATCCTGTGAGGCCACATATAAAAGTTAACTAATAATAAAACTTGACTCACATAGAGTTTTGGTTAATTGCTTTAGGTGCTTGAGCTCTTGCCTTGAAAATATCCAAGCATGCATAACATTGTTGCTAGGTAGTTGTGGCTTGTTGAGTACTCTATGTACTCGTGGCTTTCCCACTTTGTTTTTCGGACGTTGTGGTACTGGACCCTACCGAGCCTATCGACGGTGCCGACGGAGAGGAGTGATGGTGTCACCTACACTCAAGTTGCCTTTGGGATGGAGTTCTTCATGCGATGCTTCCTTTGTATGATTGATGGTTCGTTGCTTCGATAGATTTTATCATGTTCACTCGTTGGCCTGCGAGCTACGTTCTTGTACTCTATGGATCATAAATGTTATTGAGATTTGAGATGATGTTGGATGATGTTCCATGTCTTTCCTTGCTTTTATTCTATCGTGTGGTTTTTGTTTATCAATTATGATGGTTGATGGTTGTACGTGCTATCCTCCTGGGAATAGCATTGACGTACAGGACCTGAATTTCACCTTTGGTGAAATTTGTGTCCTCACAGGTGACATTGATGAAGATGTTAGACAAACAATTTCAGCGGATTGGTTGAAATGGCGTCAAGCTTCTGGTGTCCTCTCGTGACAAGAGAGTGCCACAAAAGCTAAAAGGTAAATTCTATAGGATGGCGATTTGCCCGACGATGTTGTGCAATGTTGAGTGTTGGCCTTCAAAAAGTTGATACGTTCAACTGTTGAGTGTAGCAGAGATGTGTATGCTGCGTTGGGTTTGCAGGCATACACGAAGGGATCGAGTGCAGAATGATGATAATCGGGTTGAGATGGTCGAACATGTTCAACGGAGGTCTCCGGAGGCGCCGGTGCGTAGTGGGGTTCTAAAGCGAGATGATAATGTCAAGCGAGGTAGAGGTCGACCTAACCTGACTTGGGACGAGTCGGTTAAGAGGGACATGAAGGAGTGGAATATCTCTAAAGAACTAGCTATGGATAGAAGCACTTAGAGACTAGCAATAGACGTGCTTGAACCGTGACCCTTTTTATTTCTTTCTACTTACCCTTATCTCTACCTTTTGTCTTCTGTCCTTTCTGGATCTCTCCTTTCCGTGTTTCCTTTGGGTTTCATCTCTAGCCTACCCCAACTTGCTTGGGATAAAACGCTTTGTTGTTGTTTTTTTATTATATAGTATACTTGTGATTCATCAGTTATTCTAATACACTTACACCATACTTACCTGCTCACAATTTTGAGGTTAAATGCTTGCTAGATAATCGTTACAATATTTTTTTACATGCTAATTATATCCTATAAGTTGTATAAATGAACACCACATGCTATACTTCTATTAGATTGGATGGATCCTATAACTGAATCAAGCTTCATTAGATACGCAATCAAATATAATAGGTTAGCTAAGACACAATCCAAGATAAATGATGACTCACCTCACACAAATTGAGGGGTGTTGAGAAATTCTCCAACCTATTGCTACCATTGTATAAATATTATAGAGTACAAAATAAATAATAATAAACTATATTAAACTCATACAATAGTATAAAATATTTTAAATAATATAGTAAATCTAGCCGCACAAATACGCGGGTGGCCATACTAGTTCTTTCTAATGTAAGAAAGTTTAGTGAAGACCACTAGCATCAGGTTCCAATATAATTTTCTCTTGTTAATAGCACATAGTTCACTTAAAATGGCACAAGGGTCTTCGCTTCTCTGGTTCACCGCTGATTAACGACGAATGTGGGACACTGAGAAAAAGTTATATGGGTCTTGCTTATTTATTCGCATTTGGTACGCCGTCGTTGTCCTAATCTTGGTGGGATTTGGACCGTCGATAGTTGAAATACGCTTACAGCCAAGTATTGTCTGGTAAATGTTCCCCCGTTCACATATATTGGCCAATCAGAGATACTGGGACATGACAACTGTGGAAAACGAAAGCCCAAAATAAATGTCGTTTCTTCTTCTGCCTCGTCATCCACGGCCGCTTCTGGACTTCAGAGAGGCTACATTGTCACAATCTGCGCAACAATTAATGGCTCCCTATGGGAACAATTCGATCATCTTCTCATCGGTTGTGTCTATAGTTGCGAGGTCTGGTTCAGGGTACTACGTCGTTTCGGTTGCCAGCAGCTATCACCAGCCAGTGACACGCAACTTATTCCATGGTGGCTGGCAGCAAGAAAACAAGTGGGAAGGACACAGGAGGAAATCATTTGACTCCGCGGTAATCCTCATCTCCTGGAACATATGGTTGCAGAGGAACGCCCGGGTGTTCGAACGTCAAATTAAATCTTCAGCCGGCGCGCCTAGCGGAGCTCATCGGCGAAGCGGCTAAATTGTGGTACTTAGCTGGACTAGTTGATGCCTCCTCTCTTTTCCTTTCCCGTAGGACTGCCGCTCCAACAATACATAGCTAAGGGCGTTAGGTAGATGGCCGGGTCGCCAATTGTTAGTGAGTAACCAAATGTAATCTGGGTCCTCTGAAGTGGTCGTTTGCACTCTCTTTCACTCTTCTTAATGCAATACCTGCCGCGCACGCTCTTGGAAAGAAAAAAGACTTCTAAAAACAACACAAACACAACGAAAAGAAGACCACCGTGCCCCTAAGCACGTACGTTGTTGAATACCACCGCTGGACTAGTTTTAGGTGTCATCAAACCTGTCACATCGCAGGCTTTGATGCCGTCAATACCGCAACATGGCATGAGTCACTTCAGTGTCGACATACATGTCGCCGGTTAAAAAAAATCATTTGTCGTGAAAAATAGATTTTTAATAGAGGGTCACACAAGAGATTATTTTAGAAAATGGGAACAGTTCTAAACTAAAAAAATCTAAAGCCAATTCTATTATTGTGTTTTCACCCACAATTGGAAACCTCCAAGGCAAAGTCTTTTGTGAGAACAATTCCTTTGCTCCGTCATCATGCTGCAGTTGCACTCAAATATGTAGCCAGTATACTCGGTTGAAAAACTTACGTGAATAAGGAATATCCGGTATCGTTAAGAACAATATCATTACAACATCTCTAAATAGACCAATATAATTCAACAACTCCCACAAAAAGTAACTTCCTCTCTGTATCATCTACTTGGTAAGGCCAACTTCCTCAAACTTTCTTCAGCTTGCAAGCACTCAAAGAAAATACAATTACAGAAACAATATTTTTCCTTTTCTTCTAATATTAGTGACACTTCTTTGTGAAGGTATCAGAAAAAATATCTTGATATTAAGAGGAATTTTGAGTTTCCAATTAGTTTTCTATCAGAAATTAAGGGACTGTAGATATACATATAGCGGACAGTGAATACACCACTTTTATGTAAATTCCATCTGAAAGTATCTCTCCCTCTCCTAAATTGACATTGGATATAAGTTTGCCATCCACTGTAGCCTTGCGAAAAGAAATGTTTAGTGGTACAACACTCATTTCGCATGCAACCGATGCGAGTGGATGATAAATAATGTGATATATTGTCAGGTAAAGTTATTGGAATGACTGATGGTCTACCCATCTATCTTCCCAAAATCTTGTTTGATTTTCATGTTTGATAAAAAAGGATCCACAGGTCAAGACTTCCTCTTAAATCATCGTTTAATCCCTCCAGAAACGAGAGTCATATAGTTTTGCCTGAACTTGTGTTAAGTGTTTTGAGCTTAGATATTTATTCATAAGTAAGGATATGTCCATCTTCCTTCGGTATTAAGAAATTTTATTATCCATTTGCTTAATAAGAATTCATTTGGGATCGCAAGCTGTATGCGAAGACCATCTTAATTCTTAGGATGGCAGAGGATGCCCTAATGGATTAGATGATATTCCTTTTCATCTAAGTCGCCATTCTAATAAAATCTTGATCTATAAAAATATAATTTCTTGAGTACTCGCGTTGATATAAAAAAGGGACTCATAGACACAGGAAAAGGCTACTAAGCACTGAGGTAAGAAGTGCTAATGTACCACCATTAGGGGTGGATGACGAGCTGGCTCGGCTCGGCTCGGTTCGGCTCGTATTGGCTCGTTAGAAAACTGGCTCGGCTCGGCTCGGCTCGTTACATAGACGAGCTGAAAACCTAGCTCGGCTCGGCTCGATAATTAGCTCGAGCTGGCTCGTTAGGCTCGCAAGCCAGGAATATAGAGTAATTAATATATTATATACTTTAAATTTGAAATATTTTATTATAAAATACGTAAGATATATGATTTATACTTCATGAAAAACCTAATCTGACATTATATTGGTATTGCGCATTACATATTCTCTGTATTTCAGAGCTCGTTGAGCTCACGAGCAGCTCGTGAGCTAGCTCGGCTCGGCTCGGCTCGTTAAGAGCCGAATCGTGCCGAGCCGAGCCGAGCTACTCACGAGTCGAGCCGAGCCACGAGCTTCGAGCTTTTCGTCCAGCCCTAACCACCATATGACAAATGCTTAACTTTCCAAAATGGTAGTATATTTCTGAACTGTTCTTCTATTTTCCTGCAATTAAGATTTAGGAATTGTCCGTGGTGCATGGGTATTCCTAAATATCTAAATAGGTATGTACGAATATTACAACCGAAGAGGTCGATTCAATCATCTCTGAACTGTTTTGCTTTTCCATAGCATAAGATTTCTCTCTTATCGAAGTTGATTTTCAGTTCCCAAAGTTTTTGCAAAATAGTAACGAGAAGCTTCATTTTTTTAACTTGTACAATGTCATCAGAATATTCTCAAATTGACAAATCATTAGCTATGAAATTAATAATGAATTATATCACCTATTTGTCCATCATTCTTTGCATGTTTAATATATAATGCAAGATATCAGTAATATTAATTAGGGTCCCCTTAATGTATCCCTCAATTTGTTTGTTAGTAACCAATGTCATCATTTACACTGGCCCCAACACTTTCTCCTTTGACCAATCCTTGAACCCATTGTTGGCAATCCTTAAGCCCAATAGAGAAACCCACAAGCGTACGGATGCCGAAGTAGCTTTCACCGGGAAGTATTCCAAGATATTGAATCCACGGGGAACGAGAAGTGAAACTCTATCCTAATCCAATTCAAGTGAACAAATGAGAGGACGAACAATGGGTTGAGAGGGTCCTCTGGCCAAGGCTTCATGTGACAACTTCTATTTAGACAACTAGCAAACTCTACTATTTACTCTTGCTTACTTCGGGAGTTAGGGGCGCCTACTAACCAACCCGAACGTGGTGAACTCCATAGGATACTTCAGTGCTGTCACCACCTAATTATCTACCACACATCCATGGGGTTGGGAGCAAACTTAGGCGAGATTTAGGTCTATACACCACGTATACACTTTAAAGCCACTAATCTAATATTGTATACTTAGATAGGGCAACTGACACTAAATAAAGCAAATCACTTCATCTAGCAAGGACATAGTTCTCATAAGCAAGATATAAACAAAAGGAGAAGTTTGTTGTTGCCAAAGCCACTGTTTTAGAGTGTGCCACGATAAATGTTGCCATTCAATTATATTATAAACACAATAAAAAACTCTGCAAAATAAAATCAAGAAAATTTATTTTCTTCAATTACTCATGATTTATGGCTGTCAGAAAGTATTGTGTGCGATGGGTGAAGGAAGAACAGGTCGAACACGGCAACTTTCTTAGGTTTGGAGAGAAATACTTGTACGTGTCGAGGAAGACCATGTCAGAATATAGGTGGGTGAAAACATAATCTGGCATCGTGGAAGACGCGGTCAACTATGGTTACGGCGTCACATTCAGTGGGGACTAATTAATTAAGCTAGCCTTGATGTCATGACACCCAAACCCAATGGAGACAGGGACTTGGACATCAACAATTTCAATATCATGCCCTCTTTGGAGAGGACCGTGGGTGGAGAGCAATTAATTCATCGTCAAAAAACCACAAGAACAAAGCCCAGCAAAATGAAATCTGTTGACCCGGTAAACCAGAAATTAGAACTCTACTGTTACCATTACAGAACAGATCTGAAAGAATCAACTCGAATAGTTGGATCAGTTTTAATTTTGCACATTTTTTGTTTTACGCTTCTTTCTCAGTGGCACAGAGTGTTGCTGCATCTCTGCACCGCCGTTGATTGAGAGTGCTGCTGCTTCTTTCAAAAAGTAAATAAAAAATCACTTTCTTTTTTTCTATAATTCACTTTCCCTTATTGCAGTGCAATGCAGCAAAGGGCTAGTATGTTGTGGCAAGCAAATGTTGCCTTTTATTTATAACTGAATCCACACTTAAATGCAAACAGAGGAACACGGCTGAGATTCTCACGGCGAGTGTGGTTGGTTTTCCAAAATCAACATGACTATCATTCTTATTGTCATGTCTTTTTAAGAAACTTTATTCCAACCTCCCTAACACTAGTTATGTGCAGTTACTATAAAGCAGCTATACAGACTTACTGGCAACTGGACAAATAACCAAAAGACAATATTATAAAAATCATTTGTAGGGACAAGTACCAAACAAATGTAGTGGCCGTCGACTTGTTGGATTCTACTGCAACTGAAAAATTAAGCAAGCTGTGACTGCAGGAATTATTCATTTGGTGATATGCACTTCGAGCTCGAGTTTAATATCATACAGCCTTGGTACCTAGATGTACAACTTCTACGTGCTTCCTTATAGATCATCAGAAAAAAATATGTTTCCATGTAGATGATAGGAGATTAAAACTTCTATATCTAGCGCCAGGAGGGACTGTTAGCTATAAATTTCCGAAATGTTTACAACTCAACAATTATATATGTATCCATTTCGCCATTCACAGTACATCATTCGTTCGTGTTTCTTAGAATATTTCGATTTTATAATTTTATTATAGTTTAACAGCTGCATGTTCTTTTGACCACACATGAACTTGATTAATTTATTATCACAATACCACTAAAACACTGTACATGATAACTTTCATGTTTGTGTCAGATACTTCGTTAATTACTTATCTACGGATTTCTTCTTGTCACCAATAATGCTGATAACTTACTTTATTTGTAAGTCACTCTCTGCCTACAAAGCTAGCATAGAAGAGGGAGGAAAGGAAAGCTACGTACGTCACATATATATATATATATATATATATATATATATATGTATATATTGTGTCCCTCTGCCTTCTCGTCAGTACACCAAGCTTCAAACCTTGTTTCTAGTTATAGTCCCAGTATGGAGTCGGCCATATCAGCAATTCTAGGTGATCTAATCAGCCGATTCATCTCCTTTCTGGTCAGGAAGTGCTCTGATAAGGCTGCCATAGATCAAAAGCTGGAAATTTTGCAGCAACGTTTACTGAGAATCCATACCGTTGTTGAGGAGGCGGATGGACGATATATTACCAATCCTAAGATGGTTCTGCAACTCAAGGTTCTTGCCGATATCATGTATAATGGCTACCATGTGCTAGACAAATTCAGGTACAAATCTATTGCGAAGCCTTTCATATATGAGGGTACAACATCTCGATTAAAACGTTCTCGTACAATTCCTGGTACAATCAACTGCTTTGCTGAAGATAATGAGCTGCAGAGTGTACTGGAAAGTTTAGAATGTGCTACTGCCAACATGATTGATTTTGTTTTACTTCTGATGGGGTGTGAACGCATGTTCCGTAGACCCTATGACACTTACCTGTACACTGACACCCTTATGTTCGGACGCCATGCTGAGAAGCAGCAGATCATTAGTGTCCTGTTAAATGATCCTGGAAGTCATGGTGGTCCTTTGGTTCTTCCGGTCATTGGTGGATGCAGGGTTGGTAAGAAAACATTGGTTAGCCATGTCTGCAACAATGATCGTGTTCAATCCTACTTCTCTTCCATATTTTTTGTTAGGGAAGATAGCATATCGACCATGGCGCACACAACCTTCAGTAACGAGAGGACTTTAGTTGTTGTTGAGTTTCTTATGGATGTTGATGATAATGATTGGGTAAAGTTCTGTACAGCTGTAAGGCGCGGGGCAGCTGAAGGAAGCAAAGTGATAATCATAAGTAGGAATAAACATCTTGCAAGAGTAGGAACTGTCAACGCAGTTTTCCTAAATAGTTTGTCTCGTGAGGAGTACACATACCTTTTCAAGAGGTTATGTTTTGGAAGTACAGATGAAAATGAGTATCCATATTTCGCATCAGTAGCCAATGAGGTTGCAATGGTACTGGGAGGTTCACTAATCACGGCAAATGTTATAGCCCACCAGCTCCGGAAGAAACTTGACATTCAATTCTGGCTTTGCATATTATATCGGTTCAAGGGGCTGGTTGATAATAACCTATCAAAATATGGTGAGCATCCGAAAGATATCCTTGAGAGCGAGCGTCCAATAGATATCAGTACACTATACTCTTCATGTTCTGCTACCCGTCGTCTGATGCCTCCTCGAGTTGAAAGAGGTGATTGCCCTAAAAAGATGCTAGTTCACATTCCATTTGGAGACTTTGTGGCTGGAAGCATTTCCGTACCCAACACAGAGTTCGTGCTAGTTGCGTGGGAATCGAGAATAGCACCATACACTAGGTATGTTAGTGATGTTTGTGGACAGGAGGATGAACTTGGTTCTACGACCTGTGTAAGGAAGCGTAGATCCATCATTTGATTTCTTTAGAGAAGGAAATGCTATCCTCGTCTTACTCGTTTGTTGTGTAGAATTCCAATAAAACGACAAAAAGTACTAGTTGATGTTTAATTGGTGTGTATCGGATGCTACTTGTTTGTATGTATTTTGTTCATGTATAAAAAGGAATGTATACTATGAGAACTAGGTTTGTATGAGAACTTCAATCTGGATCACATGATCTTGATCTAAGGCGGACACATAGGGACGGGTGGACGGTGATTTTGCAAATCCTCCCACTAATACAAATAATCACTATAGCGGCGGGTATGGTCACCCGTCGCTACATGTCCGCAGTTAAAAGAAACTGCTGTAGCGGCGGGTATCCGAGATTTGGCAGTCACCCTCCGCTACAGTCTAAATAGCTAAACAAAAAAAGTGGGTCATGTCGGGCCCACCATGACGTGAGGCGGCAGATCCGTCGCCGCCCAAGCCCCGCCATGGCCGCCTGCATGGGGGCAGGATCCGCGCCCTCCGCGCCGCGCCGCCACTCGAAGGGGAGGGGGCGGATCCGTGCCCCCACGCTGTGTCACCGCCGGCGCTAGAAGGGGCGGATGGGGGCGGATCCGATCCCCCGCGCCACGCCGCCGCCGCCGCTCGAAGGGGAGGGCTCGGATCCGTGGCCCCGCGCGCACCGCCGCCACCGCTTGAAGGGGAGGGGGCTCGATCCGTGCCCCCGCGCCGCGCCGCCGTCGCCGCTCGCAGGGGATGGGGCGGATCCGTGCCCCCACGCGCATCGCCGCCGCCGCCGCTCGATGGAGAGGGGTCTAGATCCATGCGCCCGCGCCGCGCCGCCGCCGTCGCTCGAAGGGGAGGGGCCCGGATCCACACGGCCGCCGTGGGAGGGAGGGTTGGATCCACACGGCCGTCGTCGCCACGGTAGGAGGGAGGGCCGCCATTGGAGGTGGGGGCCCGCGCGCCACCGCCGACGAGGAGGGATTGCGGCCGGCAGGAGGAGGAGCGGCGCCGGCGAGAGGTGCGGCGGGAGGTGAGGCGAGAGAGAGAGAGAGGTGGGGGTGGGTGGCCGCGGGTTGTGGGACGAGAGAGAGAGGTGGGGGGTGGGGGCGGCGGGTGTTGCTTTTATTTGGTGCAAACTAGGGTTGGGGGGATTGTGGACTGGGCCTTTCTTAACGGCGGGCCGTAAGGTGACCCGCCGCTAAAAATCATGGCGATTTTTAGCGATGGGTCACGATAACTAGCGCCGCTATTGTACCGATTTGTGGTAGTGGTCACCCCCCCCGGGCACCTGAATTCATACGTCCCCTTGGATCAAGATCATGTGGCTTATATTGAAGTTCTCATAATTCTTACACAAACCTGGTTCTTGGTTCTCATAGGATATGTTCCCGTATAAAAGGCCTAGTAGTTTCATAAGTCTTAATACAGTTGTGTGTACAATATATGCATTTAGTTCTGATGAGGATATACAATAGTGTTGTGGGCCAACAGGAGCAGAAACCAAACCCGGAGGCGGAGTATCTCCAAAAGAATACCATGATGAAGTTCCCTTAAATAAAATTAACTAGTCTATCTACCGTGCATTTGGCGGCTTATCTTGGTACTTAATTATGAAGACTAAATTTTGACAAAACAAATGTGAAAGTATGAACTTTCATATTTTTTTACTACTTTTTTTATTTCAAAATGCATATACTGCTATCTGATCACGTGTGTATGAGTTTGTCAAACCGCTCTCTTTTATTGTCTCAAAATAAAGAAAAATCATTATCTTTTCTCTTGTAATGTGAGAATTTAGGAAGAGAGAGGGAGTTGTTTAAAAAAAACATTATCTTTTCTCTTGTAACATGATGATTTCGGAACAGAGAGGGGTAATGATTTTCTAAAACAACAACAACATTATTTTTTTCTCTTGTAACGTTAGTATATTTAGGAAGAGAGAGGGGTAATGGTAGGTAATTTTATAAAAACTGGGAAGGTATTTTAGTCTTATTTTTTTAATGGTAGCGGTGAGAAATTTTTAAATATTAAGGTTATTTTGGTTTAATATTTTCGTAATAGTAGCGGTGGGTAATTTTTATTTTCTATTTTTGTCCGATTAACGTTATAATTTCTAGGTCTCGAGAACGAACGTGGTGACTCTGTTACATACATATAACCCTGCGCTATTTGTATCTGGATACTTAAATAGTTATTGAGTACCTAGGCCACATAGTGACACGATGGAACCACGCAGACCAGGCCCCTCCGTCGGTCCAGACCCAGCCAACCAAGCTGCACCCCTTTTGCATGCAAATTAAATCCCGCGAGACCAGGAGGCATGCATGCAGAATTAATTCCCACCCCACGCGGTGATGCAATTCAGGAGCAGCTTGTCAGCATGCTAGGAAGTTAATTATTTCCCACCCATGGTTCCCTAAAATAAAGGAAGTATTTATTCATCATTTCTTATTTTTTCAACAATTATTCAATGGACGATTCAATTGAATTTTCTTGACGGTGAAGAGGGTTCTTTTTTTGTTTTCTATTTACAAGGAAACGTGGCTCTTTTCACACTAATAGATCCTTGAGGAATAATTTTTCCACTCAAGGTTGGCACTTTTTATGATTGTATATATGCTAGTTCCAAGTTACAATCTTCTATATGGGTCCTGATAAAAAAATTATTTTGGAGAGATATGAATGCGTATGATTTTATCGAGTGGTCCATGGTGTTGTGGTGTAGTTATAATGACACACGTAATCACATGCCAGCTAAAACCGATTCCTTACATGTAAAACATAGAAGATTCCAAACATAAATAGAGACTTTTCTTGATTTATAAGAGCATCATCAAGAGCTTTCAAAAAAATTAATTCTAAAAGCATGATTTTAATAGCACCAAAAAATTATTAGAAATATTTTTTTCTTTTCTTCAACAAATCTTCCAAACAAGGAATTAAGAACACTTTTGATTGGGTTTCGTCAACATATAAGATCACAACAAAATTAAATAGCTTGGATTACATTCGGCAAGCATGATCTTATATGTTGACGGAACTCAATCAAAAGTGTTCTTAATTCCTTCTTTGGAAGATTTGTTGAAGAAAAGAAGAAAAATATCTCTAATATGTTTTGGTGCTATTAAAAACATGCTTTTGGAATTAACTTTCTTTTGAAAGGTTTTGGTGATGCTCTTATAAATCAAGAAAAGTCTCTATTATATATTTAGACAAGTTATTGTAACGTCCCGTCACTCCGGGCCGGGCCCGCTTACACCTGGTAGCTTAATAGGTTCTCAAGACTTCCCTCACGAGATCAACACTAGTCTTTTCTGCATATTTTTGTCCTCACTAGTGCACACCGGGAAACTTCCCGATCGGTGACCCATCCCTAAATTGCTCCAATCCAAGCACGCTTAACCTCAAAGTTTTTTAGAGATAAGCTTCGGAAAAGAAGTTGCAACTTGTTCACATGAGTATTCTATCAATCCTATTAAGCCCTGGGCCAGGATGTTACGATTATAACGCAATATCATCTTAGTGAAAGGTCAAAAGGATCTTTCACATTCACTCTTAAGACCAAGAAACTATCACCATCTTATATTCCCGAGCTACATCGTGATAATATGTATGGTGAAGCAGGTGACTAAAGTATTTAGCATTCCTGAGTTACGCCATGATAATATGTGAACCAAAACAACCAATCTCAGGGGAACTTGATCGGATCAGGCGGCTGTAATGCCCCGCATCCATAGTCCGCTTACCGTCTAGCCCTTCCGTAGAGATGGGCACGTGCATTCATGCATAGCACCACTATTACACTTTCGTCCTCGCTTCATGTAAAAGGGTTAACCCGGTGGTGCTATGATTGTAATGAGGGTTATAAGCCGACCCTTACTCACCTAAACCTCCAATGTGGGACTAATCCAACCTCCACTTCACTTCATGGGCCACATGAGCCGAATCCACGACCTATCGCAAGCTTCTAACGGGTTGGGGTATTACAATCACCCCCACCCCCCTTAAGGGCTCGGGACCTAGGAAGCATACCATATATATAATCGGCAAGCGAATACACAAGATCTCCTCTAGGTGCAAGGTCATGACATATCCCTTCCACAAGCACAATATGCATGCACACATGCAATGAGAGGTTATGCTCTAATACCACTTCAACGCAACCACATCCAAATCTGCTTAACACCCAGCCCTTCCGTAGGGACTGGCATGCACATTCATGCATAGCACTACTCTTACACTTTTATCATCGCTTCATGTAAAAGGGTTAACCCGGTAGTGCTATTGTTGGAACGAGGGTCATATATTGACCCTCACCCACCTAAACTCCCAATGTGGGACTAATCCCACATTTAATTCACCACTCTTACACTTTCGGCTCACTTCATGTAAAAAGGTTAACTCGGTAGTGTTATCGTTGGAACGAGGGTCATATGTTAACCCTCACCCACCTAAACTCCCAATGTGGGACTAATCCCACCTTCACTTCACTTCATGGGCCTCTTGGACCCATTCCACAACTAATACGAGCTTCTAACGGGCTGGAGTGTTACGATCACGCCCTTAAGGGTTGACGCTCTTGGCAGCATACCATATATATAGCCGGCGAGAGGTTATGCTCCGATACCACTGTAAAACCCCCGCATTCAAAGTCCGCTTACCACCCAACCCTTCCGTAGGGGTGGGCATGTGCATTCATGCATAGGACCACTCTTACACTTTCGGCCTCGCTTCATCTAAAAGCATTAACTCGGTGGTGCTTTGGTTGGAACTAGGGTTATAAGCTGACCCTCACCCAACTAAATTTCTAATGTGAGACTAATCCCACCTTCATTGCACTCGCATGGGTCTCTTGGGCCTAATCGACAACTACTATAGGCTTCTAACGGGCTGGGGTGTTTCAGTCACCCCCTTTAAGGGATGACGCCCTTGGCAGCTTAGAATATATATAACCGGCAAGCTGATACCCAAGACCTCCTCTCGGCGCAAGGCCATGTCATGTCACCTAAACGGGCACGACACGCATGCCCACATGTGGCGAGAATTTATCCTCTAATACCACTGTAATGCCCCGCATGCAAAGTCTGCTTACCACCCGACCCTTTTGTAGGGCCGGGGCACGAGCATTCATGCATAGCACCACTCTTACACTTTCGGCCTCGCTTCATCTAAAAGCATTAACTCGGTGGTGCTTTGGTTGGAACTAGGGTTATAAGCTGACCCTCACCCATCTAAATTTCTAATGGGACTAATCCCACCTCCACTTCACTTCATGGGCTACTTGGGCCCAATTCACAACCGAAGATGCAACTAGCCCCCTAGTGGGTTTTGGTGATAAGTGACAAAGAATTAAAAACTCTAATGTGTTATTGAGTGTATGTGCAGGATATCAAAGAAACTACAAGCACAATGTGAGAAAGTACACCCCTCATTCAAAAGTTGATCAAGTACTCAAAAGCAAGAGCCACAAGTGTAGATTTGTAGCTTTTTGAGTATAGGTGTGCCAAACTATAAAGAGGGGTGAAACGATCTTACGTGCAGGGAAGAATGTGCTATAGCTACCTTAAAACAACTTGGAATCCAAATACCAAAAATCCAAAGATCAAAAAGCCAACCCATTCCAATTTCCACTTGCCTAGGACGGAAGTTCCGTCCCGGGACGAAAGTTCCGTCAAACTGGACGGAAGTTTCATCCTGGGACTCCAACCAGTTCAATTCTCTACCGACGGAAGTTCCGTCGTGGCTGACGAAAGTTTCGTCAATTCTAGAGAGTTTGGAACGGAAGTTCCAACTCGTCGGAAGTTCCGTCTCGGCGTTTTTCGCCTTTGACTCACCGGGGTGACGGAAGTTCCGTCAAGTCCATTATTGACCTAGCAACGGCTCTTTTTGAGCCCCCACTATATAAAGCTTTGACCACCCCGTGAGCAAAGGTGCTTGGTGCTTTTTGAACTCCCAAATCTTCCTCAAGCTCTCTCTCTCCCTCTCTCTCTCTCTCCATTCCCTTTGAGATCCAAGGCCATTTGAGAGAGTCCCCATCTTGATTCCAAGCTTGATAGCATCATCCCAACCTAGACCACATCTTCCCATAGCAACCAATGTCGTTTTCACTTGTTACTCTTGGAGATTCGTTCTCCTAGATTGGCTAGGTGTTACCCTAGAGCTCCCAAGCTTGTGGTGAGCCTTGGAAAATTTGTGAAGGTTGTGATTTGCCTCCACAAGGAAAAGAATCGAAGGAAGAAGAAGAAAACCAAGTTAGACCTTTGTGGCCACTTGGGGAGGATTAGAGTAGAAAGAGACCCGACTCTTTGTGAGCTCCTCAATGGAGACGTAGGAACCTCTTTGTGAGCGGTCCGAACTTTGGTGAAAAATTCTCGTGTCTCTCTTGCTCGTTTTGTTGTGTGCTTGCTTGTTTGCTTTTGGGTGTTTATCACCCGATCTATTTGTGTGTTGTGTGTCTATTGAATTCCTGCAGGTACAACACTCTCAAGAGGTCGGGGAACGTTTCCATTCAAGTGGAATCGTCGATTCCCCCTCCTTGTCAATTCCTAGGATTTCCCCATCGCCCCTAACGAAAGTTCCTTCGAGCGCGAATTTGACCTTTTTGTTTTAGTGTTGTGATTTTTAGGTTTTTATCAAAATTTTCTATTCACCCCCCCCCTCCTCTAGGAAACTTTCAATTGGTATCAAAGCAGGTCCTCTCGTTCAAAGCCTAACCACTTGAGAAAAAAATATGTCGGGGGAACGTGGCGAGTTGGACATGATCCAAGCAAGAAAGGAGACACCGTCGCAAACATTCCGGATTTAAACCCTTTTGCCAAGGATGGCACTAGCGGAGCGAAGTTGGACACGAGGTACAACTTTAACCGTAATGATGTGGCCAATGTGAATGGTAGTGGTAGTGGAAGGCTACCTTGGTTTGATGGGAAAAAAATTAGTTGGTCCAAGCATAGGATGAAAATGTACTTGCTATCAATTGGTCCACCCGTGTGGGAAGTCGTAGAGAAAGGATTTGTGATTGAGGATAAAGACAATCACATCGTTATGGATAACATTCTCATACATCGCAATGCACAAGTCGTGTTGGCCATGCTTTCATCCTTGAGTCCTAAAGAGTACTCTAGAGTGTCCCGACTCGAGAATGTCAAGACTATTTGTGACAAGCTAATTGCGGTTCATGAGGGAGTAGATGTGGTAAAGAAGTCAAGGATGCAAGTATTAAAGAATCAATTCAACTTCTTTGTCATGAAGAAAGGTGAAGAGCCCCAACAAACACATGATAGGCTCTTGGATATTGTGAATGAGCGGAGATCACTTGGAGATGACGTGACAGAAGAAGAAGTGAATCTCAAGCTTCTTATGTCACTAAGAGTGTGGAACTTCACTCTTTGCACCATCATTGAAGAGAAGGAAGGATTGGAGAGATTCTCCACGGATGAAGTGATTGGGAGAATTCTTGCTCACAAGTGTCGTGATGATGAAGGAAAGAGAGTGAGTTTGCTAATAGGAGATGAGAGCACAAGCAAGCAAGATGTGGCACTCAAGGCCAAAAAGAAGGAGGTTGTGGATGTTGACCAAATTGAGATTGAGGAAGATAATGAAGAGCTTGCTCTATTTGTGAAGAAGTTTGGTAAGTTCATGATCAACAATGGCTTTACCAAGAAGAGCTTCGACGAGGCAAAAGCAAGAAGATCAACAAGGAAGTCCTATCATTGTCATGATCTGGGGCACCTCATTGTGGAGTGCCCTCAACTCAATGGGAAAGAAGAAAAGAAGGAGAAGTTCATCGAAAGAAGAACTTCAAGAAACCGTACAAGGGTCAAGCACATATTGATCAACAATATGTCTCCGATGATGATGAAGAAGATGAAGATGAAGAAGGAGGCATTACCAATCTTTCCTATGGTCTCGCACCGGCCAAATCATCACTCTTCAACAACCTCACTCGATGACGAGGATGATGCCCCCAAGTGCTTCATGGCCAAAGAGAGCAAGGTACAATCTAAACCTCTTATCAATTCCTCTAACAATGATGATGAGGAGGAACTAGTCCCCTCCTTGCAAGATATGGTGAAAATGTTAAGGATAATGCAATAGAAGGTTGAAGAGAGTGAAGAGATGGTGGGTAAGTAAGAAAACATGCTTCTAAAGAAGCTTGATGAGATCAAGGAGTTAAAGGCTCTCCTTGAACAAGAAAGAGAGAAGAATGGGGAGTTGACTCTATGCCTTACAAAGGTAAACAAGTCAAATGCTAAACTTGAGGACATCAACCTCTCACTCCAAACAAAGTGTGACTCTCTTGAAGAGAATCACAAGATGTTGGAAGGAGAGATTGAAGCTCTCAAGGCTAGCACATTGACCTACAAAAGTACGGTCGAGTCAACACAAGCCTCATCAACCAAAGGATGTGCAAGGTGTGAATATGTTGACATTGACAACATTGCTACCAACAAGGTGGCAATCAAAGGACTCACTAACAAGGTTAAGAATCTTGAGAGAGCGGCTCAAATTGAGCTAGCCAAAAAATTTGTTAGTGAGGAAAGAAAGTTCAATGGCAACAAAGGCATTGGGTTCAAGGAGCAGCCCAAGAAGAAGTACAACAACAAGAGCAACAACATGATCAAACAAAAGCAATTTGCTCAAGTCAAGCACATCAAGAAGGCGAAGACAACACAAGAGCTCAACAAAAAGAGCTCATCCGTATCCTTCTATGTGTATGATCATGCAACATATGTGCTAACCCATGGTTCTCATGGGAGAGTAATTACAAGATTTGTTGGGCCACACTATGCAAGGTGGAACCCTTGTGTGTGGGTGCCCAAGAGTGCTGTTTCCAAAGTTAAGGGACCCAAGCAAGTTTAGGTGCCTAAATCTTGTGCTTAATTGTGTGTAGGAATACTCCTCGGGCGGTTCAATATGGGTGCTTGATAGCAGGTGCTCAAATCATATGACCGGAGAGAAGAAGATGTTCTCCACCCTTGACAAAGACAATCTACCAAGTGGGAGCATATCTTTTAGAAATGATCAACAAGGAAAGGTAATGGGTCGTGGTCGGATTCAAATCACCCATGACCTTTCAATTAGTAATGTGTTTCATGTGAAAGGTTTAGGGTACAACCTAATGTCCGTATCACAACTTTGTGGAACGGGCTTTAGTTGTCTCTTTACCGATGAGGACGTGACCGTCTTTAGAAAAGTGGATTCCTCAATTGCGTTCAAATGGTACTTGGAAGATAAGATCTATCTTGTTGATTTCACCAACAAAGAGGGTCCAAATCTAAGTGCTTGTTTGATAGCAAAAACCACGTTGGGTTGGCTATGGCATCGCCGACTAGCTCATGTTGGGATGAGGAATCTTCACAAGCTTCTAAAGGGTGGCCACATCGTTGGACTAAAGGATGTTGCTTTTGAGAAGGACAAAGTGTGTAGCTCATGTCAAGCCGGAAAGAAAGTTGGATCCAACCATCCATCCAAGACAATGATGACGACGACAAGACCAGTGGAGATGCTTCACCCGGACCTCTTCGGACCAGTCACATACATAAGCATTGGCGGTAACAAGTATGGCCTTGTCATTGTTGATGATTATTCCCGTTTCACTTGGGTATTCTTTTTGAAGGATAAAAGTGAGACACAATGTGTTCTAAAGAGCTTCTTGAGAAGAGCACAAAATGAATATGATGTGAAGATAAAAAAGATTAGAAGTGACAACGGCACCGAGTTCAAGAATACACAAGTCGAGGAGTACCTAGATGAAGAAAGCATCAAGCATGAGTTCTCGGCACCATACACTCCACAACAAAATGGTGTAGCCGAGAGAAAGAACCGTGCACATATTGAGATGGCAAGAACCATGCTTGATGAATACAAGACTCCCGACACCTTTTGGGCCGAAGCCATCAACACCGCTTGCCATGCAACCAACCGGTTGTACCTTCACAAGATTTTGAAAAAGACACCATATGAGCTTCTCACCGGTAAAATTCCTAACGTGTCGTAATTCCGTGTCTTTGGGACCAAGTGTTTTATTCTTAACAAGAAGCCAAGGTCTTCTAAGTTTGCTCCAAAGACCAATGAAGGTTTCTTGTTTGGATACGGATCAAATGTATATGCATACGGGTTTTCAACAAAGCCACCGGCATTGTTGATATCACGCGTGATGTAACATTTGATGAATCTAATGGCTCTCAAGTAGAGCAAGTTAATCCAAGTGATGTAGGTGATGAAGCTCCTTGTGAAGCAATAAGCAATATGGCAATTGGTGAAATAAGACCACAAGACCCAACTCAAGTGCAAGGTGATCCATCTTCTTCAAGTCAAGATTAAGATCCTCCACAAGATCCACAACATGAACAAGATCAAGGTGGTGGCCAAGATCATGGTGACGATCAAGATCAAGGCAACAACCAAGATCAAGAACAAGATAGTAGAGGTGATGATCAACAAGACAAACCACAAGAAGAAGATGTTCTCTAGCTACCTTAAAACAACTTGTAATCCAAATACAAAAAATCCAAAGATCAAAAAGCCAACGCAGACCAATTTCCTGGGACGGAAGTTCCATGAATTCCAGAGAGTTTGGCACGGGAGTGCCAAACCGGACTGAAGTTCCGTCCTGGGACTCTAGCCGTTCAATTCTCCACTGTCGAAAGTTCCGTCGTGGCCGACGAAGTTCCGTCAATTCCGGAGAGTTTGGGACGGAAATCCCAACTCGTCGGAAGTTCCATCCCGGCGTTTTTCGCCTTTGACTCATTGGGGTGACGGAAGTTTCGTCCCCGACCATTATTGACCTAGCAACGACTCTTTTTGAGCCCCCACTATATAAACCTTTGACCACCCCGTGAGCAAACGTGCTGGTGCTTTTTTAACTCCTAAATCTTGCTCAAGCTCTCTCTCTCTCTCTCTCTCTCTCTCTCTCTCTCTCTTCTCACCGTTCCCTTTGAGATCCAAGGCCATTTGAGAGAGTCCCCATCTTGATTCCAAGCTTGATAGCATCATCCCAACCTAGAGCACATCTTTCCATAGCAACTAATCTCATTTTCACTTGTTACTCCTGGAGATTCGTTCTCCTAGATTGGCTAGGTGCTACCCAAGAGCTCTCAATCTTGTGGTGAGCCTTGAGAAGTTTGTGATGGTTGTGATTCGCCTCCATAAGGAAAAGAATCGAAGAAAGAAGAAGAAAACCAAGTTAGACCTTTGTGGCCACTTGCGAAGGATTAGGGTTGAAAGAGACCCGACTCTTTGTGAGCTCCTCGGCGGAGACGCAGGAACCTCTTTGTGAGGGGTGCAAACTTCGATGAAAAATCCCCGTGTCTCTCTTTCTCGTTTTGTTGTGTGCTTGCTTGTTTGCTTTTTGGTGTTTATTACCCGATCTACTTGTGTGTTGCGTGTCTATTGAATTCCTACAGGTATAACACTCTCAAGAGGTCAAGGAAGGTTTCTATTCAAGTGGAATTGTGAGATTCCCCCTCCTTTGTCAATTCCAAGGGTTTCCCCATCACCCCTAACGGAAGTTCCGCAGAGGGTGAATTTGACCTTTTTGTTTTAGTGTTGTGATTTCCAGGTTTTTATTTAAATTGCCTATTCCCCCCACCCCCCCCCCCCTCTAGGCAACTTTCAACAACTACTACATGCTTCTAATGAGCTAGAGTGTTACAGTCACCCCCTTAAGGGATGATGCCCTCGGCAACATACCATATATATAACCGGCAAGCGGATACCTAAGATCTCCTCTCGGTGCAAGGCCATGACATGTCCCCTCCACGAGCACGACATGCATGCACACATGTGGCGAGAGGTTATGCCCTGTTACCACCGTAACACCCCGCATACAAAGTCCACTTACCGTCCAGCCCTTCCGTAGGGGCGGTGCATTCGAGCATAACATCACTCTTACAGTTTCGGCCTCGCTTTATGTAAAGGGGTTAACCCGGTGGTGTTGTGGTTGGAATGAGAGTTATATGCTGGCCCTCACCCACCTAAACTTCCAATGTGGGACTAATTCCACCTCCACTTCACTTCATGGGCCACTTGGGCCCAATTCACAACTATTACATGTTTCTAAAGGGCTGGGTGTTAAAGTGGTAATGCTTTCTTCACCAATTCCAACTGCTCTTCCGCATGAACCGACGGGAATCCTGTGGTGGCAGCAGATGAGGGCAGCCTTCCAATATACTTGATGTCATTGAAGGAGCCTCGGCCAAGGGCATTCATAGCTTTGTGCAACCGAGGGGACATGTAGCTGTATGCACCCATGTTCATAGGTTCCTCTTGACACCACACGACTTTTGCATCTAAATAGTTCATCAACGATAGAATGAGAGAACAACTCGAAATAATGCATCACCCTAGAGGTCGTGCTTTCGGACAAAACAAATGAAGCAGTCGAGAGTGGGGAGGGGAGTAAGGTTTGAGAATATTTTTCTCCATTACTTGGGTATCTTTTTAATTCTGCCCGAACTAGGTCATACGGGAATGGGAAAAGTTGTTCAATTCTGCATATTGCAACATAAGTGCGGCCTGAATTCTCTCACTCTTTATCAAGTTCGTAGTACACCTGTGATGCGAAAATGGCTACCCTTTTCAATTTGTAGAGTAAAGATATTAAAGTTCCAGGACGATTGATGGCCACCTCAACTTGCTTGTGATTTCTTGGATCTGCTATAAGACGGTAGAACCTTGGTCCTTGCTTGTAAAAATCTGGATGTCTTTCAACATCATCACAGTCGGAGAGACTGGACTTGCAATCCTTATGCTGAAATAGGTTCTTGGGTGTCATCACAATCAATGGCTTCCTGAAGTCTCTATGTATCTAGACTCTCCAAAGTATTATGGGCAAGCAAAGAGAATAAAACATGAACTCCAAAAACATGTTGTATTGCTAGGATCAGAAATAAACTCACCTGACGATGCAACACATGAAAGTAATTTGCTGGAGTTGTTACATTCACAACCTGCCAAATTACATTCCCGGATTTGCATGCACGGTGATGGTCCCATCTCCGGGGCAACCAATGGATTATCATCGCACATTTGGACAACAAATGGAAGTCTGATGTAAGTAACAGTTATTCAAGTTCAAACATCTGATTAATCAAATTAGTTAGGACGAGGATGCATATAATATGAACAACTGATGACAATAATTTGGACCTTTTGTGGAAGGAGTGAAGTGAGCACTTCTTGAAAACAAAAACGAATGACATGACACGTGCATATTGACCAGCAATGTTACTCAAAAGCTTTAGCATAATGCTGACAAACTAGAAAGACAACGTGAAGGCCAAAGAGTGATTTCACGCTATCAGTCCATCACGTCGACGAACGACGGGCAGAACCCTAGCCACCATCGCGGCACCCGGCCTCTCCCATCCTCCTCCCGCATTGTTTCCTCCTGAGTAGGTCGACAGGTGGCAGTGCCTTCTTCCCCGCTTTGCCTCAACGACGCCACAACCAATCTCCCCCTCACCCCCTCCCCCTCCATAACGCACAACATGAGATCGACCTTCATTGTCATTGGATCCGATCAGAAACTGTGTCGGAATCTAGGTGGAGCGGGCTACAACGACGGCAGCGACCACGTCGGGCACGACAAGGGCTGACGTCAGCCTATCTGGTTCACATCAAGGTAGCCCACCACCGCTGGGCCCTCCAATAGGGCGGCTTCTTTGGCTGCCCTAGACCACTAGAGTCCTAGTGCCGACGCGCGCGACAGCTAGACCCGCAGCCGGCCATGACAATATTCGTCATCTGTCTCTCTAAGTGGATGGTATTGTGAAAGCACTGGTTTACGCCTATATTCGGCAGATCCCCGGTGCCAGCGGCGACACCCTGAAGTGTCGTTCCTCTACCTAGATACATTAGAGTGGAGGTCTTCCCACGGCTGTAGCACCTAGCCTAGCACGCGCGGAACAAGCGCGGCCTCCAGTCGCTCCCTTTCGTGGGGGCGCAGAGCAGGCAGCCTACGGTGACGCAGTTGCGTGTCGATCTAATGTGGGTGTGGCCCCCGTCAGCTCCCCTTCATCAAAGCATGAAGGTAGCGACCAGTGTCGACGCATGCATGGGTGAATCTAGCATGGGCACGAACTCGGGTGGATCTCTCGTGTGCTACTTCTTCCCTAACTTTTGAACATGGTCATGATAATGTGTCCTAAGCTAGGACAGCGGTGCAGTTGTGATTCATATTAGCGGGATCACGTGTCGATGAGATATTTCCCATTAACTTGCAGCGAGTACGATGACTCGAGAGAAGTTGTTGTTGCGACATTCTACTCCAACTCTTCTACCTCTACGACCGTTTTTCCACCTTAGTAAGTGCCCGAGATATACATTGGTGCTAAGTCATCTCAAGGAAAGCCAGGTGTGTCTCTTTTGTTTATAAGTTTGGTGTGCTTTTATTTAAATTTATTCTATTCTCATTGTTGTGAGTAGAGTAGCAGCAAAAGACTTAGGCGTGGTATATAGGTTCGAAGTTGTCATCATTTGCCACATATCTAACTGAACACGAAGGTTCATGTGAGTACCGACAGCCTCGTGTGATAGTAGTGTTACCTCCACGTCCAGATATGTCGTAGCATCGTGGCCCAAATCGCATGTGTAACAGGGGTAAGCCGATGGCCATACATAAACACTAGAGCCAGTCACACTTTGCCTACTTAAGTGTCTTTACTCAAATATGTCTCTCTACCCTAGGAATAATCCTTGGGGAAATGCTACAACAGGTTATCCATGCGCTTGCGGATATTTATCACTAGACATTCTAGCATTCTTGCTAGCTAGTAGTGTTTATGCTATCTAACTTTGCAAGTGTGTCCCAACGCTTCTTGGTGTTGTTCCGGTAGCAACATTAAGGAGTGTCAACAAGCATTTCTAGCAACGTTGCTGGTGATAGTTGTTGTGTTTTGTTCGAGAACCGAGGTTGCCTCTTACTATATCCCCATATATAAAAATCCAAAAAATATTTTTGATTAATTTTTATGGAGAAAACTTCTATTCAATTTTTTTTTTGATCCAAAGGGCGAGTTCTACGAGCCACTAAAATCATCGCAAACTATTTTTGCGAATGGCTATGAACTCCATACCAATCTGATTATATTAGTTTAGGATTTATCCTTCTTTAGAAAATATTTTGTAAACCCATATTGTTGTGGTAGCTAAGCGCACAACCAACAAGATGTGGGTCGAGTCTAAGGGTGTTCCGAAGGAACAAGTCTAATGACAAGGGGCCTTACGAAGAAGGGACCATAAAGGTGGCTATATATTCTATTACAGGGGTATTACAGGGGGAATCCCCTTAGTTGATGTGATGGGTTGGGAGAGTATATATAGACACATACTCTCCCAACCCTAATAGTCACCATCAACACAATTTACACTAATGCCCGTGCCCTTCCTATGCCCATACAAGGGCATTCTGTCATTTACATGCATATCACATGGCTACTAAGTGGGCTGAATTCCCCCTCCACGGCCTTGTTAGGCCCTGCATGGGCCAGGCGCCTCCCTTCAAGTGGCCTTCTTGGGCCCCTACGTGGGATAGGCGCCTCCTTCTTGGGCTTCTCTCCTTTGGATTGACCCATTGGGATAAGGTGGTGATCTCCTCCCCAACACATATCACCACTTTCGAGAGCTTGAGCAATTGTGTGCATCCCTTTCAATCGATGGCATGTCACATGATACTTTAAGGTGGAGATTGTTTCCGGTCTCTCTCAATGAGAGTTCGAAGCAATGGTACAAATACACCGCGGGAAAAGTGAATGGACAATGGGATCTAGTGCAAGACAAATTTTATCTTGCATTTTTTCCTCTATCTAGTATCACCTCCTTACGTTTAGAAATTCTCAACTTTCAGCAAAATGGAAGGAACCTTTAGGTGCGGCCCGGGCTAGATTGTTGGTTCTATCTCAATCTTGTCCGGACTTGTCACTAACCGATCATGTGCTTTTGCAACATTTCTACATGGGTCTTGACAAGGAATCTGCCCTGTATCTCGACATCACACCAGGAGGGTCATTTTCTCATAGAACCCCTAAGGAAGGAAAAGATCTTTTCGACCGCAATGCAGAAAATACATCCTTCCTAGATGGTGTCTCGGAACCCATCCAAATAGCTACATCAAGATATAAGGAAAAATTGACTCTCGAGCTAGAACCTTTAAAGTCAATTTTTATGAACTCGGAAGATGAATCCTCGCTCTGAACTAGATAAGAGAAAAGAGCTTTTACCCATAGAATTCCCTTATCAATTCGAGGATGAACTCTTTGAAGATTTTGGAAATACCTCGAATTATTGTTGTGAGCCAAAATACCCTTGCACCGTCGTCCATTCCTGAAACCTTAGAGAAAACCTTTTGCGGGAATCCACCAAGGAGTTGACAGCTATCATGAGCAGACAACGGGTTGAGAGAGGTAGACGTAGCCCCGAGCACTCTCATGCTGAATTTCCCTATTTCCCATCTTGAATGCCAAATTAGAGGGGACAATTGTAACGTTTTGTATAACCCATTGGTAAGTGCAAACATCGTGTCTCTACCGCTCGCTCTAGGCGTTCTAGGCGATAAACCTTTGGCACCTACCAACCAATCCTTCAAAGATTCTTTCGAACGAGTCATAGAAGGGATTGGGGTTTTACAAAACATAATCGTGCAATACGGTGATATCGAGGCTGTCTTAGACTTTACATCCCTTGGATAAGCTTTTGTCCGATGTCCCAACTCTAGGCAGCCTTGATGGTTGTGTTGGTGGGAAAACGTTTTCCTTCTCTCTCTCTAGAGTTAAAAACTCTAAGGCAGACCCCCCCCCCCCACCCCGACCATGACACAATTGAGGAGGTTATGACCATTTTACTCTTGGAGAACCCCGAGCCCCTAGTAGAAGAAAATTTGTTTGATTTTATCCAACAAGAGCATGAATCGGGAATAGCATTTGATTTGCTAGCCGCTGAGCTAGAGCCACAAACCCCGGTCTAGCTAAAAGCATTACCCTTTGTCCTACTCTATGCCTTTCTAAACAGTGACATAAGAACTCCTGTCAACATAAGTGACAAACTTACTAACGAGGAGACAACCAAGTTCATAGACGTTTTGGAAAAACATAGAGCTATCATCGGCTACTCGCTCCAAGACCTTAAGGGTATGCACCCCACTCTTTGAACACATCACATTCCCATAGACTCAAAAAGTACACCTTCTAGAGAACCCCGAGCATAGGCTGAATAATGCAATGAGAGAGGAGGTAAAGAAGGAGGTTTTAAGACTTTTGCATTCAGGAATCAATTATTTTGTACCGCATAGTGAGTGGGTCAGCCCGGTGCAAGTTGTGCTAAAAACGAGAGTTATAATGGTAGTTGAGAATGAGAAAAATGAGTTAATTCCCCAATGAACCATCACGGGATGGAGAATATGCATGCACTTTCAAAAACTCAACAAGGCAACTAAGAAGGGTCATTCTCCTCTACCTTTCATTGATGAAATGCTAGAGAGGCTTGCAAATTATTCCTTCTTTTGTTTCCTTGATGGTTATTTTGGTTACCATCAAATTCCCATCCATCCTAATGATCACAACAAAACCACATTCACATGCCCCTATGGAACTTATGCCTACCATAGGATGCCTTTTGGGATGTGCAATGCACCTGCATCTTTTCAAATATGTATGATGTCTATTTTCTTTGACATGATCAAAGATATCATGGAAGTCTTCATGGATAACTTCTCTATCTGTAGAAAAACTTTTGATCATTGTTTAGAGAATTTAGACATGGTTTTGCAGCGATGGGACGAGAAGGACCTAGTGCTGAATTGGGAGAAATTCCATTTTATGGTCCATGAAGGTATCGTGCTAGGACACCTAGTGTTTGAGCATGGCGTAGAGGTTGAGAGGGAAAAAGTAGATGTCATAGAACGTTTACCACCTCCCATCAATGTAAAAGGATCTGCAACTTCTAGGATATGCACGGTTTTATCGGTGGTTCATTAAGAATTTTTCTCAAATTGCTAGACCCCTGACTCGCATGTTAGCTAAGGATGCATCTTTTGAATTCACTCATGAGTGCTTGCATGCTTTAAATAAAAGACAAGAAAGGAGTAGTGAATTTTGTAGCAAATCTTTTGTCACGTATGTGCTTCACTAATCCGCAGGAACTTCCGATAAATGATTTCCTATGAGTATGAGACAACATGCTTCTCAAGGTGGAGGATCATAACCTGTGGTATGCAAATGTTGTCAACTTTATGTTTGCAGGGTATTACCTCCAGGTGAAACCAAAAGAAGACTTCAACAAGAGAGCCGGCGTCACCTTTGGGATGAACCGTACCTATACCGTGTTTGTGCAGACGGCCAATTGAGAAGATGTGTCCCAGCTAGCGGAGGGATTAAGATTGGTGGACATTATGGCACCTTTTGCACCCATGTGGATATTATGGCGCCTTGCACACCCATGCAAAGATTTGGCAAAGTGGATTTTTCTAGACTGGCATGTATGAGGATACAAAAGAATTTTTAGTCACTATGAGATGCATGGAGGAATCATCGCTCACGATGCAATGGATAGAGTATACACTAGGAGACTTCTAAAGAGAACAAACACACATCTTGATGACTATGACGGTGAATTAAGCATCTTACAAAAAGAAGAAACATTTCAACATTTATTCCAGAACAAAAGTTTGCAAAAAGATGTTGGCAAGTGAGTTGTAATTGAAGTTTATGGGAGAACTGTATTCAGAAGGCAGCAATGCCACATCAGTAGATGGTTAAAACAGAGAAATCCTAACCAAAGGAAAAAGAGAAAGATGGTTAAATTAGACAAAATCCAAACTAAAGGGAAAACCACCAAAATGACAGAATTGACCATAAACTGAAAAGTTTCATATGAATCAAGTACAATCTGTTGTGAAACAGAAATTGGATACTCACAAATATCATTTCTCTTCATCAAGACGTTCCCTTGCACTAGTAAATCGGATATTGATTCCCAAAATTTTTATGACCCGCTAGTCATGGACCCACATTGCTAACAATCATTATTATTGTGTATGCCATTAAATTGCTGAGTCGGTCGGGCTGAAATCTTTCATGCGCGTTGTTGAGTTGCCCATCCGAGGACCGGGTTCCCTGGCATCACGCCCGTCCACATACATTACCTCGGTCATCTGGCAGTCAGCTTCAAGATAAATACAAACTTTAAGCGCAAATTTGTACCAGTACCTGCAAGACAATTGTGCAACCGTGCAAACTAGCCTGTGCACAATTGCTCCCATGGTGTGCCTTAGCTTCATCTGCGGTCGCCGTAGCATCTTCGAGTATGTAACGAGACCAGCTGAGCTCTTGATGCTGTCGAGTATACGGTAGAATGCACAAGAAATCTAAACCGTGGTACCCATAACATGCCGTAGAACTCAAAAAATATACTTTCTAATGTTAATAGCACAAATTTCATTGAAAATTATGTATGTGTAAGGTACAGCACAGAGGTCTTCGCTGCTCTGGTTTCACCGCTGATTAACAACGAATGTGGGACTTTGAGAGAAAGTTATATGGGTCTTGCTCATTATTCCCATCTGGTACGCCGTCGTTGTCCTAATCTTGGCGAGATTCGACCGTCGGCAGTTGAAATATGCTTACGGCCAAGTATTGTCTTGTACTCATATATAATTTTCCCTCGTCCACATATATTGGGCAATCGAGAGATACTGGGAGCACGAAGGCCTCAAATAAATGTCGTTTCTTCTTATGGCTCGTCAAATCGTTATCCACAGCTGCTGCTGGACTTCGGAGAGGCTACATCATCGTCACGGTCTACAAAACAATGGCTCTAGCGCCCATGCGCCCAAGCCCAAGTACTGGAACAACTCGATCATCTTCTCATCTAGACTACAGCAAAACCGCACTGTAGCGGCGGGGTCGAAATCGGCCTAGCGGCGCGACCCAAAGCTGCCCGCCGCTACCGTGCTGGGCCGGCCACCTGGAAAAGCCAACCGCCGCTATAGAGGCCTTATGACGGCGGTTGGCTTTTCCAACCGCCGTTAAAATAGGCCAGGATTTATACCGGCGGTTATGTCAACCGTCGTTACAAAGGGAGTTTTAGGGGCGGTTGATAATGTCAACCGCCGGTACAAATTTCCGGTATAAATAGTCGGGTTCGCACATCACGGTGAGTTTCTCCACTGTTCGCGGCCCGAAAATTCGGATAAAAATCGAAAAACAAAGAGGGGGGGAGGTTTTGAGTTCGTTTTTCTTGGATAGATTTGTTTCCTAGGGTAAGGGGTATTATTTCTACCTATCATGTTCGAATCTAGTAGAATTTTGGCTTTGTAATTTACTTTGAATTTTATGCCAATTTGTCACAATTCTCTAGATTTGTAGAGCTATGGTTGGTTTTTGTCCATCTATTTGTATCTTGAGTCTTTTACATGGAAAAAAGTTGTACCTCTAGGCTTCTCATGGAGAAAAATTATATATCTAGGTTTTTCATGATAGATGGAGAGCTAGGTTAGGTAAAGGAGGAAATTATTATTTTTTCTTTAAAATAATTTACGTATATAGTTGGTCACTTTATTTGTAGCTCACAAAACTTGATCCTACGAGAAATATTGTCCCATGTTTTGTTGAAGTAATTATTATTTTTGATGTGTAGTGCTTGAGGTATGGATAAATCTTGGATGTATGAGGCGTCAAGAGCGGGAAGTTATTTGTCACGGAGGCCGCACAACATGCTAAGCGAGAAGGAAGGGATGAAATACATTGTCCGTGTCGTGATTGCAAAAATGAGAAACTGTGGAAAGATACGGTTATAATCAATTCACACATAATAATGAGAGGTTTTGTTAAGGACTACACCCGGTGGACAAAGCATGGTGAAGACGTGGTGGAGGCAATACCCGAGCAATCTGTTGAAGGTGATGTTGATGATGACCTTGATGTTCACGATCATGTCATTGTTGAAGATGAGGAGCCTGTTCGAGCCGGGAAGTAATGAACGAGTCATGTGATTTTGATGTTGAGGAAATGTTGCAACACGTTGAACCGCAAGTGTTACTCAATAGAGGGACAACGAGAGGGTTGAGCAACTTTGTATCGCTAGAGAAAGCATCGAAGGATCCACTATACGAGGAATCTAAGGGATGTGAAAAATGGTGTACTTGTGCTATGTACGGTACTTGAGCTGATGAAATTAAAGGCCATCCATGGTTGGTCGGATGCTAGTTTCACGGATTTGTTGGAACTCCTTTCGGACATTCTACCGAAGCCCAACTTATTGCCAAAAAGCACCTATTTTGCTAAGAAGCTCATAACCCCGGTTTCGTTGGGCGTGCAAAAGATTCACGCGTGCCCAAATCATTGCATATTGTATCGGGGGAAATACAAGGACGCCGTGAGATGCCCAAGATGTAAGCGTAGTCGGTACAAGTGCAAGGACGACTATGATGCGGACACATCGGTTGTTAGTGGAAAGAAGAGCAACAAGAATGTTAGGAAGAGGAAGAAAAGCATCACCGTCGATGACAGCAAACAAACGAAGATTCCTTCCTTAGTCATGTGGTACCTACCGGTTGTCGATCGGATAAGACGCTTGTTTGCCAACCCCAAGAATGCTGAATTGATGATGTGGCATTCGCGCCCAGGGACCCAATGAAACTTAGTCATCCAGCTGATGGGACCCAGTAGAAAAAGTTTGATTCTAACCATCCAGAATTCTCTCGAAGAGACAAGGAACATACGGTTTGCTCCGAATACGGACGCGATGAATCCTCATGGTCAATTGAGGAACCCGCACAGCACTTGCCCGGTTATACTGTCAATATACAACCTTCCACCATAGTTGTGTCACAAGAGAAAGTACTTACTATTGACAATCCTTATATCCGGTCCGAAAGAACCCGGTAACGACATAGATGTGTTCTTGGAACCATTATTGGAAGACATGCGAAACTGTGGTTAGAAGGGGTTAGTATATGGGATGAGCACCGTAGAGCGCCCTTCTTGCTCAAAGCCATCATTTTTGTGACGATAAGTGATTCCCCAGCGCTAAGGGCGCTATCGGGACTGGTCGAAGGAAAGTATGGTTGTTTTGTATGCGTTGATGATACATCCCATGTGTATCTTCCATCTTCCCGGAAGATAGTGTACATGCGAAACCGTCGATTCCTAGCGCGAAACCACAGGTATCGCTTGTTGAAGAGACAGTTCGATGCCACTATTGAGGAAGGCGAAGAACCTCAACGTGGACAACCGTGCGAGCCAACACGTTGAATATGCACATGGACAACCGTCTCATCTATCGGGTGCTGCTTCGGCCTCTCGAAAGGCGGATGACACAGCGGGGAAGTTGTCCTCAGCCCGATCCTCCCTAACCTCCCTAACTCCGAAGAGATCTTGCTAGAGGGAGTTCAGCATCAAGAATTGGCGGTGGTCTCAAAGGAGGCGTCTCTAGCGGTTGCGGTTGAGCGATCCGAGATCATCGAGCCAAGTAAGACGATTCCTCCAGAAATCTCGGAGACAAGGGAGCGCAAGATTGTATCGCCCAAAACTCAAATAAACATTAAAGCGTACTTGGATTCATTGAAGATGAGATGCAATCCACAGACTTCCTAAGCCACAAATCGTGTCGAGTCCCGACAACCGATCTCCTACAATGATGACCTATTTAAGGACAGTGATGACACGGATTACCCCACATTCATGTTTGCCAAGCCTCTTATATCGAAGAATGTTTACAAGAACACTGTCGGGCGCGGTGCGTAAGCTGCACGACTGGTACATGCAGGCATCGCAGCTTGGAGTCGATGTCATCACGTGCAAAGTTCCAAAACACGTGTTCAACGATGAAGCCGACTCGGTTCTTGGATTGTATTTCAACGACATTCACAATATGTTCCGGCTTGGCTAGGTGGACACAACCTTTATGTCCCTCTTATGCTTGTAAGTAACCCGATGTTTCTATCTCCTATTTCAAATATCACTTCTCGTACATATTCTCATATTTCAAGCATTAATCTCGTTCATTTTTGACTTATGCTTCATTTAGGATGAATTCGGAATTTTAGAAAAAGAAAATCAATAGACCAGATTGGAGGGTCGGGTATCTCAACCCGAACATGGTATGTCAATCCGCGATCAACCCGTGGATAAATGAGAAGGATCCAAAGTATAAGGACATGAAGCCCGAGGAGCTAGATCAACTCAAGGCCGAGATGACAACCAAAGCTAAATCTGATGTTGCAACCTACATCTATAACTGCGTCATCAAGTGGCGGGACAGGTGTTCTATTCTCGCGCCTTACAACTACAAGTATGTTCCAACAAGTCTCTTCATCTTCTCTTGCATTGAAAGACTTTGTTGAATACTAACGCATACGATCATTCTTGCAGCGACCGCTGGATCTGCTTTGTCCTTATGTCGAAAAATAGGTACCTTCTTGTCCTCGACAGCCTCGACTTGGACAAAAAGGGCTATTATGACATCGTGAGCGTCATTGATCAGTACGTAGTTAATCATCGTACACATCTATAATTCGGAAACGATAGTTTTATCTAACTATACTTTTTTACGATGGAGCAGCGCATACGAGAATTATGTAAAGGCTGGCGGGCCGCACAATCCAAGGCGGCCGAAAAATATGTACTTTCGGCACAAATTCCCGGTAAGATACATTTGTCTCACTTCTCTACGCCGTTGTCCTACTATCAATGTGATTCGCAAAATAGTAACTTATTTCCTTTATTTTATAGTGTGTTAAACAAGTGAAAGGTAGTGTCCACTGTGGCTACTACACTTGTTTGTACGGGAATAGCTTCTCCAGTTATATGTATGCCATTGTTGAAGAGAGTGACCAACAGGTGCGTTTTGTTGAGTTTCTCACATTCTATTGATTTTAATTACAATTGCAATCTTGTTAATAAAGAAATTCTAACGGCAGAGAACCAAAACGGACAAACAGATATTACAAGAATTTAAGAACAAAGGGTTTTCGCAAGGACCGAAACATCTGACTTCAGACCAAATGTTAATGATTGTGGAGCGGATGTGTCGATTCTTGCTCAGAGAGGTTATCTCTCCTGCTGGCAGGTTCTTCGACGAAGACAATGAGAGCACTAGAGACCATCGTTCTCTCTATGAGTAGTGTGGTTCGACAGGACCATTCGTGAACAATGGTAGTGAAGACAATGACGAGTGGATTAGGAAATTAGTTTGATAGAATTGGTAGTTTCTTATGTAAAGACAATGTATATTGTATATATATGCAAGTGACTTGTGATTTGGTTTGAGAAGTAAACATTTGGATGATGGATACATGTGAATGTTTTGAGATGTCAATGACTTGTGATTAATATATGTGTATGTTTTGAGATTTGTTGTATTTCTGGTGTACTGTAATTTAATTTTTTATGGTATTCAAATATTAACGGCGGTTGGAGATGAAATCCGCTGTTACAAAGGTCTTATTAACGACGGCTTATATTGCTGGCCACCGATAATAATAACCTTATTAACGGCGGTTGACGATGCCAACCGCCGTTAATAAGGTTATTATTAACGGCGGTTGGAACGACCAACCGCCGTTGAAAACCCTTTTATAACGGTGGTTGGTGATGGGCCGCCGCTACAAACCTCCATTTATAACTGCGGAGGCGTAGCGGCGGCCCAGCCCAACTGCCGCTATAAGCTCATTTGGCCCGCCGCTACAGTGAGTCATTCTGGTAGTGCTAGCCAGTTACACAACTTATTCCATGGTGGCTGGCAGCAAGAAAACAAGTGAGGAGGGACAGGAGGAAAGCATTTGACTCAACGGTAATCCTCATCTCCTGGAACATATGGCTGCAGCGGAACGCCCAGCCGGGTGTTCCAAAGCCAAAATCTTCAGCCGGCGAGCCTAGCAAAGCTCCTATGCGAAGCGACTAAGGAATGGTGGTTAGCTGGACTAGTTGACGCCTCCTGTCTTTTCCTCTCTCGTAGGACTGCCGCTACAACAATCAATAGAGCGTTAGGTAGATGGCCGCGTCGCCAATTGTTAGTGAGTAATCAAATGTAATCTTGGTCGTGTGAACTGGTCGTTTGCACTCACTTTCACTCTTCTTAATGCAATAAGTGCCACGCACGCTCTTGAAAAACAAATGAGTTCTACGAACAACACAAACACAATGAAAAGAAGACCACTGTAAACCTAACATCATACTAGTACGTTGTTGACCACCACCGCTCGACTAGTTTTAGGTGTCATCAAACCCTGTCACATCGCAAGCTTCGACGCCGTCAACTCGCCGGCCACAAAAAAATATCTTTTTTGGTGAAAATAGATTTTTAATAACGGGTCACACAAATATTATGTTAGAAAATGTAAACAGTTCTAAACTAAAAAAATTAATCTAATGCCAATTCTATTATTATGTTTTCAGGGACAGTTGGAAATATTCAAGGCAAAGTCTCTAGAGATCGTTCGTAAGAACAATTCCTTTGCTCCGTCATCTTGCTGCAGTTGCACCCAAATATGTATCCAGTATGCTCGCTTGAAAATAACTTGCGTAAATGAGGAATATCCGGTATTGTTAAGAATAATGTTATGATATCTCTATAAATAGACCAATATAATGCAACAACTCCCACTAAAAGTAACATCACTCGGTATCATCTACTTGAGAAGGCCAACTTCCTTACATATTATAGACTGATCTTGGCGGGGAGACCTGTAGCTAAATAAACCATCCTCAAAACTTTTTTTGACATGCTAGCACTCAAAGAAAATACAATTACAGAAACAATATTTTTGGCTTTCTTTCATATTTTTTCCTCACAGGGTTATCTTTCATTAGTAACACTTCTTTTTTAGGTTATGAGAAAAATGTCGTTATCTTAAGAGGAATTTTGAGTATCCAAATAGTTTTTTTTATCAAAAAGGGACATGGTGATTTAATATGTGGATATATATAGAGCGGATAGTCAATATATCACTTTTATGTAAATTCCATCCGGAAGTATCTCTCCCCTCTCCTAAATTAACACTGGATATAAGTTTGCCATCCACTATAGCCTGGTGAAAAGAAATGTTCGGTGGCACAACACTCACTTCGCACGCCACCAATGCGTGTGGATGGTAAATAATGTTACACATTGTTAGGTAAAGTTGTTTAAATGATTGATGGTCTACCCATCTATCTTCCCAAAATCTCATTTGATTTTCATCCTAAATCAAAAGGATCCACTGGTCAAGAGTTCTTCTTAAATCATCATTTGATCTCTCCAGAAAAGAAAGTCATATAGTTTTTCCTGAACTTGTGTTAAGTGTTTCGAGATTAGGTATTTATTCGTAAGTAAGGATATTTCCATGTTCCTTTGGTATTAAGAAAATTGATTATCCATTTTCTTAATAAGAACTCATTCGGGGTCACAAGGTCTATAATGCCAACACTGTCTTGATTCTTAACATGGTAGAGGATGTCCTAATGGGTTAGATGATATTCCTTTTTATCTAAGTCGCCAAGCTAATAAAATCTTGATCTATAAAAATCTAATTTCTTGAGTACTAACCTTTGACATCTAGAATAGGACATCATAAACATAGGAAGGCCTCATTAACATAGGAAGGTTGCTAAGCACTGAGATAGGAAGTGCTAATGTACCACTGTATGACAACTGCTTAACTTTCCAACATGGTAGTATATTTTTGAACCGTTCTTCTATTTTCCTCAAATTAGGATTTAGGAGTTTTCTTTGGTCCACGGGTATTCCTAAATATCTAAACAGGTATATACTAGTATTATTGCCAAAGGGGTCGATGCAATCATCTTTGAACTGTTTTGCTTTTCCATAGCATAGCAGTTCTCGTAGTTTTTCAAAAGTAACGAGAAGGTTCATGTTTTTTCTTGTTCAATGTCATCAGAATATCTATTTAATAATAAAAGGAGATGAAGTTTCCACCACGGTGGCTAGAAAAATAGAGAAATTCCCTAGAAATTCTCACAAAAAAGCAAAACATCCGGCCACTCATCCCAACGTCATATATCTAAAGAAGCAAATTTAGCCCTTAATCTCCTCCTAACTAATATCCGTACCTCGTCTCTCGTCATCCCTTCGTGTGCAGCCTCCGCCAAGGTTACCGCACTACTAGCGAAAACGCCACAACCCATGCTGCCGCGGCCGCCGCTTTGCCATGCTTGCCGCTAGCCATCCAACGGAGCTGCCTGCTGCGGGATTCTGGGACCACGACGAGGAGCAGGAGGCGCGCCGCCACCGTGCCCGGGAAGAAGAAGAACACGACCCTCCGCCACCGGCCAGCCCAACGGGAGCATCCCATCATTCACGTACAAGCCATTGACGAAGCACAACGATCTTCTAAATGATTCAGGCCTTGTTCGTTTTGACATGGAACCACATGGATCGCAGCCCAAACTACATAGAACAGAAAAATGTGAAACCGTTCCAGTCTCACTCGAAATGGTCTTCGGTTACGCATGGATTGGTATGGGAACCAACCCGATTCCAGCCCATTCCATGCCTATTCCATGTCTTGAAGGCCTAGCACCAATCCATGACTCTAACCCATGAAACGAAGCAGGCCTGGATAAAGTGAAAGAACTGGGTTTCGCTTCATTAAACATGATGAGGGTCGCAATTTTCGTGCCTTGAATTTCAACGAGAGAGGTCTGGCTAATGCTGCTAGGCTTTCCTTTGGATTTCTGGAATCAGCACTACATTGAAAATGCCATTACTTCTTTTGGTCGCCTGGTAGCATGGGAACAAGACACTAGATGGTTGACAAGGATCATAGTCAAGGCTAGGGTTACTGATCTTCAAGATATTCCAAAGTTTATAGTTCTCTCGAAGCTGATGGTTTCCAAGGTCACTCCTGGACAGTGCAATGTGAGATTTTGCATCAGGATATTTTAGGAGTGGAACCTGCAGATGAGGATCCTGCTCCAGATGATGATATTAATGATCAGGATGAGGCACCCTATGATTTCTTTGGCTTTGGTCAGATGGGAGCAGCTCCGTTCCAACCACAGCAGTTAGAGCAAGAAGGTCAGGAGGATGACAATGTTCAGGCATGGGGTCTTTGGCCAGAGCAGGGGAACCAGCCCGCAGATATGCCCCTGGAGGCTAACCTGAATAACATTGTGCTTCCCCCTCAAATGCACAATCTGAATCAGCACCCCAATGGAAATGATCCACCTGCAGATGAAGAACAACACAGCTCAGCAATAACTCTAGCAGCACCACAGATTTCAGATAATTCAGTCAATATGATTCTTCCTGACCTTAACCTCCCAAATGACAATGAGGTTCAGGAAGAACATGACCAAGGTGATGGCATGCAAATTGTTTTTGCTTTAGCAGCACAGAATGCTGAGGAGGAGGTTTTCATCCCTCAAGAGTTACAACTGGAACAATTATTGCAAAATGGAGAACTGGTTCTAGCCCAAAATCCTGACAACATTGATCTTAATGCCCTGCCAGATGATCTGAACCTGGATGCAGAACCCATGGCTGCTGAACAAGTGCAAGATGCAGATCAGAATGGGGCTCCAGAAATTCATGACAATATTTTCATTGGCCTTATGCAGCAACACTATATGTCAGACCCAGTCTTTGAAAGATTTCTTACAACTGGAGGGCCAGGCAGCTCAGCTGAAAAGTACAGCTCATCCAATACTCGACAAGCCCAGACCTCATTCGTCTATGGGCTACATTTTTTGAACCAGCAGGACAGCCAGACTTTGTCACCACAATACCTATGGAATGGGCCAAATTCTTCACACAACAATTATTGAATAATAATTCTTTCCACTCGGGCGAGAGGCTTTCTTATGTCACAAGCTTGGAAAACCATTTTGGAAGGATCTGCTCCAATGTCCTCTCTACCATTCAGTCTGCCTAAAGCATGCCCAGCCACGAGAGGGTTTCAAGAGCCTCGTTGAGCTGCTCCGCTTCAAACTCTGAACACACCTCAATCCCTGTGGTGGACTCTGCAGCAAGGGAGATACAAGGTTTGACTAATGCCTCACCGGACAAAGAGTCCAATCAGATTCTGACTAAGGCAGAGACTTCCTCCATGAATATAGCCTCGGAAGATCAAAACCCACAAGAGGACATCCCAAACTTTAAACACACAAAGGATACCTCTGTGACAGGATCTCCTGCTAAGAAAAGGAAAGGCTCACAAGTTCCTGTGGTAGTAACTGATGCTAGAAGAAGCACAAGAATTAAAGATAAACTCAAAGGTTTCAAATCAGTACATTGTGCTGATAAAAACTGCTTTGGTTGCTCCTCTGTCCCACCCACTCTCACATCAAAGGTAATCCAAAACCTAGGGGAAAAATTTTGTAAGATAGCTCCTAGAGAGTTATCCGAGGAAGCACTATCTGCCTCTGCTGCAGCTACAAGAAAATCTGCTATTCAGAAACCAGAATCCTCTCTGCAGAGAGATGATCAGAACAAAAGAAAGAAGAAAGTAGTGTGCAAAAAGGCAGTCAGTGCAGAAGACAAAGAAACTGATGATAATGATGGATCAAAACCAAAAAACCCAGGCAAATAGGAGTCTCTCAACTCCTCCATCACCCTATGGAAGTGTGATGCAGCCTCGATATCTGGATGTACTTATCTTTTGCTTTGTTATCAGACTTATCTTTCTTATTATCATGATGCTGGTCTTATTTCGGTTATCTTTAAATACTATGTCAAGTACGGATAAGGTGATATGCTACCCCAAGATCAACTTGTGGATGCCTCTAATGGGTCTTAGTCTATTCCCCATTATACTCATGATGCTGATCATATTTTGGTGTGTTTCTAGAATCTGGTCCCTCTCCAAGTATCTTGCTTAACATTTGGTACTCTTCCATTATGAATGTGATTACCATATGGCCTCAGCTGCAACATGTATTACCCCTTGTTGTGCAAAGGGTTGGACTTCCATACTCCCTCACTAATTGTATTCATGGATAGCACACACAAGGATCGAACTTTTAATATTATTTGCTGGAATATTAGGGGCATCAATGCAGAAAAAAAATGGAATGCACTCAAAAATAAAATTACTGAGTACAAATGTGACATCATCTGCCTCCAAGAAACCAAGCGGGAACATTTTGATGATGACTACCCGAGACACTTTTGCCCAAGGAGATTAGACAATTTTGAATATTTGCCCTCAAATGGAGCCTCCGGAGGAACAATTATCATTTGGTCAAGCTCAGCTTTTAGGGGAGATCTGATCTTTGAAAACGAGTTTGCTCAATCCATTGAATTTACAACTCGGTTTCAGGAGATAAATGGGTGCTCACAAACATTTATGGACCCTGCACCACGGATGGTAAAAGAAGTTTTTTGGAATGGTTTAGTAATATTGATATGCCGGAAGACATTGATTGGATTGTCATGGGAGATTTTAACCTGATCGAGGTCTCCGGACAATAGAAACAAGCCTGGTGGAGACACAAATCGGATGCTTGCTTTCAATGCAGCTATTAGTGCGCTAGGGCTTACTGAGCTACCTCTGCAAGGTCAAAAATACACCTGGACTAACAAACAAGAAAATCCATTGTTGGAAAGACTAGACTGGTTCTTCACCTCTCCTTCTTGGGCTAATAAATATCCAGGTACTAATGTCTCCACTCTCACAAGAGATACTTCAGATCATACGCCCTGCTTGATTTCAGTCCGGACACATGTACCGAAAGCAAAAGTCTTTAGATTTGAAAATTATTGGATGGAACACCAAGACTTCAAAACCATTTTACAACATGCTTGGGATGTCCCATGCCACCGGACAGATGCCGCCAAACGAATGGGAGCAAAATTGAAAACAACAAGGAAAGTTCTCAGGGAATGGAGTAAAAATCTACCCAATCTCGCAAAGACAATAGAAGCAACAAAGCAAACGATCAAATTCTTGGACACTATAGAAGAGTCACGCGACCTCACATTACAAGAATGGAATTTCAGGAAAATAGTGCAACAACACCTTGCATCGTTGTTACACCTCCAGCTGTTGTATTGGAAACAAAGAGGTACCATAAAATGGGTTAAACTTGGGGACGAATGCACAGAATTCTTCCATGCCAATGCAACTATCAAACATCGAAGAAGTGTTATCACCTCCCTTCAAGATACACAAGGAAATAATTTTCTTTCCCATGAGGCAAAAGCAGATCCGATCCGGCAAAGCTACAAAGAGAGACTTGGTACAACGAGTATACACAAATGTATTTTGATCTAGACAATCTTCTACAACAGCATGACAATTTGCATGACTTAGAAGAACCCTTTTCAGAAGAAGAAATAAACAAAGTGGTCTGTCAGCTACCTACCCATAAATCTCCAGGCCCGGATGGTTTTAACGAGTGACTTCCTCAAAAAATGCTGGCCAACGAGTGGCTCAAGACTTCCATACTTTGTGCCAGGAATTCTACAATGAAAATATTTGTCCACGAAGTATAAATACTTCCTACATCACATTGATTCCAAAGGTGGACACTCCTATTACAGTTGGTGATTACAGACCTATCTCCCTTTTAAATTCAAGCATCAAACTTATTACAAAGATATCTGGCTGATAGATTACAATCTGTGATCCTAGAAGTCATCCACAGGAATCAGTATGGCTTTCTTAAGACCAGATCCATCCAAGATTGTTTAGCTTGGTCTTTTGAGTATCTCTACCTCTGTCAAAAATCTAAGAAACAGCTAGTGATCTTCAAACTAGATTTTGAAAAGGCATTTGACAAGATTGAACATAAAGCCATTATAGAAGTTATGAGACACAAAGGATTTGGACAAAAATGGATCAGATGGATCAAACAGATTATGGATTCAGGAACTTCCTCGGTGTTATTAAATGGAGTACCTGGAAAAGTTTTTCATTGCAAGAGGGAGTTAGACAAGGAGATCCTCTGTCTCCTTACTATTTGTGCTAGCTGCTGATCTTTTGCAATCGGTGGTAAACAAAGCAAAAGACAGGGAGTCTTAAAATTACCTTTACCACTGGGGGTGGACAAGACTTTCCCATAGTCCAATATGCTGATGACACTCTACTCATCATGGAAGCTTGCCCAAGACAATTGATAGCACTCAAAGCACTCCTGTATACTTTTGCAGAATCTACAGGTCTAAGAGTTAATTATGCCAAATCTATCATTGTGCCCATTAATGTGCCCCGGAGAAAATGGAAATCTTGGCAAATACAGTGGGATGCAAGGTTGGAAGCTTGCCATTTACATACCTTGGATTACCATTGGGATTGACTAAGCCAAGAGTAGATGACTTCCTGCCTCGATGCAACGAATTGAAAGAAGACTGATTAGCACATCCAACTTTTTGACTCAAGCTGGAAAGTTAGAAATGGTCACCACAGTTATGTCATCCCTTCCAACTTACTACATGTGCACCTTGAAACTACCCCTTACAGTTGTCCATCAGATAGAGGCCTACATGAGACACTCGCTTATGGAGAGGATCAGATATTAACAACAAGAAACCCCCCAAGCTGCATGGCATTTAGTCACTTTACCGAAATCAGAAGGTGGTCTAGGTGTCAAAAAAATAGCAACTCAAAATGATGCCTTGTTGATGAAAAATTTACATAAATTTTATAACCATGCGGACATCCCATGGGTGCGGCTTATATGGGAAAACTACTATAGTGGGCCAATCCTACCAGGACAGAGGAAAAGAGGTTCATTTTGGTGGAGAGACATTATCAAACTCCTAGACCAATTTAAAGGTATTGCCAAGCCTGTCTTCCGAAATGGGAAGAGTATCAACTTTTGGGAGGATCTATGGACATCAAATGTGATTAAACTATCATGTCCTGAACTCTACTCTTTCACACATAGAAAGAACATCAGTCTGTATGAAGTGTTGACATTGGATCGGACAACGGACATCTTCCAACTACCACTCGTCGGTGGAAGCTTTTCAGCAGCTACAAAACCTCGGTGAAATGTTAAATGCTCAGCAGATAGTTGACACCCATGACCAATGGACCTACATTTGGGGCTCGATGGCATACTCCTCATCCAAGGCTTACAAGATTATGATTGGGCACGGGATGATCCATCCGGTATTTCAGTGGTTATGGTCTTCCACCTGTCAAATGAAGCACAAGGTCTTTTTTTGGCTACTGATAAAGGACAGAATCAATACAAGAGGGGTGCTTAAAAGGAGAAATATGACCCTGGAAGACTACAAGTGTGAGATGTGCATTTTGCAACGAGAGGAAACCATACACCATCTCTTCCTAAGCTGTAACTTTGCAAAGGCCTGTTGGCTGTCTATTGGACTTGTTTCACCTAGAACAGCAGTTGCAGAGGTAGCCATACAACGGCTCCGTCGTCAGCTAAATGTTCCTTTCTCCATGGACATTATCATCCTGATGACTTGGAGTATATGGGTTACAAGAAACAAATGGATTTTTGATGGACAAGACCCTACAGTCCATGCTTGTCAGGCTAACTTCAAAAAGGAATTCGCCTTGGTTATCCATAGAGCGAAAGAAAATACTAAGAATAGCATGAAAGAATGGCTGCAAACTTTGTAATCGCTTTTTTTGTCAACTTTGGTTTTATTTTCTTTTTTTCATAGACTTGTGTTTTTCTTCCTTTTTATTAATAAATAATCAGTAGGGGCGCGCCCTCCTGTTTCATCAAAAAAAAAAGTGAAAGAAGCTGGAACCACTCAATCCGTGTCCGGGAACAAATCCATGTGGGATCCATTCCCATAAAAACGAACAAGGCCTCAGATGGTATCCCACCATCATGTCCACCGTTGAGTCAAGCACACGATCTTGCAACAGCCGGGAGAAGTTAGAACCATCATCGACAAAATCCCTCCTTTAAACCGATGCCGTCTTCCCGTTCCCCTTCCCCTGCTATCGACAACAACAAACATCACACTCCTTCCACCAGTCCCTTGAATAAATCCTGGAGCTCAAACGCGGGAGCATATGAGGCAAGTATAGACGGAATCCACTGTGGAAATTACAGAAGTTGCTCATACAAAAAAAAATTCGACATTGTGAATATCATCTGCAGGAGGAGATAGTAGATCTGGATAACGAAAGGTCATCCATAACTTAAAACTGTTGGAAAATCAGAGGTCTGTGATGCTTAGGTATAGGCGGCACATTAAGACAATTGTGGTAGGCAGACAACTGAGAGCACCCCTGGTGGCCACAAAACAGAACAATGAAGATGTAGAAAGCAATGAACTGCTTAGTATGACATTGTTGGTGCCGTGCGGCAGTCTAGCGATCATTGGCAGACATGGTAAACCAGGAAGCTACGAAGTGAGGTATTTGTTCATTAATTCATGTTGCACAAGGGAACTGGGACCATTTATAGAGACGCAACTAGGGAGTTTTCTCGTGGAAATTAGGAGCACTCCTGTTTAGGTGCATGAGGGAACCGGGACATAGGAACAGTGAAGCAATATATCAGGAGTGCTCCTGGTGGAGTGGAAATTAGTCGCTGGAACAATAACCATTACCATGGCCGCGCGGAGAAGAGCTCTGAGCAGTGGAAGTCTTTTTTTTTTTTTGCGAGGAAGAGCAGTGAAAGTTGCCGGCAGCAACAGGTCATTTGGATGGGACCCGAGATACTTCTGGAGAGACACCCAAGGATCAGAGAGATGATCCCAGCCATATAATGAAGAAGAGGCACATGCAAGGCATGATGTGGAAGGCACGCGCACGTCACAGCCAGTTGCCCGACAGGCAGGTCAAAGTTGAAAACTAAGGTATGGATGGATACAACCGTGCAATTGCGTGATTGAGGTGCTACAAAATAGAAGTCAGATAGTGTTTAGATTGAATCATTTAGTTAAATAATATAAAGAAAGCAACAATATTTTGCTAATAATCAGAAAATAACAACATCAAAGATAACCACACTAAAGTTAACTTTATGTCGGTATACAACAACACAACATTCTCACTAGCTAGCACTAGCTGTCGGTATACCATTTGGTTTAAATTTACTGTACGATAAGGTAGTATAAATGCTTCAACCATAAAACTAAAATTAAGCATCTTTAGTTGTGCAACCCAGACTGTTTATATATTTAACCATTGAGATAATATACTTTTTTATATTAAGCACGGTTGATCCATACATTATTGTTTAATTGCAGTAATAATAGCTTCCTTTTTTTATAAGCAAAAAGCTTGCCATAAAATAAGATTGTCGTACTTATTTGGAAAGTAAGTAATAGGAGTAACTAATTTGTGCATTTTTTCTCTTATATACCAGAGATTAAATTGCGGGACAAGAAATCATTTCAATATATTTCGACAATAGGGTATTATAAATATTTGTAATGTCTAGCCTGCGCAACTGCGCGGGCTATTTCATCTAGTTATAAAAATGACAAATCATTAGCTACCAATTAATAAGGGATTATATTACTTATTTTTCTATCATTCTTTGCATGTTAATCAATAATGCGAGCATATAGGTAATAATATTGAACATATATAATAGGAGTAGGGTCCCCTTGATGTAACCCTTGCTATGGCTGGAAGTAGTAACCAATGTCGTCATTTACATTGACCCCAACACTTTCTCCCATGACCATTCCTTCAACCCATCCGCACCATTTGAGTGAAAACCCTTTCATCCTCAATGTCTATTGAAGAAATGACCAATTAACTTTATCGTATGCCGTTTCAAATCTCTTGAAAATGAACCCATCTCATTTTTTAGTGTGTACCTTATGGATTGTTTCATGCAAAATAACCACTCGTTCCACTATATTTCTGCTTGGTATAAATGTAGTTTGGGAAGCAGAGACCACATTATTAACCACTTTATTTAATCTATTGTTTTCAACATTAGTAAAAAAAATTAAAGCTTCCATTAAAGACATAAATCATTCTATATTGTTAAATTTGTTTTTCATCATGAGTCTTCGAAAGTAAAATAATTACCCACAAAATTTAGGCTATAGGGAGTTGTACATTCTTTGTGAAAATCTTTGAAGAGTACCATTAGATCATCTTTAGGAGGTCCTAAATAATTGAGCCCTTAAAATCTATTTTCAGCTACAAAAATTGTTAGGGATAATTTTTTTTACTCCTCCTCCCCCCCCCCTCCCCCAAAAAAAAGAAAAAAATTGGATTAAGAATACTTTTGATTGGATGACATTAGCATTTGGGGCCTCAATAATATTGATCCTCTTGGTAATAGAAGGATCGGTCCCTATTTCTAGCTAGAAATGAGGAGGTTTTAGGGGGAATGAAATATAGGAGTCATCTTGGGACTCTATTGATAATGTTATTTTAGAATAATTCTCCTATTATTGGATTAAGGGAGAGCTTTTTATGCCACTATTTTTACCCATAATCATCTCCCAGAAACTTGATAGAATTTTGCATGGAATCCATTCAGTCCTCGTGCTTTTGTGTTCCATTTAAAACACAAACTCTTGTAACTCCAACTCAACATAAGATCAGGTGAGTATCTAAGTTTTATCCTCTTTCACCTTGGAAATGTCAAAAGTTTGACTTTGCTCGAGAGAGATCTTGCTTTTGTCTTGACAGTCAAAGTGAATTTTATAATAATTTAGGATATACTTCTTCAATTAAATGTCTACAACAATATTTCCATCTTCTTGTTCTAATATTTTTGTTCTAATTTGTCATTGGCGATTTCAAAAAAAATGTCATTGGCCACCAAATGAAAAGGTGAGTTTTATTATCATCTTGTAGAAGTGCTTTCACTTTGGCCCATTCGTATGATTTCATCTTTTCTTCTCCTAACATATGGACTAACCCATCCTTTAGATAGTTTCATACTAATCTCATAGTCTGAAAGTGACTTAGTTTAGCGTTATTATCTAGCTTTCCCACCAAAATGGTTAGCTTCTTCTTTTAATTTTTTATATGAGCCAGCGGTGTGCTTAGCACATTCCAGAAGGTATTGTCTTAGGCATCTAATCTTTTTTTCCTTCTTTCGATAGCAAAGCCTACATTGTTTTGTGCTTGCCATATATCTGACATGATATAATAAAAACCCTTTCTAAGCAATCATCCCCTCTCAAATTTAAACATGGGTTTTTTATTTTGATGCGTAGAAGAGCATGTGTTTAAGACAAGAGGTGTGTGATCTGATCAATTAGATGTTTCTGTCTCTATCCTCTAATATAGATAAAGGGAATTTATCTTTCCAATCCATACTAACTAGCACCATGGATGTCTAGGTTTTCATATGTGGGATCGTCATCTGGGCAGTCCCCAGCTTACTGCCGGCCAGACCTGACAATCTCCTTGATAATGAGTGCTTCGGTCACAGCGTTAAGGCAGTTTGGCCACTTAGCATCAAAATTATATGTGCTCTTGTCCTCCCGATGTATCATAATATAAAATTCTCCCCAATAACATATGGAAGAGATTCCCTAGTGTAGTATGAGCTAATTCTACTAATAAAGTTTCTTTGTTGTGCAGGTCCGTAGACCACATACAATGCAAATTTGAAGTCATCCAATAGTTGTTGAAGGGTAAATTTAACATAAGAATTACCTTCGCAAATAGCTCCATTATCAAAGACAGACAGGTCTGGTCCTAATAAAATGCCAGGTCACAGAAGAGCTAAGGGTTGGAATTTGATTATCACGGACAGCACATAAGGTATGATGCTCTCTTAGATTAAGCATGCAAGAATCTATTTGACAATTAAATGTATAGTCCCTCAATTCTTCAAATGATGAACATAGGACAATAGAGTTAGTTCAAACTTGCACTAACTCTGCTATTTTAATGACGTCACTGGAAGAACAGAGTGAGTATGTCAAATATTGCAACCAGCTCGATTATAATAACTTCAATTATGCAATGTTTTGCTGTGATCACACTATATAAAGCGGCCTACAATTCCCGTCATACCATATAGACTCACACAGTATCACCTCTACTCTAGCTCCAGCGACATGACGGAACCGGAAGGGTTTGGCAAACAATGGAAAGGCGAGCTGGAGGCGGTAGTGCCAGAGTCCTTCCTTCTTGTTTAGCATGTTGTGTGGCCCACGTGAGAAATGCCTTGACTTGTCTTTGAAAATAATTTTTCGGTCTTGGTGCCTCATACATCCAAGACATGACCTACTAGACATATCTCGCAGGATAAAGTTTTGTGAGCTATAAATAAAGTGGCCAACTAGATATATAAACTATTTTGAGGAAAAATATTCATTTCCTTTACCTAACCTAGCTCTCCCTCTATCATGAGGAAACTAAATCCACAATTTTTTCCATGGAGAAGGTTAGAGATACAAATACATGATGTATGAGCACATTAGCATGGATAAGAACCAACCATAACTCTCCAAATCAAGAGATTTATGAAAAATCCCGAATAAAAATCAAAGAAGATTGCAAACCAAAATTCTCCTAGATTCCAACATGATAGGAAGAAAAAATACATTGGATAGATTCCCCTTACCCTACAGAACAAATCTATGAAAAAAACGAACTCAAAACCTGCCCCAACCCCACCCCCGCCCTCTTTTTTTTTCAATTTTTGCCTGAATTTTCGGGCCGCCAACAGTAGAGGAAGTGAGTGAGCTGTTGGAATGCGCTACATATACTGGGGTAATTTCTAACAATGATTGACAATGTAAACCACCCCTTAAAAGCACATAATAATGGTGGTTTGTGTTATGCTCCGCTGCTAATATGACTCCACGTAATAGCGACGGCTCACAATGTCACCCGCCGCTAAAAGAGGTTTTTAGCGACAGATGAAGACCACTGCTGGCCGGCCCAGCTCTGTAGCGGCGGCCCACGTCGGGCCGCACCGCTAGGCCCCGCTCGGCCATTTTGGGCCGCGCCGCTACAGGCCCATGTTTGTAGTAGTGCATTCTTCCCAATAAGATATGGAACAGATTCCTTAGAGTAGGTATATATGAGTTAATTCTACTAATAAAGCCTCTTGCCCTCTTTGCTCATTTGTTTTTGCAGGTCCATAGACCACATGCAATAGAAATTTGAAGTCATCCAATAGTTGTTGAAGGGTAGTTTTAACATAAAAACACCTTCACGAATGGATCTTAAATATCAAAGACAGCCAGGTCGGCTCCTAATAAAAATGCTAGGTCACACAAAAGATAGGCGCTGGAATTTATTATCACCCACGAGGCAGACAAATGCTTGGTACAACGCACTCTAGGATTAAGCAAAAATCTATTTAACAATTAAATGTATACTCCCTCCCTCCGTTCTTCAGATGATGACGATAGGACAATAGAGTTAGTTTCATTTGCACCAACTATGCTGTTCTAATGACATCATTTGAACAACTGAGTATGTGAAAGATTGCAATTTGATTATCATACAAGAGCTAAGGGTTGGAATTTGATTATCACGGGCGGCAGATAAGGTACGATGCTCTCCTAGATTAAGCATGCAAGAATCTATTTGACAATTAAATGCATACTCCCTCAATTATTGAAATGATGAACATAGGACAATAGAGTTAGTTGGAACTTGCACAAACTCTGCTATGTTCACGACGTCACCGGAAGAACAGAGTATGTGAAAATATTGCCACCTGCACGATTATAATAACTTCAATCATGCAATGTTTTGCTGTGATCACACTGTATAAAGCGGCCTACAATGCCCGCCATACCAAATAGACTCACACAGTCACAGTATTACCTTTTTACTGTAGCTCCAACGACATGACGGAAGGGTTTGGCGAACAATGGCAAGGCGAGCTGGAGGCGGTGCTGCCGGACACACCAGCTGCCGCTGCCTGGCCACACCTCGCGAGCTTCACCTCCCTCCACCTCTACTTGCCCGGAATCGACACGTGCGAGCGCGTGTCCGGCGAGGACGGTGAGCCCGGCTGCGTCCGGTACGTGGCGCGTCACGGCGCCTCCGGCGAGGTGGTGTGTTGGGCGAAGGAGCAGCTGCTGGAGATCGACCACGCTGCGAGGCGCCTCATGTATTCGGTGCTGGAGACCAACATGGGGTTCGGCAGGTACGTGGCAACGCTCAGTCTCGTGCCCCTGGGCGGCGGTGGCGGCCACGAGGGAGCGTGCAAGCTCGTGTGGGCTTTCGAGTGCGACCCTCTGGAGGGTATGACGCTGGAAGGCGCCCAGGAGATGGCACGTGTGGGCGTCCAGGGCATCGCCATGCGGTTCGAAGAAGCCGTGCGAGCTGGCGCTAGCGGAGTCGACGACGTTGCCGCTGCTTAATTTGACGGAGCACCGAATGTGCACATCATCCACATCCTTTCGCTTCCGTCTTTAGTCTCAGTTGTACGCGCTGTTGTGTATGTCGGTCTTGCATATGCGTCTCAATCTACGAGCGCCTAAGCTCTCGGTTGTTTTATCATCCTGCCCAGTGATATCGTCGAACAAGCACCTCGCGCATCGAAGTCGAAGAGATTGTCTTTATAAACAAGGTAGTCTCTGCTTGCGTGGCTGGATCCGTTTTGTGTAAATTTACTTTTACAAATAATTCATAAATCTAGAGATGGAGATTTAATAGAACTTGATACGATCGATTTTTTTTTCAAAACCTGTAGAGATGTACCAATTATCTCTGTCATTTGTTTTTCCGGCGTTGCTGGTCTATGGATAGACGAACGAACTAACCGGAAATACAACAAATAATTGTCACTCGCCTCACCGGTCCTTATCCATGTACTCAATCTTTAAAAATAGACCAATAACGACGTTCCTTAAACACATCTCACATCCTACGCCATCAACATCAATAATTTGTATTTTATTTCAAGTGGCAACACTACCAGAAATCGGCAATCTAGCGGCAACAGTAAAAATCACGTAGCGGCGTCGGATATCTTGAAGCACCGTTAAAATTCGCGACCTCTCCCTAAGTGCGGCGGCCGGCCTTGAGCGGACCTCCAATCTTCGCTCCCGACCTTGAGCGGAGCCAGCCGCGAACGACGCACGGCCTTGGGGTCTGCGTGACGCACGATGTGCGGCCTTGGGGACGGCGGCGCTCTACGTGAAGTGCCGCGGGCTGGCCTTTAGTGGTCCAGTCGGTGCGGGGGCACCAGCGGCTTGCAGCCCTCCCACCTCGGCACAGGCGCGGCGCAATCCCCTTCCCCCCCCATGCAGCGGAGCTCAGGGCAGATCTGACGGTGGTTGGTCCGGCACCCCTCCTCCCCACCTCCAAGCGGCGGCGCTCGGAGTGGATCTGGCGGAGGCGCCCCTCCTTCCCACCTAGAAGCGGCGCCGCTCAGGGTGGATCCGGTTGTGGTGGCCGTGGCGGCAGGTCCTCCTCCGCGCCTCAAAGCGACGGCACTCATGGTGGATCCGTCCTGCTCCGGCGGCAGCGTGGACCTCCGTGAACGGGCGGGCTCGAGCTCGAATGGGATTTTTTTGGTTTTCTTGTGTGAATGGTAGCAGCGGATGCAGATGCCACCCGCCGTTATTGCTCTTGTTTCTAACGGCTGATCGCAATTTTTCTGCCGCTATTGGCTATGATTTTTAGCTACGGAGCCGTAGTGGCGGCTGTGATATCCGCCGCTGTAGCGGGTTTTGGCCCGCCACCACAGCCCTGTTTCTTGTAGTGCAAGTAAAAATGCAGACTAAGCAACTCAGCTAATTGGGCTGGAGTACAATCTAATTATATATAAAAGATGCAACTACTAAGAGCCATTCAATGATATTTCTCTAGCTCCACGTTGCGCCACATCATCTCCAACCCGCTAAGCCATTCAATGCTATTTCTTTAGCTCCATGTTGCACCACATCATCTCAAATAATTTTAACCATTAGATAAATATTGAATGTTGGCGATTAGGAGCTATTTTGAACTTTTCAAATCTCTTCCACGTCATCTAGAAAGTTAGCACTCCCGATTATCACATCCGACTCCCATCTATCCATTTATGCATCAATATTCTCATGTGACTTCATGTTGTCCGGTCACCAAAAATTAAGGTAGAGAAACTACTGCCTCCAAATACCTCTGTTACCGCTCCACCTTTTATTCCTATGTCTTTTTCGTTTATATTTACTTTCTGTTCGGGTGTTTGTGAAGTGTCTTTTTTCTTCATATTGTATAATGTGCCGCGGCAACAGGCGGGTATCATCTAATTTCTTTTAAGTACAAGGGCATGTTTCCACCTTAGCATGATTATTAATTGTATTCCAGTGTAGTACCTAATCGGTGGTTTTAGTATAATGCATATTAAATCAGTTGTCCATATTTTGATGTACGGAAATATCATATTTAAATATTATATGTTATGTGACACTCAGTCAGATCTAGGTCATCAAATCATTTTGAGAGCGATCTTATATTGTCCACATCGGTGTTGTAAGATCATGACAATGTACTTGATAGAAGCATTTGTGCGTTAGTAGGTTCCTTCACTACAATAATAAAGCTCTATAGCACCGGGCCAAAAAGGGGCCTCACTAGCAGGATAAATGCCACTTGGCCTTTGTCACTACTAAATTACAAACTTAGTAGCAGTCCGAGTGTCTGCTACAATCCTGGGAACTACAGAACTAAAAAAAGGAGTCAGCGGTGATCTAATCACACCGAAAAATATAAGGGAAGACCCGTCCTAGACGCGCCGCTGTCGATGCATGCGTCCTTTCATCCGCCCTCCCCACCCCCGATGCGTCGTGTCACCCGACAACCGCCACCGCCGGAGCCGGTGAAGGAGGCCCGCGTGAGGAGGAGATCACGCACATCCGGTGTCGTCAAGCCCTCTGCAGGCCCCACCAACATAGCCGACGTGCCACCACCCGAGGGGCCACCTTCGTTGCCCCTAGTGTTAATCCGGCGGCAAGAATCGGAAGATCCACCCGGATCCGCTGCCACCAATGGAGGGTTGAGGAAGGAGAGGCACCGCCGGCGTTTAGGAGGCGGTGCCGGATCCACCCCCGCTCGCCCGCTTGGAGGAGTGGGCTGCGCCGGATCCGCCTCGGCTGGGTCGTGCTAGTCCACCGACAAGGAGGAGAGGGTGGCACCGGAACCGCTCAAGCCCATCATCGTCGGCACGAGGCTGCCCACGCCCGGATCCACATCGAGGTTGGCCGATGAACCTAGGTGGAGGAGGAGAAGGGGGCGCAGGGCCTCCCCACCGGAGGATGGGACCGGAAGAGAGGGCGGAGGTCGCTGGCCCACGAGAGGAGAAGATAGCTTTTGCTCGTGGAGAGAGAGAGAGAGAGAGAGAGAGAGAGAGAGAGAGAGAGTTAGGAGGCATCCGAGAGAGGGGGAGGTGGGGTGTGTTTAGGGTTAGGGGTGTAGTCTTCATTTTATATGCGTAATATTTCATCTCAGCCTTTGAATTTTCATTTAACGGTCATAAATTAACAGTTTTAGTGGCAAGCACGATGAACATCATCAAAACGCCACCGGCTGCGTGATAGATTCTAGGCCAAACTTTTGAGAGGTAGATGGATAGTTTTGATTCTAGAGAACTCGATGTTCATGATCTAGCTTTGAACCAAGCGCAATTCGACCATGCAAGCTGCTACACCACTGCTCTGTTGGTTATCAAGCAAGCACAACTTGATTGACCTCACGAGAAAAGGCTTTTCCTGCAAGCAAATCAAGAACACCAACAAGAAGGTATAAACTCGTAATCAGAAATTGCAAATATGAATGAACACCGAGAACTAATGGAGTGTCCTAGTATAGAAGGGTATGGATGCAAACATGATGCTCTTGTTCATCGGGAAGATAGAAGGAGAAGAGATCTAGCCAGGTAGCCAAAAGACTTCGACGAAATGACGTGAAGAAATAGGAACTATCGGTTCAACGAGAAGGTCACCGTAAGAGACGGTGGTTGTTGCCGTAAGGTACAACGACATGCTTCAAGGGAGGATTCGAGAGAAGGATCGAAGACTGAAGCCGAGGAATTAGGGGTCACGGTAAGGTACTATGGACGTTGTAGTGTATGGTGACAGAGAGTTAGAGAGGTTCGGTGAAGGAAAGTCCGAAGTCACGATGCAAGAGGTCGACGTCGGAAGCGACGGTGTCACCATAAGATACGGTGAAGGAGAGAAGAGTCCTAGAGTCAAGTGTAGAGGGTGGACAAAAAGAGGTTACCTGAAGGTACGGCACTAGGCGTTGTAAGGTACTTGTGAGTACCTAGAGTCAAGCACTAGATAGGCTTGCGCTCTAGATAGGTGAAGGATAAGACCACCACATGATGCGGTGGGGTCCCCGAGGAGTACGATGTTCCATAATCAGGTTGGATTATAGAGAGCCAAATCTAGGACTTGGACGCTGTCATAAGATATAGCGGGGTCACCATAAGATACGGTGTTCCATAATGAGGTTGGATTATAGGGCGTCAAGTATGGGACTTGGATGCCATCGTGAGATACAGTGGGGTCACCGTTGCGTTCCATAATTTGGGTTAGTGTTCAGTCCAACTTTTTTAAAAATCATGATCCATTTTTTTTCCGGATCATATAGTAACTTCTTGCTTCAATATTGATCAATTGTAAACATCATTTTATTTTTTAAAAAAACACAGCAAAATATAGAAAATGACCTTAAAACGTCCAGGATAGAGAACGAATAAAATAGATTCGGAGGATGAATACTCTGTTAGAGAGATATTTTCTCGCAAAATAGCTATATTTACCTTTACAAAACGATTTAGCCAATCTGTTGGAGTTGCTCTAAATGACCAAACACAACGTATTTTCTCAACTTTTGTCTAAAAAAACATATTTTCTCGACAACAATTTGGTTTTGACCATCAAGACGAACAATGTTTGAGATTCATGACCACTTGAATGGATGGCCTAAAAGTGGATTCATAGGTGATGCTCATGCTGGTTATTATGGTGCTAGTTCACTGGAACACACCGATCATCATTCGGTTGGTCACATGATTAGAAAAAGAACAAAACGTAAAAATGAAAAAGGCATACTTGAGACTTTTTTTTTAGGCTGGCATACTTCGAGACAGGCAGGCCGTAGTATACGATCATTAGGCTCATTGGGCGGAGGCGCTCGGGCCTACTCACTAGATGGGCTCGCCCGTTCTCAACTCCCAAACCTCACCAGCCACCAACCCTAACTATACCCGTGCATCCGTGCTGGGCTAATCGGGCCTGCATGCAGCCCGGCCTGGAAAAGGCTCGGGCCAGGTCGAAACTGGGCCATGCTGGACCGTGCTGACACGTGGCATGGTATCGGGCCGTGCCTTGAGCCCACCCCCAAGCCTGCGGCACAGCCCGGAAGGGAGGCAGCCCGGTAGCAACCCGGTGGATGATTGAGCCCAGTATATTTCTCCAGAGTCCAGCCTATTGCGGCCCATTAGGAATACAGCCCACATATAAATTTGCAGAGCCGAAACCTAAATCAACTCTTCTCTGTTCCCTCCGGTCCTCTCCGCGACACGCCGTGCCGCCGCCGCCCGCCGCATCTACTCCCGCGCCGGCGGCCGCGCCACGCCGTCGTCTACCTCGCCACCCCGCGCTACTGGCCGGCTCCCCAGCCCCCACATCGCGCCTCCGGCCGCCTCCCAACCTCACGCATTCTCCTTCGCCTCCGATCCCCTAACTAGTGGACGCTAAAAAAACAACACTACACGCCGCCTCCATTCTCCTTCGCCTCCGATCCCCTTCGTTGAACTGGTATGATCCTCCGCGCGCTGCTCTTGACGCCGGTGATCTCGATATTCTTCTATTCATGCTTTTTTTTCATGGGATGTGCAAAACCATAGAGGGAAACTTGAGACTAGCTGAGGCAGCGCAGCGAGGATGCCACTGGGTTTGATAGTGAGCTCTCTCGGGCGATCGATGCGGCGGAAGCGACTGTCCTCGCTGGACATCCTCTCTTCTAAGCGGGCGCCGCGGGACTACTACAAGGGAAAGAACTGCAAGCCCACCGGGTTCCACACTCGCAAAGGTACCAGTTCCATTGATCGATTTATAGCGTGTCTATTTGTTTTAGATCGATTATTCTTGTCGTAGAGGTCTAAAATGAAGTCTAAATAAACTGAAATGGTGCCAAATTTTGCAATTAACCCCTTTTGAGGTAATGCCTCTTTGCGGTAAATGGAACATGGTAAAGATTGTTCTTAGACAATCTTATATGAAATGAGTCCTTTCAATGGTTTTGTAAGACACTATTTCTACTGCATAATTATCAATGATGCAAGTAAACCATTCAACCCAAATTCGCATACTAAGCTCACTGGTAGAGGTTTTTACATGAAGACTTTAATATTGCAGGTACAGTTGAGTTGATATTGTGTGTAGTTACGTGACATAAACATTGTTTTGTGAGTTTCATTTAAAGTTCTGGAAGAGTGATACCAGGATATAGTAGATAACATGACATCAATTTCAATTCTTATCAGTAGAATACACGCATGAACGAACGGTAATCTGGAAAGAGAAAATTTATGCACATCCAACGATAATTAACATTTCTCGCATAAGATAGTCTTCTATTACAATGATTACAATTGACAGAAACCTAGATACATGAGTAGTATGCTGACTTATAGACATTTTGCACTTGATAAGCATGAAACGGTCTCTTGAAACAATCTTATAGCCATTACGTTTGGAGCCAGATAAACATGCTGATATCACAATCTTATAGCTGGAAAAACTGGATAGCGATGTACATTAGAAAAAAGGGAGGAATCAGCAAAAGCTTATTACATATTTCTCTCACTGATGTAAATGTTGTTGCGAAGCTTGCAGTCTCATATGTATTAGTATCCTTGCTTGTTTATGTCATAATCATGTATAGTTCTTAATAACCATTTAGCTTGATTTGCATCATGTTTGGAGCTTGTGCAAGAAGTCATCTTTTTTGCCGCACTCCTGATTACTTGATTTTGCTTCCAGCCAATCCACAATCCTTTTGTATGAATATAGAATTTTATGTGTCCCATTTGGTGGATTATCGTAAGACTTTACATTGTTTCGCAGGTGGATATGTGGTTGTGGATGAAAAGTTGCCTAGATTTGTTGTCCCTGATTTGACTGATTTCAAGGTAATTGGTGTAATATATTTTTTGGTCCATGTTTTACAGACTTATCTAGCATGCTCGAATTAAATAAGTGCTGGTCTTCTTCCTCTTTGATCTGTAGTTTTCTGGAGTTAATTTTTAACTTTTACCTTGTATTTTAGCTCTACAAACTTGACTAACAGATGGCCCAATGTAGGCAAAAAAATTGTGAACCATAATGAAAGATTCTATAGAACAACTCACCAGACTCAAAATATAGGTTCCCAAATTTTTGTTTCAATCTTTTTATGGTGGAACGATGAAGTATGATGGAAAGGGATTTTCATGGCTTAATCCTGAGAAAGTTGGTGCTATGAAATTAGTATCATAATAAAGATGAGCTTAGGGCTGGAATAGAGGGCACCACTCCAGTCTCTAACCGAAGCCATGTGTGTTGTGTAATACAAAATAATAATATAATATCCTCATCTGGTGCTTCTTATATTGCAAAGATGAGTTCAGTCATAACCGTTCCCACGATTCTCATCAGTTATAACTTTAACAGATATCTTATTTGGATAATTGCAGCTGAAGCCATATGTGTCACAATGTGCCAGGGACCTCACAGCATCCACGGCATCATCAACTACTGCAGAATCTACTGAAAACAAGAGCTGATCGTATGCTCAGCTTGGATTACGCTTTACAAGAATGCAATCCAGCTTTGCAGTTATGTTTTCCCCTGGGGTGCCGACGGCCTCACCAGCCTAAGCTAAGGGTCTGTACAGATAATTTTCTTGTAAGAACATTGTGCTGCATCATAAATCACCTTGAAGGTTTTAGCTGTAAGAACATTTTTGATTCTTCCAAATTCGTCCTCACAAGCATAGTGACAATTGTTTCATACTTTGAAGGCAAGGCCCTAAGAAACTTGTGAGATATATCAACATTGGGAACATCATGACCAAGCTCCTTGAGATCATTCACAATGTTGGTCAACCTAGCAAATGCGGCCTTCAACTCTTCATTGGGTAATAGAGCAAAACCTTCAAATTTTCCTTTGCAAATGAACAATTTGGCACTCTTGACCATCTTGGTGCCTTTATGAGCTTCCAATAGAGTTTCCCACATCTCATGAGCGGTTTTAAGCTTGCCAACTCTATGATACTCTTCCTTGCAAAGAGACCGAACAATGATATTCTTGGCTTGAGCATTAGCCTTGATGAGCTCCCGTTCACTTTGAGTAGGGGCCGCCGGATCAAGAACCACATAACCATCCTCAACAACCCTCAATACTAATTCCCCAACGGCCTCAAGATGAATCAACATACAAGTCTTCCAATAATCAAAGTCTTGACCATCAAAGAACGGCGCATTGGACACATTCACCGTGTTAGCCATTTTCCTTCTCCCGGATGATGAAATCCACTCAATTTGGGGAGAACCTGCTCCGATACCACTTGTAGGATCGAAGGACCCCGGCTAGAGGGGGGTGAATAGCCGAAATTACAATTTTAAAACAAATTACTCACTAAATGCGGAATTGAAACAAAAGAGTAATTAGCAAGTAAAACAACTATTCCTATGTTGCAACTAGAGAGGGTTTGCAATGCTAGGTGACATGCATCATGGCAATTCTAGTGTTGAAGCAACCAAAGAAGGAGCAACAAAAGAGACAAAGGATATATTCCCGTGGTCTCGGTGACTTGCCGATCACCCCTAATCCACGTTGAGGTGGATTCAAGCGTAGTGTGTCTCACTCCTCAAGCATCCACTTCTCCATCAAGAAGGGCTCACAAAGAGTGATTTGAGTTAGAACACAACCATACCTTGAACCGCTCCAAACCTCGGTTCCACTAAGGTTGCTCTTCACCGCTCCGGCGAGGCGAGCTCCAACCTCTCACAATCACCAACCGGGTCTCTTCACAATCTTCTTGAAGAACTCAACGGTTGCAACTCCACTAAGCCGTCTAGGAGGCGGCAACCTCCAAGAGTAACAAGTCGATGACGCTTGCTTGATGAATCCCTAGTGCCACAAAGCTCAAATCTCTCAAGATCAAGCCACTCACACTCACACACTTGCAATCTTTCAACTAAGTCTTTGTGTGAGAGAGGAAGAGGCTCTAAAGTGCTTGCAATGCAATTCAAATGGCCAAGAGAGCTTCTATGCACGGGATGGGTGAGTATTTATAGAGCCCACTCAAAAATCTAGCCGATTACAGAGCTTAGCGCTCACGGCGGTCCGACCTTCGTTCCCACGGTCCGACCGTCGTACGACTCAACGGCTAGTTTCGATTCAAAACCCACTCGGAGTATGGGTGGCGGTCCGACCGTCGTTCCCACGGTCCGACCGCTGCACCATTGAAGAAATCTCATCCCCGGAACGGACAATCTGCTCAAAAGGACAACTCTCCAGCGGTCGGCCAGTCGGGTCGACGGTCCGACCGTCGGCTAACTCACCGATCCACCGGAGACTCTGCTTGCTCGGTCGGTTCTCGCTCTGTCTGGCGGTCCGACCGTCCCCACGACGGTCCGACCGTCGAGACGCCCATACTTGGGATAATTGACTACGAGATTTGGGCTTAGTTACAACTCACAAGGTCCACGCACAAAGATAGGAATTTGAGCAATGTGGCACCTAAGAATTTTCAAGATCCTTTCATCGACCCCTCTTGATAGTACGGCGTTTAACCTATAATCCGGTCACTCATCTCTAATCTCCTAGTGACCGGTAAAATAGAAAACCTATCAAGATGCCTTTGCCTTGAGTCATCCTTGTTTATCGTCACTTTACTTCACAATTTCTCCCCTTATCATGACTAACACTATAAGCATCTCACGCAACATAGTTAGTCATAATTAAGGGTCATCATTAATTACCAAAACACTAAACGAGGGCCTAGATACTTCAACCTCCGTCATCTACTACACCCGGTACAACTTCTTGCTACGTAACCCAAGGTTTGGTGCACAATCTTGTCCATAACGGGTTTGTGGTTGTACACTAAATCACCAATTTAAGGTCGGAAGAACCGATCCTTATATATGGCGGGAGCAAACACTCGTCCATCACAAATGGACAACACCTAAACACCAAGTACTCTACACTAGTACTAAGAGTTTCACCCACGCTAGTAATTTCCCACCCAACTTCACTTTGACACGGTTGGTCTATTCGACCACCCATCAACACACACCACCAAACGCATTTTAACACATTTTCACAAAATAGATATATGGTATAGCGTGGCGATGATATCATCGCATAGTTCCTAAGCGCTTATAAGCATAGCTATATTTCGTACGTTAGGCATCTATCTTAGTATAAGTGGAGTTTATGAGATGGCGAGGGCAAGGCAATCTAGGCGGGGTTTTAGTTACAACAACGGAATTACCAATAAGCAAATGGGTGATATTTCATGCAAAGAAAACAATGACACTCAAGAGAGCATGCAATATAGAGTAGGCTCAAAGTTAATTCTATACTACTTTTCATATGATAAATATGATCAAGGGATAGTTAGAACATGCCGAGCAACGCTAAATACTTAGTAGTCATACCTCATGTCGTTATTTGGCTTGGCATCGGAGTCCGTCTTCGGACTTGGGCCGTCGAGCGTCATCTCCGACTTAGGGCTCCTTCGTATTCTCCGCCTCTATAATACGTGAAGCTAAAGCGAAAAGAAAATAAATGATTAAGAAAACAATCGAGGCTCCAATTAAAACTCCATTTAGATTAGAAGGTTTGGTGCATACTAGTGGCTAGCATGGACAAGTCGGTGTTAAAGAGGGCAAGATCCGAGTTACAAGATCCGAGTTATGTGGATTGGTTTTGGATATGCCGGAACTCGGGAGTTCAAAGGCATAAGAATCGATGGAAACAGAGTTGGGACGATGGAGATATGAGATTAAGGGGGCAACCGGGGAGGGGGGGTTACGGTGGTTGGCAAAGGATTCTACGTGTTGGGACGATCGTGTGAACGCAAGAATCGCCCTAAACGGAGCTCTTGATCAAATGATATGAGGTTCGAAGTTTTAGGGACCTCTCTGTAAATACTTTTAAGGTCACAAGGATCTATTTGTAATTACATAAAAGTTTGGAGGGGTCTTTTTGTAAATGTTAGGGACCTCATAATTTTCAAAAAGGTTGAGGGCATTTTTATAAATTTCCAAGGACCTACACATAATACTAGAAAAGTCGAGGGACTTAAATGCAAAAGTGCATTTGACTAGGATTTTTCCTGGAATTACGGAATTATTTTTGTATTGGAAAAGTCTGTGAAATAGGTGTAAGGACCGTTGGACCGGGTCCATGGGTTTGGCGCACGGGTTTAGGAAGACTAAGGAGATGTGGGTCGTTGGATTTGTGATGGAGGGCGGGGATTTTATGAATCAAATGGGTATTTCTGATCTAATCTCACCCGTGCATTGAAGATCGAACGACAGCGGTGGATTGAGGATGAACTGCGGTGGCAAGCGACGACCGGAGCGGGGACGCGGCCGAGCTCGCGAGAATGCTCGCCATCGGCGGCTCCATTGGCCGGTAGGGCACGAGGCGGGTTCTCATGGGGTTGGCGGCGTGGCGTGCGGTGGCGATCGTGGTGCTCGGTTCGTGGCGGGCGGTAGTGTGGAGGAGCATGGCGGCGCGAGGGGATGGGCGTGACGGCTCTTGGTGGGTTGCACTCGGGGGCATGTAAGAGGGAGGGTGCGGCGGTGGGGTTGGCAAGGTCGCACGGCCGACGGGAGGGACGACAGCGGCCGGTGATCGGAAGGGGTCGATGGTTGGCGGTAGCGCTCGGCGCGAAGGCACTTGGGGTGCGGAGGCGGCTCGAGGGCGAGTGGGGGAGGTTGGGCTAGCGGCGGCGGGGCTCGGAGTGGGGAGGGAAGGGGGCAAAAGGCCGGTCGGCGGCGATGGATTTGGCGGTGGCTCACGCCAAAGAAGAAAAGGGAAGGGAATTCTCTAGCATCGGGTTAGCGAGAGAAGGGAGAGAGGAGGGGGGAGGCGGTGCTCGGACCTGGTGTGGGGAGGCGCAGGTTTGGCGCAACGATTTTTATAGGCCGGGGCGGAGCGCGACGACCAAAGCAAAGAGGATCGGCGGCGGTGGTGGCTAGCTCGGCGGAGCGCGGGAGTGCAGTATGGCCTTGGCTCAACGGCGGTAGCATGGCCCTGAAGGCACGCTTGTCCGGAGGCGGAAGCGAGAGCTACGGAGGGGGCTGGTACGTCCGGGCATGGTGGAGCGCCACCGGCGGGCGGTGACGCGTGGACGGCGGGAGTAAGACAATGGGCGACGTGGCACGGCGAGGGCCACTCGTCCGGTCGTGGGCCGGCTTGGCCGGGTGGGTTGCACGAGAGGAGAGAAAGGAAAAAAGGGGAGAGAACGATGGGCTGGGCCGGGAAAGAAAAGGAAGAAAGGGGCGGCTCGAGAAGGGGAAAATTCCCTTTTTCTTTTTCGTGGAATTGATTTGGCTCTTGAATTTGGATTTTGCGTTGGAGTTTAAAGTAATTGGAGCAACACTCACAGATAAATTAAAAGAAGGTTAAAACAAGCAAGCACTTCTCAAGATAACATTCTATTATTTATAAAATGTCAAATTTGCTCTCTAGTTTAAATTAGCTTATGAAATTTTGTTTTCAAAAATTCATGAAGTGTAAAGTAAATCCTAAAAATTTAAATTGGTTGTAGATTTTGAATTTGATTTATGTTTTCTGATTTTGGGGTGTTACATCTAGTCTTGAGGTTTATCCTAGATCCGTCCCCGGTGAACTGTACACATTGCCTATCAGCTTAGGTTGTTAGAAGAAACTGGTCCGTCCATAGTAACTTGCTGATCAGTGCTTAGTAACTTAGTAACTTAACATTGTATCGAGCCAAAGGTCTTGAATTCAAGTCCTGTCTATATTCCTTTAAAACTCACTATTGCCAATAGAAGATAACATTATACCATAAACAACATCGACTTTTGTTGCGTCATCCAAACAATTATTCAGCCCTAGGAATTACAAATCCATTTTTGAACTTGTATTGCGTCATCCTGACATTTGTTCAGCCCTAGGGAATAAAAAAGTTGGTTTAATAGCGTTAAGCACTGCAAGTTTGGCAGAACAAATATTGTAGGAACATAATTTAACCAAACAAGCATATTAGCTAGTGCATGACATAAGACATTATTCACGTGTGTACTAAAAGAATTTCAAGGTGGTCCAGTAATATGGTGAATTTGTAGTCCAATCAATCAATATCCCTACTTTGACGCAAGAGTTTTAAATGCTTTTAAGATGTTGGTGATTATAATTAATGAATGTGTTCCCAAAAACAAGATTAGTAGATTAGTGTGGAACTAATAGCATCAGGACACATGCTTAAACTTTTTAAGAAATGTTTTTATATAATATGTAATCATAACTAACTTCCGGCGTTTGGGTTTAGACGAAACTTCTAGTTCAATAATGTAGGCTTAAACAAACACACCCACATTTTGAGTATCCGATATTTCGGGTTCGAGTTCGGTAATCCCGATTGAGCCAAAGCTACCTCTAACTGTTGATAGATATCGCCCTCAAGCTCAAGGCACTCAACCTCTACTGCGCCATTTGCCTTGACTCATTTGCCTTGACTCCTTCTTGTCCACTTCTGTCTCACCATCCTCCGTGACAACAAAGCTCATGTGTGGGCGACGACAATCGAGCAAGGAAAGGAACAAAGACAGGTCAGCCGAGCAGGGTGCTGGCTCACGACGCCAATAGGTGTGGGTTGAGTTTTAGTGCTAAGGTTGCATGCCACTTCGGTTAGGGGCTATGCCTGACGTTGAGTTCTCTTGATAATTTGGTCGGTGCCTTCGCGTCAGTGAAGAATGCGAAGTGTAGTGCAAGGCGCTGGGGTGTTCGGGTAATGTTGGCAGAAACCCGATATTTTTGCTTAGTTAATTTCGGGTTTTGGGATTCGGTACATGATCTAGTGCCCAAATTTTTTTACTTTTGGGCTTTTCGTCTTTGGGCTTTTACTCGGGATTTGTGTCCATAGGAAATCATAGCTCTTATTCTACTAAATTCTTTCTCTCCAGATGTGAGTATTCATATTATTTTTCTCAATATTTTTTAGTGTTTTGCTAATAAATTTTTCATATTTTATTTTTAGTTGAGTTTATAAGAAGGGGTGTACATAATATTTTAAAAAGAATTGTAAAAAGGTATGACATTTTAGCTCAAATAATTTTTTTTTATTTTCTATATTGACATCGCTATACGTAAACCTTGTCTAACAATAAATGATTCACCCAAAACAAGTCACTTAATATATCGAGGCATTGCCAATTCCTATTGAACCACCATGGAAAATAACTAGATCCATCATGATGGTGAATCCACTTGTGGGGCAGGGCTTGAGGTTTTCTACATCAAGATGAAGGAGCACCCCCTACAAATTGGAATTGGATCCGCCATTGAATATGCTAAAAGCCTTATAAGTTACGTTGAAAGTTGCATAGTTGCCATATGTAAGTCAAACAAGCATCTCTTCACTACATATAAATTTTTGTCGTCATAAATAGAACAATAGTAACATATCCTTAACATCATTTGCCCCTTGTGGCAATTTCATTAGAGACCACAGTAACTTATTTTGGTCTTCTGTTTTAGACTTGTATTTTCCATTATTTCACATACTAAATAGCATTTAAAGATATTCCAAGTGACACTTTCCCTAAACAAATATATATTTGGATTTTTGAGCCACAAAAAATCTCTAGTAGAATCCCAAAACCTTACCTAATATTTTTTAATCCCCCTAAATTCCCGTCACAGCTACAAAAAATGAAAGAGTTGAGGGGCATGGACTAAATTCCCGTCAGTGGAAAGTCCCATTAGTGTGGCCCCAATGCTGATTTGGATCGAGTAAATAAGTTTTTAGATCCATTTTAAGGGAACTGTTTGCGGAGAAAAGAAAAATCAACCCGAATTTTAATGGGGTTCTCTTGGAGATGCTCACAAGAGGAAAATTAATGCATTTTCTTCTATCTTGAAGAATAACACGAGGCAACAATTTCTTGCCTTCGAAAAAAATGTGACCAACAGGAAAATTAATGTAGTCTACAAATAGTTATCCCAGAGGAGCTAGATGAATGGAAGGTTTTCTTTATTGTAGAATTTGTGCAAATTTTTCATCTATAGTGCATCATTTTTTTGGTCAAACCACTATCAGAAATAGGAATTGTAGCGGCGGCCCAAAACCCACTGTAGGTGCGGGTATACCAGCCCGCCGCTACGTCTCTACGATTACAAATTGGAAGCCAATAATGGCAGGCAAGTGGTGCACCGCCGTATGAAATTGACATGGTAGCGACGGGTGACATCTCGCACCCACCGCTACTCTTGACCGAAAAAAAAAACAAAAAAAGGCACCCAGGCCCACCGGCCCGAAAGGAGGCCAGCACAAGCCTTGCTCCTCGCGGGCCCGCTGCTGCCGTCGGAAGGGGTGACGCTGCCGAATCGCCACCGACGCCGTGTCGTGCAGCCGGCGAGGAGTGGGGCGGTCAACTCCTGCCATAGAGGAGCCCGCCACCGGATACAGCCGCCGTTGCATGTGGAGAAGGTCACCGCTGGATCCGACCACCGTCACGCGTGGAGGAGCCCGCCATCTCGTCCACTCGCCGTCGCCCCCAAGCCGCCGATGAGGGAGGGAACAACTGCCAGGATATGACACCACCACATACCATGGCCGGATCTGGCTGCAGCTCGGCCGGATCCACCCACGCCGCAGGGCACCTTTGTTGGATGTAGCCGTGGCCTATCGGAGATGGGGAGCGCCGGCCCTGAGCAGGACTGCTCACACACCCTCCCTGCGGCCGTCCGAGCTTGAGGGAAGGACCAACGCCTTTGGTAGAAGTAGGGAAGGTGGGGTACGGTGGAGAGGATGGAGGAGACGGGTTCATGGGAGAGAGGATAGAATAAGGGAAACGTATGGGAGATAGGAGAGACGACGAGGTGGGTGTGAAATGAGGAAGTTTAGGGTTGCTGTGAGTATTGGGCTGATATGTACGGTGGTGGGCTATGGGCTCTTTAGCGGTGGGCGATAAAGTGGCCCGCCGCTACTGGATTCCTGATTTTTTTAGCGACCGACCGTGGAATGGGTATCGCTACGTCTTTTTCTGGGCGCCACTATAGGATCGCTTTGTTGTAGTTGTTGTGTGGTAGCTATAGTTGTACGAGTGGAAGATATCCTTGTCGTCAGTTCTCCCACCAACTGTTGTAGATTAGAGGCATACCCAGACGTTACTGATTGGTAGCAAAAAACAATTTTAGATCATGTATTTAGCTATCTTCACTGCATGTACCTACTCTGAACTGTGGCAGACTGGGCAGGCAATCTAAAATTTCCCAGTTTGCTTTATGATACTATTGCTTCATGTACGTACACCACATGGTTGCTCGTGGTACTATTACCACGCACGACAAGATCATGTGCAGCACGCACCACCAAACAAATCCCATACTGGGGCCTTGTTATATAAAAATAAATAGATGTTTTTGTTGTTCTCAATCTATTGAGTTATTGTGCACCTTGGTCACATTTGGAATAGAAAATCCTATCTCATAACTGATAACTTGTTTGACTGTAAAAGCCTGGAACCACCAGAACCATCCATAGCAGTTTTCCAATGATATTAGTTTTTTGAGAGAAAATCACAAGTTATTAGTGGACGGATTGTGGCAGTAAAATAATAAAACAAAGTGCTATGGATGATTTTTCCTAGTGATCTCACCAAAAATTTTCCCAGTGAAACGTAAACAAGATCTCAATGTCAACATAAAATGGCCTAGTGGTACCAATATCTATGCAGCAGATTCCCACGACAACAAACAAATGGACAGCATAACAGTAGAGGGTCACATGATTAGAATGGAGCCAATAACATTTATGGGCAAATGGGGTATGCTTGAGATGTAATAGATTTCGACTCTACCATGGAAATTAAGACAGCCTTACAGCATATTGTAGATCAGGAGTTCTTGAGGGATAAGAGTGTCCCTAAGATACTGACAATTGTAACAATGGCGGAGAGGACTGCCGCGATGACTTTGATGTTCTTGTAAAAAAACGCATGCACATTGGTCCGCGTCCGCCTTTCATTCCTGTAAGTCTCAACATCCTCCATGATACGGACATAGCAGGATCCGAGGCGCAGGCTCTGAACGCTCGTTAAGAATTTGAGCGCCTCCGCGTTGTTGAGTCCTCCGCCGCCTTGCAGAATGCGCTTGGTCCGCAGCTCCTGCACATCCTCCTCCCGATCAACCAACATGGCTAGGAGGAGGAGGTACGAGCAGACAGCCGATTCTTCGTCTCTAGCACCTCCGAAGTTGGATGTCGTGCATAGCTCGTGTGCTGCCATGTTGATGAGCCAGCTCGCACGTGCGCTGTCCAGGGACAGTGGCGCCAGGGACAGCTCGGCGAAGACGGTTCCTGTCGTCTTGAGGCCCATGTGAATGATCTCCGTTGTTTCACTGGGTTTGAGAGTGACGCCGATCTCCGCAAGCTCAACAGCACTAACTGAGAAAGAAATTGAGCTGTTTTCAAGTTCGATGTCTGGCTGGGTTCTGCCTTGTCCAACAATGTGGAACCGGAGGAGGCCGAGGAGATGGGGTGGATCGTAGCTCCCAATCGAAGTCTTTCCCACCGGCTTATCCTTGCGGTCTTGTAGGCAGCCTTTCAAAGAATTAATGAATTTGTCCAATGGCACCTCTACGAACTTCATAACAGCCTGAACCACTGGCCATGGGAGCTGGTTCTCGAGAAGCATGATGTCATGATAGATCTCGTTGTCGTTGGAGTCGAAAAAGCTGCATAATGAAGCATCGATCTTGGCAGCAGGCACATCCGTCATACTGAGCATGTACTGCACCAAGAAGCAAGCGTCGAAGAACATCATAGGTAGAAAGTCGTCATCCTTCATACATCCCACCACATCAATGTCGTAGAGGCTGCGCGCATAACGCGCTACTTGAACGACCTCAGCATACATGTCCTCGACTGAGTGGCCGGAGCTTCTGATGCAGTTGTAGGCAGCCACATGCTTCACCTTCTCTGTCTTCTTAAGGTGTTCTTGGCCATGGTGGTACGGACCGATGGACACCACCATTGGAACTGTATACCTCTTATCCATACCGAGAGCTTGAATGCTTGCAGGGTACCTGTGGATCTTCTCTGCCATTAGGTCGATATCAATCTTGTACTCGTCAGCTGCTTCTTTGAAAACAAGAACCGGATTACGGACAATCTTTTTCATATTCTGTAAATCAACAACAAACTCTTGCCTTGATGTCTCAGTTGATTCATATTCTCCAGCTAATGTATGCTCAAGCAGGTCTCCTCCGTTAGAGACGGGGACAGATGTTTGAAGGCAATTACCGAATGTCTCAGTGGAACCATACTCCAGAGGGAGACCAGTAAAACACACTGCAGGTTCCATTGTCCAATTAGTCAACTGAAGGTCGCAACCTGCCCATGCTGTAGCAGGTTCCATACTCCAGTCGGCCATTGGAAAATATTATTGCTCTGCAAAACAAGACACAGGAAACGCAGAGTTAAAGAAGATCTTCAAATAGACCTCAGAGAAAGTACTAGAAACTTACTTGAACTAATACCATGAAAGAAGAAACAAAATGGTAAGTGTTGGCTATAAACTCGCTATGGAAATGAGGACTACTTAGAGACTGGCAGCACAAGCACAGCCTTGTTGCTCCGGTCTTCTTACAACGCACTTGTTGCTCCACATATAGCCCACAGGCAATCGGATATCCATGATTGTTTTTCCTAGTAACTTGAAGTGACCACGTTACCACGCATGTTAAGCTTATAACTACTTGTACGGGCTTTTAGTTGTCTGCTTGACGATTCTTTCGGTCCCCCTTTTATTTGTTTTCCAAAAAAATAGTGCCAGCTTGTACATTGCTTGAACTCTGCATAGGCTATATGCAGGACGATTAAGCAGGATAACAGAATAGTTCGCAAAAAATGAAGAAGCAGGATAGCGGAAGTAGAAATCCTAAATAATAATGCGTGACAAAGCAACCCCTTCAGGCTCACAGGATGCAGCTTCGAATAGCAGCTCTTCTTCCATTATACCAGTCTACAAGTATCCACTTGGTTGCTGTTGGTGGGATGATATGTATCTAGCTCTCACTGACGACAAAATGAACAGCTATTGCCGACAATACTATACAGTTTAAACTCGTTAGAAATTGTTGTTGTTTAATTGTGGTGGTGGGTGAGACTGTGAGAGATGGCTGCACTCCAGGTGATACCACCCTAGATTTTAACGTGTGCATAATTTTAGTTTTCTTACATGTACGGTAGTGAAAGTATTGATCTGTTCATTAATTACCCGGGTACAGAGTGTAAAATATCTTCTTTTGTTGTTGCCCTTCCTTACACACAAGAGAGCTCAAATTCTTTTATCTTTTCTATCGGTCCTCTGGAGTACGTGGCCCTCACACACTTTATCATGAACATCTGACCTTTTGTGATGCAATGCAGAGGACCTTGGGTTCTGCTCGGGCCACACACCAGCATCGGACCCTCTAGTCCAGTGCTGCCGTAGCCATATGCATTACGTCCACATCCTCTGCTTGTTCTTTAGTGGTCCTATCCCACTCCACATTAGTTCCACGTTCGATGTTCGATTGGAGATTAACCTCTGAATAGTACTAGTAATGATACATTAGTAGGTAGTGGCAGGGTCACCGAGTTTTTTCAGACACCTTCAGCAACGTCAACTGAAGAACCTGCATTCCAGAAGCCTAGCAAGGCCTTAGCCTTAGAACCAATCACGGCGTACGTCAAGACGTGGACACACATCGTACAAAGATCTGTGTTAACTATACTGAAAAGGCAAGGTAGATCTTAAAGCATCCCTGTACCTTTTCCCACATGCATCTTAAAGCATCCACGAATGCTACCATGTCGTAGCATTGTTGGTGGTACTACCTAGCTCTCACAAGCGACAACATGGACAGCTGGGCCATTTTAAATTGTTGCCAATTGTACCAAATTTGTGTTTCTTAATTTTAGTTGCCGTCGGGTTACAATAGCCTAAGGAGAGGCTGGCTACTTTACTACGCGAAGAAGAGATCAAATGGTATGTGCGAGCAAAGGTCAACATTTTGATAAAGGATGATAATAATACGTAATGTTTTCATCTAGCGGCAAACAGCCGACATCGTAAACAACATATCTTGAAATTAGAACAAGAAGATGATGTTATGTAGGTGATGAAAGGTTAAAGTCCTATATATCAAATTATTATAAGAATTTAGTCGGACCTCGACAGGACAATACCTTTACCTTGATTGAAAATCAAACTGACGCTATCCCACAAGTTAGTGAAGTCGAGAAGGAACATCTGACCGCACCTTTTTGGGTAAAGGAAGGAAGTCGTTTTCCAAATGGAGCATAATAAGTCTTCCAGACCATGCGGTTTTCTAGCGGAATTTTACAAGGTGTTCTAGGAAGTGATTTCATGAAGAGCATCTTCCCCTCTATAGGTTTAATTTTGGGATTGTCATACTCATCCCTAAGACTAACGAGGCTCCGCAGATTCAACAGATATCGACTAATTTGTGTCCTAAATGTCAGCTTTAAAATTTTTACTAAAGTTGGCCCAAATAGGATAAATAGGGTAGCGGACTCTATACTTCAGCCTACCCAAATAGCTTTTATGCCATGTCGAACATAATGGAGGGAATGGTCATTTTACATGAGACCATTCATGAACTTCATACTAAGAAACAAAACTTTTTAAAATTGATTTTGAGAGGCATACAATAAAGTCAAATGGTCCTTCCTCCAACCGACACTACGCATGAAAGGATTTTCTCCTAAGTGGTGTCGGTGGATTGAAAACTATGTATCAGAAGTGTGGCCATAAAAGTGAATGATAACATATGCCATTACTTCCAATCGAGAAGGGGCCTCCATCAAGGGGACTCTATGTCACCGATCCTATTTAATATAATCACGAGATATGCTTGCAATTTTGATTAAGCAAGCTTAAGCGGATGGATGGATAAAGGGAGTTATCCCTCATCTTGTGGATGATGGTTTTCCTAACTTACAATGACACCATGATATTCATGGATCATGATCTAGACCAAGCTCGCAACTTGAAACTCCTAATGATTGTATTTGAGCAATAATCTCGGCTCCCGCTACCCCGGGTTATTGCCGCTAGGAAGGGCGGATGCTTCAACTTCCAATTCAAAAGATGTCGATGGTGATATTTCAACGAATAGTTCTCGGTTGCATCTATCGAGTCGGAAGAGGATTAGATGAATAAAAGGCACTACTATGTTATGTTTACGAGTTTGTCAAGCTACTTGTTGAAAGGACAAACTTATTATTACTCCCTCCATCCCTAAATGTAGGTTGTTTTGGCCATATTAAGCTTATGTAAGGCGTTTTAGCAAAAGCATGGGACCCATAGGTGGAATCCAACCCATCCTCGTGACCCCACCTATGCGTGGACGCATTGCCTCCCTCTTGTGCACCAGCCTCGCTAGCTCGCTCCCTCCCCATCGCATGCGCGCCACCACCGCATCCCGCGCCGCGTCGCGCCACCTTTGAATCCCAAACCCCGCATCGTGGCGCGCCACCTCCGGATCCCAAATCCCTTGCCGCACATGGAGGAAGCAAGGGTCGGTGGCGCCCCGGATGCTAGGGGCAGCAGGGATTCTGGATCCATGGAAGAGGGTAGTGGATGCGGGTCCGATGACAAGGCGGAGTCGCAGAGGGTCGGTGACTCGATCGCGACGAAGGCGAAGTGTCGGTGAGCCCGGCTGGTGGGTGGACTCGAGAAGGGGTGTAAGGCTCGCCGCCATATAGGAGGCGAGGAGCGATCGCACCGGGGAGGAGCATACCTCGGTGGCAAAAAGTGGTGGCGACCTCTAACATTATAGAAAGAATACAACAAAGAATCCGAATGGATCAAGAAAGAGGGAATCCGTCGCAGCAACATGAAAAGGTTCCCTAATTACGTGTCGGAGATCTCCAATTCTGATGAGGGAGTTAGTTAGGATTCGGATGAAACTTGCGCCGATGAGGAGTTCGTCAACCTGGCCAAATGTATGAGCTTTAAACATGGCACAACCATAATTGGCCTTCCTGCTTTGTGATTTGTAATATATTTTGTCTATGGTTTATGGTTTGCAAGTGGCACCGGAGGGTGATCGTGAGAAAAGCTCCAGCTAGCTGAAATGGAAACTGACTTTCTCCCTACATTTTGTTGCTCAAATTTAGTGGTGTTGGTGCTATTTTGACTCCGTAATGTAGTGGAGTAGTGTTGTTGTTGGTGATGAAATGTGACATTGTAGTGGAATGTTAGCCTGTGACATTGTAGCAAAATGATGATGATGAAATGAATGGTGCTATTTACAAAATACTCGGTGCCATGCAATTTACAAAATGTTACATGCATGTCGAGCACTATGTTTTTATAAAATAATTTATAACATGCAATTTACAAAATACTAATTATAATACCATGAAACTATAACTACCACTCTTCTAATTTCTGAACAGCATTGTCATAAATTTCTTTCTCAATTGCGAGACTAGCTGGCAGCCTATCAAACCCATCCTTGTTCATATCTAGTATCTTGTAACGATTGCCTCCACTTTGTTCCATCACTTGAATCATGCAACCTTGTAGGGTCGGGTAAACCTTTTTTAGCAAATAAGAATCATACCGACTGAACTCATGTAGAGCATTATTGATTAGTTCATCGATGTTTCTACATTCTTTTACATTTGTCTTTGATTGAAGTGATGCAGAGAAACCTAGATCAAGCACGTTCATGTTAGGAGAATTAGGGGGCTGGTTCGTTAGCGAATGTCCAACCCACTTTGTGCTACTGCCAGCGAGAAAATCATGATCATTTTGGTGTTACATGTGTTTGTGCATTGTTTTGTTGTATCCATATGCTCTAGGCCAACATGCCTTAATTGCTGGGATCACCTTAGTAATGAGGTGAGCTCTACTTACATCTCTTGTTACATTCATAGTTTTGGTGATCATGGTACTCCTTGGCCTATTACGGCTGGCTCTTTCTGCTGGTTCTTGTAAAACATATATTATTGTAAGGATCGTGAAAATATTACTCATGCACACCATAATTGTTTGCATTGACATAGATCCACAAATTCATTCACCCGCCTAACAAATGGCCATATGCCTTTTTTGCCATCAAAGTAGCATACTCCAAGTTAATTGTAACGAGATTGTCCAACAACACATAACAACATACATTTTGGAATTGAACCCTTGTTAAGAATTGTTCGGTGTGGATTTGGTTCATTAGGATGCATGTACAACTTCATTTTTGTGGTTGCATTGAACCACCTCTCATCTACATGCACTATGTTTCACATGTCAATAAATTTTGGTTCAGTGGTAGCAATTGCACCATCAACCATAGAGAGACAAAACAATCGGTGATGTTTTCTATTTTCATCCTTCAAAGATGGCTTCAATGTATTTGTGTCAATGTAAATAACCTTTGCAGGTGAGCTCTTGTTTACATGCATCGCTACAGCTAATTTCTTAAGAGTGGTTCTCTTCTCCAACTCTATTGAGGCAATTTGATCCAAATCAATTTCAAGCTTCTTCGACCACATGAACCAGCTCTGTTACTACTAACATCCACTGGAACACCATTTCCATGCTAGTCTTTGCTTTTTTCCATATAAGCTACACTTGTTTCATGCTAACATTAAAAAGAACAACAACTATTCTTGTGGTGTCCTTCTTTGTCTTCCATTTTCAGTTCTTAGAAGTATACCTTCCTAAACCTGCTGCCTTTGAGACTTACTCAAATCACTACTAGAAAACACATCTTGTAGACACGTTTTATTTAAGGCTTATATACGTTTATTTTGTCTCAATAAAAAAATAGAGACGTCTTCATAAATCTTGTCCGAGGCGTCTCCGAACGTACCGTGTTAAACCTTGGTAAATATAATTTTTGAAAACATGTCTATCGAAGTATAAGATGTTTAATAGAGATGCTATAAAGCATAGATATGTTTAGAGATACGTTTTCACGAATGTGTTGTATGTATTAGAGTAAACACGTTTTGTGACATGTTAATAATCTTAGACACGATTTTATTGATACGTTTAGACTGTGTTTCTATCAATATAGACACATTGTACAGAATGCTTCAAAAAATATTATTGTAATACTTATTCTAAACGATTGACTTATTCATGCAATTAGTAGGAATTGAACCTGCGACTTCGTCATTTTCTACGAGGCTCATCTAACCAACTCACCTAGGAAACGAAGTTGATATTCTTCGTGCATATATTCAATAGCATGTCAAAAATGTCTCTAAACGATGGTAGATACGATAAAAACGTGTCTAAAAACATGTCTCTAATCTTAGATACGATTTTAATAACGTGTTAGAAAACATGTCCGATGTCGTGGGATACGATTAAAGCATCTCTCAATACCATATCATTTTGAGATTCTCTCTAAAACATGTCAACAAACGTCTTTACGTTGAATATCGATGGTTCAAAGCGTGTCTAAAATCGTGACACTTTGTGATGTTTTACAAAGCATGTCAAAAAACGTGTTTATCGTATTATTTACGTTAAAGCGTCTCTAAGATCATGTCATGTTGACACGTTCTCAAAATCATGTCAAAAAGTGTCTCTAGCTACTGATGTAGGCACTCTTATAAAACGTAGCAACATAAACGTTTCTAGAGGCCATTTTTCTTGTAGTGAATTCTTCCTCTTTCTCACGTTACATGCATTTTCTTCTTGCTCCTGTGCATGTTTTGGTAACAAAATTGTTCATATTTTAGTAACGTAACACTTATTAATTGATTTTCTGGTTCATGCACGCACCTATGACTTGTTCGTCCTCATCACTAGACCCGTGGACCTCCTCTTCCTGATCACTAGACCCATGGACATCCTCTTACTCGAAGATAACATCAACATGATCGGTATACACGTCAAGGTCACTATCTACATTGCAGGTATGTGGCACCAAAATTATTCAATGGCGGCAACAAATTCATTATGATGTAATTAAATGTATGTTGTAACAATTCCTTATGCTACCTTCATCATCATTGGGTTCCATGTTTAGATCAAAATAAGGTGCTGCTGTCCCATCATCATCAGGATTCATTTCATCAAGATCATATAAGAGTTCCATGTTGAAGTCAAAATAAGGTGTTGCATGCCAAGAGGGAAAATAACCAAAAGTGAGGTGCTAAAATATTTGAACATTTTCTGAAGATAAAGTGCTGCATGCATGAATCATTCTTATTATGAAATTTTTTTGACTAACCTGAATCATATGGATCATTGTTGATGTTAGAAATAGCCCCTAGCTGGTAAATAGAATTATGGCGTGGGCGTTGCCGCACCGTACTGTATTTTATTTTTATTGTACTTCATTATAAAGCAAGAATTTTAAGATAAATTAAACCATTGTATATATCAGTATAGCACAATAGTTTTTTTAACTTAACATGCCCTCAATAGAAGAATTTGACTGGGTGATGTAACAACCATTAGTATGTGCAAGCTATCGTCAAATTTTCATAACTATATTCTTGCATGAACATAGAAGAGCGATGACAAAATTTATGCAACAAAATAAGATGTGTTTCGTCATTATTTACTATTGATTAAAATATAATACCATCAAAGTTGTTGGTGACAATTGTTTGTAACAACATTATTCGATGTGTCTATGGGAACATGTGCACAAATGTGAATTCTAGAGCAAATGCACTTTTGACATACGAGCTTGTGAGTTAGAATTGTGCACCGGTTGTAACCGAGCTACGATGGTTAATAGTGCACTCGCAAGATGCACATGCAAATAAAAGTAATTATATGTAGTATTTGTAACATCAAAATTCATTTTATCATTGTAAAACGCATGAATATGGCTTATGTTGCAACAATCGTCTCCATTGTGACACTATTTTTAATCAATTCTATTTTGCTTCCTTTTTATGTACTTCAAAAAACATTTTTTATATCTCCAATATTATTGTCATCTTGTAATATATACAAACATTGATAGGGATGATAATCAAGCTTCATTTGTACACTTGCTACATGCTTACGTCTTATTACACAACACAAAGTTTTTCAAAAAACATTAAACCAACAAAGAGATTGATGATTCATAGACTAAATATATTATATCTTGATTTATTGGAGTATACTTTAGTTTTGATTGATAATTGTCAAAAGGAAACCTTTTATTCTATTTCAAATTATCAATTTTTTCATAAATTTTGGCTAGCAATGCAAATAAAACTTCATTTGTTATGATTGTGTATCCTACACCTTATTACACGGAAAATACAATTTATTTTAGAGAAAGACATGTAATAAGGTTTAAAAATTACATGATTATTCAAAGGATGCCCAGTTGATTAATGTGGAAAAGGGCTGAAAATATAAATTTACTTTAGAAAAAAGGATATTTTATCCGTATCCGTCGAAAGTTTATTTGTTTTAAAAAAATCTTACTTATTCAAAAGATACACAATTGAATAGTGTGGAAAGGACTCGAAAAAACAATTACGATTCTTGAAGGATCTAGATGCGAAATGTTAGCCATGGTGGAAGCACCAGTAATGAAATTATATTTCTTGAAGGACCCGGATGCAAAGATATCAGATCTAAGATGGAAGGACCGGAATTCAATAGAGTTTTCTTGAAGGATATATATGTCGGATTCCCAGAGGCATATCCAACGCTCACTATTTATCACGGAAGAAATCTAATGGTTGAAATTTCATAGATGATGTGGCCATGCTCTTTTGCAAGGAAACCCACACGTTTTAGATATATAAAGATGTGGGCCAGCACCTTGGTGTCCTTTCTGCCCTCCGTTAGCATGATCAAGATCTTCAAAGGCTGCTGGGTTGTTTAGATCTATGGCCATGGTGGTGTGTGTACATCAGTTTGGGAATGACCACTTGTTTCTGACCACGTGTGTGTGTGCGCGCGCGCTGAGAATGCCTTTTCACTTGTGAATTTACCGCCATGCATGTGTTGGCCCTTGGCTGAAATGTTTCAATCCTTTTCAATTTTTTATGTGCAAGTGGGGCAAGTGGTTGGCTCATGTGGTGTGCAAATGGTTTGGCTCATGTGGACCTGCAAGTGGTTGCCTTCTCACCTCATACAATACTCCATTGTGTGGGGGTGTATCTTTTTTGGCTGGTAGGAGGGATAATGCAGTCATTCTTAACTCCTATTATTTTCTCATTCCAACCCAAAATGCCCTACATTTAGGGGTGGACGGAGTAATTTGTTAGTTGCTACTTATTCTAAACTATCGTGGATGAATTATGAACTTCCTAGATACTTTTATGGGTCCTGTAGCTGTTATTGAGTCACTGTTTTTATTATTGTGGGTTTAATTTGCTGTAATTTAGCATATGTTTTTACAAAATTGCTAACTGGGTTAGCTGCATAAGGAATTGTTAGCTGCCGGAGAGACTAGCTGCTAAGGGCCATAGCCAGAGATTAAAACATCGGTGTCACTGATGGAAATCGTGAAATGAAAGTTACATGAATATTGGCGTTTGTCCTAAGAGATTTAAAAAGTACGACCTCTCTAACATGGTTAATTACTCAAATGGATGAAGCTATAGCATAAAGAGGCACGGCCTTTGTCAGCGTGACGCCGAATTTCTCGGTCATGTCAATTCCATTTCTCTCAGCATCGATCGGAAGCGTCCATTTGAACTGCTTTAATAGTGATGCTAGAAGCAGATGCACCATCCTAATAGCCAATGGCATTCCTGGGCATATCCTTCTCCCTCCACCAAAAGGGATGAGTTCAAAGTCTCCACCTCTTAAGTCCATCACCCGTCCCAAAAATCTTTCCGGCATGAACTTCTCAGGTTCAGGCCATACTTCCTTGTCTCGACCCATTGCCCAAACATTTACAAAGACACGAGAACCCTTCGGAATTGTGTGACCCATTATCTTTATGTCAACCTGAGTATCGCGTGGTAGCAACAACGGAGCTGGAGGATGCAGCCGAAACGTTTCCTTAATTACAGATTGAAGATAGGGCAGCCGGCTAATATCAGATTCCTCGATGGTCTTTTTCGATCCAATGACACTTTCAAGCTCGTCACGAGCTTTGCCCATGGCAGATGGGTTTAGAAGTAATTCCACCATTGCCCATTCCACTGTACTAGAGCTTGTATCGCTCCCAGCAGAGAACAAATCCTGGAATAAAATTATTGGAGCATTAGATATATTATTCAGACATTTTAAACAGAAAGCTACCGCTTTGATAATACGTTGAGGACCACTCTAACTTGTCTATGGTAAGCGTATTACAATCGCAACGGCACATACATATCAATCTGCCTTGTTAGTAATGTCAAGTTTGTCGTAGTCTTCTCCTGCCTCTGCCCCTGCCAAAGAAAACTAAAAGTCGTCTCTGTTTCACATACGTATGCTGGGGCTGGAGGATGCTTCCCTCATTCTCTCTCCCTACTCTGGCCCAAGGTCCTTAGGTTTGTCCATGGCAGAAGTACGTGAAAGAAGGAAGAAGTAGGTTTTTTTCTTGGAGAAACAGAAGGAAGAAGTAGGTAGCATTATAACTAATAAGATACCTTTACTAAATTTATTTAGTTCAGTCCAGTAACCTTTTTATATTATGGACTTTTTCATCTTTGTGGGCTGCCAGAGAATTGCCAGCTTTCGACCAAAGAAGTAATAAATTGTATTTGAGATTCTATAAACTGAAAATATTTGTTAATTGTTGCAGCCATTACATTTGAATTGTTTTTAATAATAACTTGATCAAATAATTGAAAAATGGAGTTCTTATTAAAAATTATTTTAATCAGCAACCAATTTTCATCATTAAGAAAATATCATAAAAATTGAACAGCTAAGAGCAGGGTCAGAAATGAATAAATTAATTAAACATGTTATTGTGATTTTGCAAATATGTTGTGACGTGAACTTCAGTTAAATTTTGACTTACTTCTTAACACCCATTTGCCCTGTAATCTAATCAATGAAAAATCAATAACAATTTAGTCAGATCGGTGTTCAACTAATAATTAGTAAAACTAATCATTAATTAGAAATCAACATTTCTTTATATTCTGAGTTGATTAACTAATGTAATCAAATTGTATTAGCTAACCTAATTCTTGAATACAATTTTTTTTGAAATTACCTAAGCAAATTCTTCAATATAGACACTTTTTTTTTGAAAAAGTTAGCTACATCTTTGCGCGAACAACTAGACCATCTGACCGATTACTGTAACAAGGTTTGCAGGCATCACACACAAAATTCACGCTATATGATGTACACAGTTGAAAGAAAAACAACAGCACAAGAAAAAGGAAAAAATGTAAACGTGGAACGTTGTCAGATACTATTAGATCTCAAAATTGAATTAATTAATGCATGTGAGGTGGCAAAAACAAGAAACATTTTATGTTGGATACCTTGGTAGCAATCGTAAAAAATGCTAAACATGTGGAAACTAAGTTGGGAATAAAATATACTACGATTGACTACAAATAATTGTCACAAACTCCTTTTCTACCACTCATGCGTGTAAATGATTCTTCCATGTTCTCCAATGGCATCTGAAACATTTGCTACATGAATCGTTATAGTGCATCAGGGCATGGTCCTGTTTGGATTTGATGTTAGGCAGTAGGTGACTGTTTCGGTAATTCAAGTTGCCACAAATCGTATCTGGATTCCGATGACAGATTGATGGAGATGTTGATAGTTAAAAAAATCAAGTTAAGTTTGGGATTGTTCATGCAATTTTGAAATGCAGGCATTTTGGTAACTGACATGGAATGGGCCCTAACAAAAAGAAGTCTCATAATCTATATATCAACAACAAAATTAATGTCATTTATTTATCATTTATTTAAAAGTGTAGCACGACACAGGTATTTTGCTAATCTACTTATATATAAAAGATGCAACCCATTAAGAGCTCTTCAATGCTATTTCTTTAGCTCCACATTACGTCACATCATCTCCAACCTACTAAGAGTCATTCAATGCTATTTCTCTAGCTTCATGTTGTGCCACATCATCTCAAATAATTTATTCAATTAGATAAAGATTGAGTGTTGGTGATTATGAGCTATTTTGAACTTTTCAAATCTCTGCCATGTTATCTAGAAAGTTAGAATTCCCGATTATCACATCCGACTCCCATCAATGTATCCATGTATCGAGTATCCTCATGTCACTTCATGTTATGCCTCCAAATACGTACCTCCATTACCACTCATATTTTGTTCCTATGTCTTTTGAGAAAATTCCTTGTAGTTTATTAAAGTTGAAAGGCGAACGGAGGGTGCCATAAAATTCTTGGCAAACAGGAAAAAAAAGACGAGACAACGCCACCGTACTTTTGTAAGCAACAAATAAACCACAAATCCTTCCAAGCACGCTGCCTGGTCAACACCGCTACCTTGTGTTCATGATGTTTAGATATGCATGGGTCCATGGCGTTTGACAAATATAGATCGACCTCCCTCACACAATGCAGTAGTTGTTGTCCTCTATTATTAATATTATCCTGAATATTATATTCGAAGTAGAAAAGAAGTTTTCTCTGGCCAGTCCATGTCTAACCTTATCGTTCTAGGTAGGATGACCAACTGAACCATGATATATTCTGTGGCAAAAAAAATACTATGGCATTGACTTACGGAGACACAGCCACATGATGATGATGATACGTATCCCTACACTAGACGGAACGATACTCATTTGGAAATGATTTGTTTGTCAGTAAAAGTCGACAGGTGGTCCAAGCGTTGGCGTGACGACAATGAAATCAACGAAGAAGAGTCCAATAACAATAATGTGGTTAAATTACCGTGAACATTGACCGAAGCGTGTCACGGTCCAACCGCGCCGTATTGTCGTCGCGCGCCGCAGCGTCGAGCAACAGGTCGAGGAAGTCGTTCTTCCGGGGCCTGCCGTCCCGGCGATCCCGCGTCCTCCGGTCGATCTCCTGGTCGAATATCTTGTGCAGCCGGGCAAACAGCCCGCCCAACCTCCGGCGCCATCCCTGCAGGTCGGCGGCGGCGACCGCTGGGAAGAAGTCCGACACGTTGGGGCTGCCCACGGCCTCCATGATACCCGTGACCACCTCCTGGAACTCGCCGCCGTCCTCCAGGCTCGTCAGGTCGCGCGAGAAGATGGTGCACGAGACCAGGTTCAGGCTGGTGACGAAGGCCGCCCGCCCCACGTTGACCGCCCGCCCCGACCGCGCTGCCCGGCCGACGTGGTCGACGAGGTCCCGCACCTTGGCGAGGCGGAGGTGCTGCAGCGCGTCCAGCCGGTGCGGGGAGAAGAGCTCCGTGCCCATGAGCTTCCGCAGCGCGCGCCACTGCGGCGCGTTGGGGAGCCACACCGCGGAGTGCTTGGTGTGGTTCCCCGGGGCGTCCGGCACGGACCGGTTGGTGAAGACGGCGTCGTGACGCTGCAGGATTTCCCGGGCCGCCTCCGGGGAGGAGGCAACCACGGTGGTGACGGAGCCCAGGCGGAGGGACATGAGGGGCCCGTAGGTCTTGGCGAGGCGGCCCAGGGAGCGGTGCGGCTGGTTGCCCAGCAGGTGGAGGCTGCCGATGACGGGCAGCGGGCACGGTCCCGGTGGGAGGCTGCGGCGGCTGTGTTTGACCAGGTTGAGCAAGTAGGCGCCGAGGAAGGAGACGATCACCCACCCCAGCCAAGGGAAACCCATTGTCAACTGCATGCTTAGCTTGTGAGGGTGTTGGTACTTGATGCTAGCTAGTTCCAGCAGACTTACTAGTATATGTAATCAAGCAAATGCTACGTAACCGCTGACGAAGACAAACGAAACCAAATTTTAATTTATTTGCGACGTCTCTCTGCGTTCATATTGTTTCCCATGCTACGTGTGGAGCCTATTAATTTGTTGGTTCATGCATGGTCCACGGTTCTGTTTCGTCACGAAGCTTCACGCCCGACGGCGTATGGAGCCTATATATCGTGGGAGGGAAAGCCATGCCAGCATGGCCACACTTATGAGCTGCACGGGTTGTTGTTGGGCACTGGAGACTAGCTTGCGTCTCATGTTTGCACACATATGGCAGTACAGGAGTTTGACGCATTATTTGACCAGAAATACCAGCCTTTAATCTTGCTCTTAGACGACACGGCACGGAATCTTCTATTCACCAGTGTCGTACAAATCTGAGCAACTCCAGTTCAAGTGTTAGGGCCTCCACGGTGTTATATTACAGTTAGCTGTTGTCAGATGAAAAGAATAAAAAATTAGGAAAGAGAAGGGAGTTAGCTGTGGCAGTGAAGTTGACATATTGCCAAGACTAAAGCTACGGAAGACGAGCTCAACGGCAGTGAACATGTTTTGTGGGCCCTCTCCTCTCCTGTTGTCCCCCGATGAAGAGAAAAAAAATCTGCCGTGTTGGGCCTACATTTACCTAGGATAGTGTGTTAGAGTGTGTTAGAGTTGGATAGTAGATGTGCTAGCTTTTACATGTCTATTATAAACTACAGATAGTAAACCAATGTGGACGCCCTTACAACCAGATCAAAAATCATTTCCACATAATATCACAGAATTATAGGTTCTATTGCCCAGCCTTTGTAACCGCCCATATACACTACTTGCACATAGACATATATAGAACACTAAATAAGTAGTGTAGGATCAAATGTTTTGAGTAGACCGTTTGGTGACTCGAACAAATGAAGGCACAGCACATAGTGGCACAGCCTTCACTAGTGTCACACCAAATTTTTCACTCATGTCAACCCCTTTTCTTTCCGTCTCATCTGGGAGCCTCCATTTAAACTGGTTCAATAGTGACCCAAGAACCAGATGCACCATCCTAATAGCCAGTGGCATGCCAGGGCAGATACGACGCCCTGCACCAAATGGGATCAGGTCAAAGTCTCCACCTTTATAGTCAACTGTTTTTACCAAAAATCTCTCAGGAATAAACTTCTCGGGCTCAGACCATATGTTTGCATCACGACCTATTGCCCACACATTTATCAGCACGCGAGAACCTTTAGGTATTGTGTGGCCCATTATCTTTCTCCTCTTCTCAGCTTGTCTCGGTATCAACAGGGGAACAGGAGGATGCAGTCTAAATGTTTCTTTTATCACAGCTTGGAGGTAGGGCAACTGGCCAATTTCTGATTCTTCAATGTTTCTTCTTGAGCCAATGACTCTTCTAAGCTCGTCACAAGCTTTTGCCATAGTAATAGGGTTTTGAAGCAACTCCGCCATGGCCCATTCCACTGTACTAGAGCTCGTGTCACTTCCAGCAGCAAACAAATCCTAGAATATGTAGATGATATTAGATTGCTAAATTATGTTGTATAATATAGATATAGTCTGAGCTGCACAATTTTTTATGACAAAAATCTTGTATAAAACTATCTAATAACTTCTTTTCCAATAGAGAAATCTGAATTAAACATGAGAGAAAAAAAATCTTCCTGTCAGGTACACTATCTAGAGATGAAGTCCACATCCTCTTCCTAATTATCATAATTGTAAACTATATTATATAGACCGACAAGTTTGAAATGTTAAAAATTCTGTCGCCAAGCGCTTTGTACATAGGATTAAAGTCCAGTTACTGGCGTTTCTCAATCTTGCAATTCTTGATTTGGTTGCATCCATATATAAGTTCGTCAGTAATTGATGTCCTGAAAACCCAAACCATATTCCTCAAGAAACAAAAGAATGTCCAACACAGACACTTCAACTATCTATAAGCTTGCAATTGTCATCAGTAGTCCTATACAGAAATGAAAACTAAAATAAAGGTAACTCTTGTGAATGTTAGATATAACATGAAATGTAGTGTATATAATAAGGTGTCTCTCCGTGGTTGAATAATCAATAATCTCTTTGATGGAATTGCTACAGGATACAACTTAATAGGATCCACATCTAATAGGGTACTACTAAAGGCCTACCAGATTTTGAATGCACTATAGATTTATGTTTTAACAGGAATGAGCTTTTATCTCTGTTCATTCATTCTACCTTTTACATAAAAAGACCTAACTGTCACCTCTTATAGTTTGTTGAAGGCATCACCTTATGTGCTATCTACTAAAAGCTAGGGATGACAGCAGGTACAATATAATACAAGGGTTCATGGTTCCCAAACCCGTACCTGTAGTACAATTTATACCCATCCATGTGTCCATATATACCCTCTTGTGGGTAGGAGTTCAGTCCCATGCCCATACCTGCATGCATGGGCAACGGGTACCCATGGATTCTCCATACCCGCAAAATTTTAAAAATTTATCACTATAATAGATAAGTATCAGTGTGAAGCTATACCCATGTATTCTCCATACATGAGCATAAATAAGATCACATATCAGTGTGTGTATATAAAGCTAAAACAGAGATATTTTTAGCATAGAGCTAATAGAGATTAGAACTGCAAAATCAAAATAGAGATTCACATAATTTAATCACAAACTACACAGACATGTCCAGCTTGCGGGCACAAGAGGATAGGTAAAGGATTATCATACCCATATCTGCTATACCCAATGGGTTTAAATTTTTTACTCATTTACATACCTGTAGGTACAAAATGTATCTGATACCTGGCTCCTTATTGGATTTTTACTTATCAGATATTGGACTTACGGGTACTCATTGACATCTCTACTAAAAGCTAATAGAACAAAGGCGTGCCTGTAGTGAAGAAGTTAACTCTATCGTTTGGGCCCTCTAATGTACAGTGGGAAAGTCAATTAGTTTCGTGAATATGTGAAATAGAACCTTATTATCATATTTTTTATTGCTTATTACTGCACTATCACAAACTTGAGATCGTTTACGGTTTTTACGAGGTACCTAGATAGAGGTACTAAAATATACTACTATCTACACCGTTGATTGAGAGAGGAACATGGTATGAAATAAAATTATTATAATTGAAAACATGAAAACTAATAATCTTTTTTCTTAATCTAATCATAACATCTCTTTTATTGCCTTCTTTGTTCATCCTCTCTCTCTCTCTCTCTCTCTCTCTCTCTCTCTCCTTATGTTCTCCATCTCAATAAGATGCCCATGGATTGAAATCCCGGACTGTAGCGGAAAATAAATCCCGGTGAAACCGGACCGGAATCCCGGTCATTCCGGACGGAATCCAGGAATCCTGGTCGTTCCGGTCCGGACCGGGATTCCCGGAATCCGTGGAATCCGGCCGGATTCCGACCGGGATTTCAATCCATGACGATGCCAAAATGGCCTTCCCTAGGCGTATCGTGGAAGTAGGCACGATCAAAAGACATATATATCTCATCATGCAAATGACCTAACAATTCACTCATTCTTTTACTTCATTATTCATTTTATATGGTATTCCTACTCCTAAATTGAGAAAAAATGGAGTCGGATTGCTCCAGCAGAATGATGGATATTAGCATTTGGAAATCTTGATCGAGTTTGATGTTCTATTATGGAGTTGCGGACTCGCTAGGGTTGCAAAGCGTACAAGATGACCATCCGCGTGGAATGGGCTACATATTTATAGCACAGGAACAGTCCTAAGGATTAGGCAAGTACCTGACTGTATCTTCTACTCTTCTACTGTATCTTACTCTTATGCCTTGTAGTCCAAGCTACATGATATTTCAAACCCTAATGGGCCTAAACCCATGTCAGGCCATACATCAGCCATGGTCCTTATCCTTGGATATGGCCCATCATCAGCCAAAAATTGGAGGTGGACAGAAACAATTGTTTTATGGAGACTACTTCCAAATTACTCCAAACCGACGAACACATCACATCACCGAGATGTGGCAGATGTGTGCTTCGTGCCAATGAAAAAAAAGCAAGAATTGTAACTTAGAAAATGTTAACAAACTACATAGTAAATAGGGAGGAGATAATATCGGTGAATGTTCTTTTCATTCTAGAGAAAAATGACATTGTAACTGAGTAAATCTCAAGAAACAATGCAAATAGGAAGGAGATAATCACACAACAATTAATTGATTTTTTCCATATCTTTTTTCCCAACGTTCGATTTTAGTTTATACAAAATTACCTCCTAACCCTCAATACTTAAATATTTTCTAGCTAGATGTAGGGATATAGCTGAGTACGTTTTGATTGGCACGTTTAATTGTGGAGCGTTATATCTAACTAAGGTATTGATTGAACGGCCCACATCATTTATACATACACCGCAAAAGATCTCCAAACTTAGGCCCTGTTTGGATCCACCTCCTAAACTTTAGTTAACTAAACTTTAGCTACTTTTTCTCCAAACATGATCTCCTAAACTTTAGTCAAGTCACCTGCTAAACCTTAGACCACTAGTCACCTCAACCTTGCTAAACTCTCCTAAACTTTGGATAAAAGCAAATAAAGTCAAAAGTATCCCTCACCACATGTTAGGGATAGAAAAAGTAAAGGTGGAGAAACATTTATTGAGGGTTAGATATGTCCACTTTTTGTTTAGTCATGGATCTTAGTCATATATCTAATCATACACCTCCTAAACTTTAGTTGGCTAAACTTTAGGTAACTAAACTTTAGTTGGCTAAACTTTAGCCAACTAGATGATCCAAACACCCCCTTAAATTAGCCTATCTCTGAGCTATCATGCGTGTCAATTTCTGTGGTTGGAATCATCTACTGGCTTCCCTTTATTAGAAAATCTGTCGTGATAGTGGCCTATGAGCCCCACTTCTTTAAAGGAACACGTTGCACACAAGATGTCAGGCTCAGTTTATCCTGTGGATGCTACAGTATCAGATTGAATTTTTTTGTGACAGAAAAAAATTAAGCGATTATCCAGTTGTCGAAGATTCGGGCATTAACTGAGAATGCGTACTTACCGAGAACATTGCTCGTAGTGTGTCGCCGTCGAGGACCACCGCGCCATCTTCCCCTACCGCGGCGTTCAGCAGCAGGTCGAGGAAGTCGTTCTTGGGAGGCTGACCAGCGCCGCGGCCACGGATCCTCTGCTCGACCTCCCTGTCGAACACCCGGTGCAACCGCGCAAACAGCTTGTCCACCAGCCGCCGACGGCCTTGTAAGTCGGCAGCAGCGAGTGCCGGGAAGAAGTCTGACAAATTCGGGCTGCCTGCGGCCACCATGATCTCCATTACCAATTCATGGAACTCCCTTGCCTCGCCGTGGCCATCCAGGTCAGCTGCCAGGTCGCGTGAAAAGATTGTGCGGGAGAGCAGGTTCAGCATCGTTGTGAACACCAGGAACCCAACTTCCACGGCCGCTCCCTGACTTGCCGCCTTGCCGATGTGGCCCACGAGCTCCTGCACCTTCGCCCGCCGGAGGTGCTGGAGAGCGTCTAGCCTGTGCGGCGCGAACAGCTCCGTGCTCATAATCTTCCGGAGCGTGCGCCAGCGTGGCGAGTTGGGCAGCCAGACCATGGAATTCTTGGCGTGGTTGATGGCGGCGTTCGGCACGGATCGGCTCGCGAAATCAGAATCGTGCTTCTGCAAGAATTCGCGAGCGACCCGTGGGGAGGAAACAACCACCGTGGTGACAGCACCGAGGCGGAGGGACATGAGAGGCCCATGGATTTTGGCGAGGCTGGCGAGGGAGCGGTGTGGCTGGTTGCCGAGGAGGTGGAGACTGCCGATGAGCGGCAACGGGCGAGGCCCTGGCGGCAGGTTGCGTCGGGCATGTACGAGTAGGTCTAGGACGCAGATGGTGAGGACGGAGAACATAAGCCATGGCAGCCAGAGGAGGAGCTCAGCCATTTCTGTCTGGGTTTGGTAAGGCGTAGGGGTTGTGTTGCCATAATATAAACGAGGAGTTCTTGTTTATTCATGCATCTAGCCGTTGAAGATAGCATTGCTCCGTACAATCCCATGTGGTTCTTGTCACCTCTATCGATTATTTCGACGCTCTGGTCCTGAGAATTGGGGCAGTTACAGGGTGACCTCGTCGACACCTGGTAGCCCATCAACCACCAGATCTCAGAGGACCTGTTACTTTGCGGCCTGTTCTTGGTCCGGCCAGGTAGAAAATACAGCCCACACCCTTCTCTAAGCATCATCTGCCTCACAATAACCTAACATCAGACCCGGCCGCCCGCCATTGGCATCGCTTTTAGATCATCCATCCGCGTGACAAAGCGGCTGTTGGCGTTTTCTAAGTGCCTGTTTTACGTATGAATATCACCCTAATTAGAGCATAATTAATGTTATTATAGGCTATTTACCTATGAAAATAGCTATATATTTGTAAATGCTTTGTTTTGGAGCTTTATTGTAGAAATAGGTAAAATTGACATAAACCAGGAGAAGATGTGAAGAGGAAGTCCAATGTGCCAATTGGCACATCACTGTACATCGACACATGGAGGAATTGGGCTAACAGAGGCTGGCCCATGGCCCATTCTACAAATAAGGATGTTACTTACACGGGATATTTGAAGATATTCAACTTGAAAAGATAAAGAAAACTTCAAGACTCAAAGAAATTATCTCGAAGAATACGAGAAAGAATGCCCACATGGAATCTATGGAAGTCAAAGGAACCTACTCGGAGAGGAGATGGACGTACGTGTCGATTGGCACCGACCTTGTGCCGACCGGCACATTCCCAAATTCGCTAGATTCCAACTCCTCTACATGTACAACCCATATAAATATTTGAAAAAAACCTAGAGGCAGAGAGACGTCGATAGAGGGACAACAATCTCGTGAGTTAGAGCCATCAAGACTTCGCCACGTCATAATGGATCTCTAGTTGAGTTTCAAGAACCTTTGGTGTTAGAGTTGATCCATTGATAAGTACACGGGTGCTTCCCGATCTTTCGATGAGAGGGGATAACTTCGATTTGGACCGGAGAGACGTTCACGGCCCGACTACAGCCAACAAGGATGCGCCTTAGCAACCGATACACCAACTCGAGCGGTTAATCACGATCTTGTGGAGCACGATCAACCAAACCACGAGGGTAATTCCTGCAAGCAAATCGAAGAACAAGCAAGAACAAGATAAACAAGTAACTCAACTCACAAAGGTGGGGTTCTGAATGAAGTAGAACGGATGGTCTAGCCGACGCATGCGTCTACAAGGTAGTAGCAATGGCTAAACTAACAAAACAAAACCCAATCTGTTTGTGGCGGCTATGGGGGTATAAGAGAAGGGGAGAGGACGACCAAGACATGGTGGGGGTCGTCCTCTAACCCTAGGACGCGCCCCTATTGGGCCCAACTCGATACAAAGCCCAATAGCGATATAACGGTGACTCAGCACCGAGACAGATTCTGTCTGTCAAATTGTTTCGACGATTCCCGTCGACTCCTAATGAATTTGGACCTCAAACCGGCGCCATTGGAAAGGTGATCTTCTTATCTTTCCAACCATATGTAGAACGTCCAAAACCGAGCCCGTATGCGATCTGGGCGTCCGTTTTAGTGCGGACTGGTCCTGGAGTCCGAATCGGATCCGAAATCGACTTTGATTGGGCCTCCCACTTGATTTGCAATACATGGCCGGCCCTCCACGCCTTTGAGCACCTCTCTAGCCATATCCTCATCATCTCCATGGTTCCTAACAATAATTAAATCATTAGGTAGTATTTTATTCTCAAAACTGTATAAGGAAGGCATTAATAACGAGCTCACCGATAAATTGCAAATTCGCGCTTGAGCTCTCATGATTGGACCATGAATATCAAATGAGGGAGTGTTGGTTGTATCTGTACGAGTGATGTCCTCATCATTCTCCCCTTCTTGGCTGCAAACCGTCCTCGGTTTGGCGTCGTGGTTGAAGTTCATGCAAATAGAGGGATTATGCTCTTTCAAATATGATTCTCGAACTTTCACTAATTCAGATCGCAACAAGAATTGCTCCCCTTCTTGAAGCTTGACCTGCAACTTATAATCAATAGAAGAGAAACTAGATATGGTGTTGTTAGCTTCAATGCAAGTCATCATTTGATTACTTGAGGGCTTCATTAAAAGTGTTGTCAAATCTGAACAGATATATACCCTATGCACCATGAACTTATCATTTTCATCATATTTGCCAATTGCATGAAACGAGCAATAATCAAGATATAGCAAACCAGATTTCAAAAATAATTCAGTCTCCAAACTATTCAGGTCAAAAGGACTATCAAATTCAATATAACCTAAACAATTTAGAGACGATATGAATTTCAACTCATCTTTCTCACTGTTAATGCAATGAACCTGTCTTATTTTAGCAAGTTTATCATCAAGAATATAATTCTCATGCCCATGCATTAGTTGTGTTGTAGATATAAGTGAAGCATGATCACACAACTCTTCTTTGTCACAAGCAACTATCTTAGAATCTTGTAACAAAGGAAATTCAGCAGGAGATTCCACTAAGGATTGCTCTAAACTAGCATAAGAAGTGGACAAATTCAGCGCCAAAGCATTAGGATCACATGCAGCCACAATTAGCTCATGTGCCCCTTCATTCACTTGGTCAATTTCAGTACAAATAGAAATACCTTTTTCACTATCTTCCTTTGATTTGTCTTCAACCAAATAACTATTATCCTGCCCAAAGTTAGTCATTGCGGAACATGGAAAAGTGGACATCATGTCGGTTTCACAAGCAGTAGAAGACATTAAAATCTGATTTTCAGCTTCACGAGCAAGCAAATACATGAGAGATAGGTGGGTATAATTTTTAGATTTCAGCATGGATTGAATTTCAAAGTTGAGTCCTCTCATGAACCTACTTGTTATGTCTTTGTAGCATTCATCTAGACCACCAAATATGACACAAATCTTAAAAACACGATAATATTCTTTCACACTCCTACTACCTTGCTTCAAGTTGTCTAATTTTTTAATCAAACGATCAGCATAATATTCAGGAATGAAAGCATCTCTAAAAAGAAGTTTGAAGTCATGCCATGATTGTGGAACTTTGTGCCGCCTACAAATACGATTCCATTCATACAAAGCATCTTTAGTCAATATATTAGAAGCAATATAAACCTTTTGTTCCTCGGAAAGATCATGCTCATCAAACTCACTCTCTAACTTTAGCTCCCAATCAATATATAATCTAGGATTAAGAAACTCACCATCATATGAAGGCAAGTGTTGAATGATGTCCTGAATGTGAGGCTGCACTTTTGTCATCTCAAGAAGCTTCGTATCACCTGCAATGATTAGATGAAAACAAGAAACACACACAATATGTATGCTCCTATATATCAAGTACTATGACGTGGCTGGTGTAATTTCCTCAATTGCAACTTGTTCAAACAAGCTCTTACAAGTTCTTACCTTGCTCAACAGGAGGTGATGGCAACCAACAACTCGACAACCGTGGAAAGAATGTATCGGTGCAGCAACAACAAACCTGTCAAGCTGTTGGATATGTGGAGCTGTAGGTGGGCTGAAAGTAATGCACAAGAGAAAAAATACTAGTACCACATTAGAATAAAAGCGAGCTGAGTAATGATTCGACGGCGGTACTATGCTGGTCCTAACCTAGACCATGCTAGAGACGCGAGCCTAGACACAAAGGAAGTCACAAGCACCACCCGACAACAAAGAACAAACACAAAATTCAGCCCCTTTCTTTGTTTTCCTTCTTTCTTCCTTCCTTTTTTTCTTCTTTTTTTTTCTACTTTGTTCTCTCTTCTCTCTTTTTTTTTATTTTCAGGGAGACTCAATAATAGATTTGATACAATGGAAACAAAATGAAAACAATAAATCATAACACGCTTTTTCCGGAGAGAGTATGAGTATATCGGTACAGAAAAGGTGTCTGTATGAAATCGATGATTGTGGGTAACTCTGAACAGGTATGAACATGAGGTTGGATCTGTTGGAAAGTAGACTCGATAAGCTTTCTATGAAGTACTAGAATAGACCCAACGGAGTCCGTATGTGATTATGGTGGCTGTTATAAGTTGGTTTTGTTTTGCAGCCTGAAAAGTGATAAAACGTGACAAGAACTCGAAACTCTAAAATACTAAAACTAAGACCAGCAACTCGACACAAACCGAAGCAACCAAGGACTCAACAAGTCCTACTAATCAGTACTAGTAAAAGGCTCAAAGTGTTTTTAGGAAAATGGAAATCTGATGTATGTTGTTTTTTTTTTGTGTGGCTGTTTTTGGACTATAGGAGAGAAAAAAATTCAGGGAGGAACAAGAAATCTCTCACCGATGAACCTTGCTCTGATTACCAACTTGATAAGTACACGGGTGCTTCCCGATCTTTCGATGAGAGGGGATAACTTCGATTTGGACTGGAGAGACGTTCACGGCCCGACTACAGCCAACAAGGATGCGCCTTAGCAACCGATACACCAACTCCAGCGGTTAATCACGATCTTGTGGAGCACGATCAACCAAACCACGAGGGTAATTCCTGCAAGCAATCGAAGAACAAGCAAGAACAAGATAAACAAGTAACTCAACTCACAAAGGTGGGGTTCTGAATGAAGTAGAACGGATGGTCTAGCCGACGCATGCGTCTACAAGGTAGTAGCAATGGCTAAACTAACAAAACAAAACCCAATCTGTTTGTGACGGCTATGGAGGTATAAGAGAAGGGGAGAGGACGACCAAGACATGGTGGAGGTCGTCCTCCAACCCTAGGACGCGCCCCTATTGGGCCCAACTCGATACAAAGCCCAATAGCGATATAACGGTGACTCAGCACCGAGACAGATTCTGTCCGTCAAATTGTTTCGACGATTCCTGTCGACTCCTAACGAATTTGGACCTCAAACTGGCGCCATTGGAAAGGTGATCTTCTTATCTTTCCAACCATATGTAGAACGTCCAAAACCGAGCCCGTATGCGATCTGGGCGTCCGTTTTAGTGCGGACTGGTCCTGGAGTCCGAATCGGATCCGAAATCGACTTTGATTGGGCCTCCCACTTGATTTGCAATACATGGCCGGCCCTCCACGCCTTTGAGCACCTCTCTAGCCATATCCTCATCATCTCCATGGTTCCTAACAATAATTAAATCATTAGGTAGTATTTTATTCTCAAAACTGTATAAGGAAGGCATTAATAACGAGCTCACCGATGAATTCCAAATTCGCGCTTGAGCTCTCATGATTGGACCATGAATATCAAATTAGGGAGTGTTGGTTGTATCTGTACGAGTGATGTCCTCATCATCCATTAAGGTAGGCCTTTTAGATGGTGATGAATCCTACACTATGTATCTCAAACATGATTGAATATGTTGATGATGATTTTCGTGATATGCTTTTTCCAATTGCTTAGTTCTAAGCTAAGTATTCAGATGCTATTTTAATCGTGGTGATTAGGCGAGTACTCTGATCTCGTATAGATCATAGTTACTTGATGATTCTAGATGTGTTGTTTGGTCGTGATAGGACTAAGCTAGCACAACAAATCTTGATAGTTAAGTAGGGTAAGATGCTTGCACGATTACTGGATTGCTGGATTGATCTTGGCAGAGATAAATCAGGGTCCTCCATGGAAAAGCGAGTGGTTTTATTCATCATAGATTTTCATTAATCTAAGTAATTGTCCAATATTATGCTTTTCAATTATGCTTTCTGTTATGATCTCAATTAGTAGGTATCTGGTTACTCACATAGCTTTACTTAGACTATTGAACAAGTCTTCTGCAATCGCTAAATCACCAACCTAGCTTGTGCGGCGATCGGCACTAGAGTGCACCAATCGGCACCATCAACCCTAGCTTAATTATATCTTTTACTGTTAATAATATTTAATTCTCATTAGTTCTTATGGATACTCCAAGGAAAAAAGTGCTACAATGTATACTGTCCTCTTGCTGTATATAAGTGGGTGCGTAGTAACGACCAACAGCGACTCTCGCGTCTTCCTTCACCGACACCAACATCGTTCTTGTGGCACCACTCCTCGATGTTATGTTACTCCACAATAATCCCTCTCACGTGAAATACTTGTGAGCAAATGTGGAAATAGGAGTGGCGTGGTGTAGTATGCAATCACCAAGACTTGAACAAATGACCTCCGGCTCGGATACCATATTAAGTTAATATGCACTAATTGCTTACACCCAATAACATAAGTTATGGAGAAAGATATGCAATTTACTTATGGTTTCGAACTTAGAGGCTGTCGTAGCCTATGCACACGTCAACCGTCTTTTAAAAATTTGTCGATGCTCGAAAGGAGATCGTCGGATATTATTAGACCGGATCAAGAGGGAACTCCTAGACAAGATCAATCTCACGGGACACACAGGGTTTATACTGGTTCAGGCCTTCGAAGGATAAAAACCCTACGCTCAGTTTGGTGTTGTATTAAATGAAGCTGCAGGCTCGCTAGGGTTAGAAACTGTTCAAGATGTCCATCCTCGTATAATGGGTTACATATTTATAGTTCAGGAACCACCTAACGAATTTGGCAAGTACCAGACTCTATCTTCTTCTGTATCTCTTCAGTGTTCTACCTTCTAATCCATGTTACATGACACATAAACCTTAATAGGCCTAAACTAGTGTAAGGCCATACGTCGTCCGTGGGCCTTATATTCATATATGACCCGCCATCGCCAAAGATTTCGGGGTCAACACTAGCCCCTGAACACTTCAACAAAACCGTAGCCAAGTAATCATTTAACAACTTACTTCTACGGTGATACAACTCTTCTGATTGTCTTCTATATCTCCCCTGAAAGATTCCTTGGTGTAGGTTTTCAAGAAGTGTTCAAATATGAAAAGGACTCTCCATGGTCCAATTTTTGTCTTCTACGGCTCAACCTTCCATAAATATGCATGTCTATTCGGAATGTGACACCCCAAGTTCTGGGAGCATTAAATATTAGACCTACCCAAGAGCGACCTTTCAGCCTCCAAAGGGCCACCATTCTTGCTATAAATATCGGCCTCCCAAAAACACCTCCAAGAAGCGCAAGAGGCCTTTTGAGTTAGGCGAATTGTAAGCTTCATGACTATTGGCATGGCATGAATGATGGTTTTGGTGACTAAGATGACAACCATGAAATGTGTTATCTAATATCTACTCTAGTATTTTGGAGTTGCACATCTTATATATATACAACCTAGATAATGATCAAGCAGCGGATGCCATCTCTAGGATGGCCAAATCTCATAGAAGACAAGGATATCCCTTGGAGATTGTGGTGATCGTGGAAGATCTTGAGGGAGGTTGTGGCCAAGAAGGTTGAACAAGGTAAAGGACAGCTAGGCCCAAGTGCGTGTAGTCATTTGGCTAGATGAATAGGTTGAGTCCTTAGGAAAAATTGGACTATCAAGAGGGTATAGGTCGTACTCAAGGGTCATCCTAATAGAGAAGGGTATGGATGCTTTCATGATGCACTTAGGAACTGGTTTGATCGGAAGAAGAGAGGTGTGAAGGCAAGGCTGCTGATGGGAAAGTTGAAATCATTGGAGGAGGCAAGAATTTATACTTCAGATGAAGATCACCATAAGATGCAATAAGGTCACTGTATGATACGGTGAAGTGAAGAAGAAGAGTCCGGGACTCAAGTGCTGGGTGGAGAAGAAGAGCTCATCATAAGGTACACACACGACGTCATAATGTACGGTGAGTACTTGGAGTCGGACACGAGAGACTTGAGCTCTAGATTGTAGAAAGGTAAGGCTGCCCACCACAGTGTACGGTGTTCCTGAATGAAGTTGGATAAATTGAGCCAAGTCAGGGAGGTGCTATGATACCTAGGATGAGTGGACATATATAAGAGCAGCCAAGAGCAAGCAAGGAGGTGCACTAGTGGTAGATTTTGGAGATCTTAGCTAGTGCTTGAGAGTAACAAGAGGGCATCCATACTCATCTAGACTGGAGCGTCGTATAGTGAGGTTAATGCTATTATCTTGGTCTATGGCTAGGCCTAGACCGGTTAGGAGTCGGTGTTCAGCATTCTATGAAGGCTATGGAGCACCAATAGTGAGCATTCGTGTCCAGACTGGAGGAACATGTAGCCTACGGCCGGCTTGACGCGTAGAACAAGTCCTTGAGGGAAGAGAACTTTTGCCTTAGAGGCTTACATCCAGCGGCGGCTAGGCTTGGCATCACAAGCGCTGTGGGAATGAGGGCAGCCACGGCACGGCCGCTTGATCCCACTTCGTCTAAGCGGACTGCTGAGCGAGCCTATTGCAGGATTGCGGTGCGAGTCAACCCAATGGCGTTGCGTGCAGGACCGCGCCACTTGCATCATTACGGTGTACAAGCCCTTGCACTACACTACATCCACTACAAGAATCGTGCACTGTAGCCAGACCTCCCAAACAATTGTAGCCAGTGGCGGAACTGAGGGGGCTGGTAGGGGCCGTGCCCCCCCCCCTATCTTTGTGTAATTCCTCTAGGATCACCTCTTAATCTACAGCCTATCTCCGAAGAAAAAAAAAGCTGAAGGCCCCAACAGCTATATATACTTGCTTGGTTAACCTGATTCACGTACTCACATTATTGACAAGCTTAGGTGGCTTTAATTGAAGTATAGTAGCCCAATAAAACGCCAACGAGGAACAAATAAGCCACGTCAAGAACACGCGTAGAGCCAGCCCAAACACCATCCTTGTTGCTTTGACTAGCGGCGAGGGGTCACTGCCTCACGGGCACAAGCGCCGCCTCAGTTACTCCAGGTGAGATCGCGGCATTATCGATGATGGAGGGCAGAGCTCTAGGTACCCCTCATGGGAGATTGAGTAGATCACGATGGTTACTGCTGAGAAGGGAACTCAAACTAATGTAAGCTCCAAACTATCTTATCCCCTAATTAATTGTGTTCCATGTTCTTAACTAATAATCTGGATTTGTAATTTGTCAAGGAATGCTAACATATGATAAGATCTTTTTGTACTAATCTTTCTAGAAAATCATTGATTAATCGATTTGTGCTTTTTCTATCAACTGTATTAGCTAATTTAGCTTCTGTACATGTACTTTGTGCATGTGTATATAATCAATATATGGCATAAGTTGTCATTCTCTTAACTTTTTTTAGACTAAATCATGCACTATTCTAAAAACTAATTGCTCGCTGGGCTAAATTTCCTACCTCAAGACGTTGATCTTTTTTCGCCCCCCCCCACCCCCTCGAAATTTCTCGTCCAGTTGTGCCACCGAGCGTAGCTACGACAGTGCAAAATAGACCACGGCTAAAGATCTAGATGATTTTTTAGTGGTGGTTCACAATGTGAACCATTGATAAAAAATCGATTTACAGGGCCGCCCCTATTGAGTACCTCTATTTACAAGGGCTGCCCATGTTGCGAACCGTGGCTAAAAATCGATTTAGCCACGGTTCATAACATGGGCCGGCAAAAAAAAATGTAAGACCCGTTTTGCCCAGCTAACCAAATAGTATAAAAACACTCCTGACCCCCAAACCCTAGCCTCATTACCTCTTCCTACTCTCTCAACCCTAGCCGCCTCCTACACTCTCCTCCCCGGCGGCCCTCCTCCGACGCGCCCTTGTCCAGCGGCCCTCCTCCGGCGGCCTTCCTCTCCCTTCATCCCTCTCTCGTGCTGATGCCCTCTCTCCCCAGCCTCCCCTCTCCCCCCCCCTAACTCGCCCCTCACCTCCTAAGGCGAGGAGCGGTGGGAGCCATCGAGGCATAGAACGACCGCGGCGTGGAGGCGACGCAGATGGGGCGGAGCCGAGGTGGCGACATGTGAATCTCTATCGGATTTGGGCATGAGCAGTGGTGTGCGAGCCGATGCGAGCGCAATGTGGTTCCCAGCTGGACTAGATCCGGTTCCCTCTCCAACCGATGCGGGCGCGAACGGCCTCCTCAAGAGCACGACCTCACGCGGGTAGCCGGATCCGCAGGCGCGGAGGCGGCGGGGCGGCAGGATCCACGACTACACGGCAGGTCGACGGGCGACTAGCTCTGTACCGGTGCGATGGAATCAGCGGAGGGCCGTGGCGGCTGGCTCTGCAGCGGGGCGGCGGGATGCGTGGAGGGGAGGTGGAATCCGTGGTGGTGGGTCACGCAAGCCCGCTCGGTACGCTTGGGGTTTTTGGTTTTTTAATTTCAACTGTAGCGGTGGGTGACCTTGAACCATAGATACTCGTTGCTAGAGGACACTATTTTTAGCCTCGGAAATGTAGCGGTTGTGGAACCGTGGCTATAGTTACTTATTCTTGTAGTGATCGTGCTGCCTTCAGTTTTGTACAACCATTTTTCATATATAAAAATCGTGGGAATGAAGCTTGAAGCATGAATCTTATTTCTTATAACATCATCATAGTACTCGAAATAAAACAATCTGAACAATGACGTAGAACGGCAGGTGCAGGTTGCTGTCCTGAAAGAAAAAAAAGCAGAGAACACCTGAATCCAAACGAACAAACCAAGGCAACTTGTAGCATATAGAACAGAGGCAACCCTTTCAAAAAAAAAAAAGAAACAAAGAACAAAGACAACCGAGCGAACAGAGCAGGTGCTTTTCACTGATCCATCATAGTCTTGAATTCGTCGAAGGTGATCACCCCGTCTCCGTTGAGATCGAACCTGCGTATCATGGATTGGCAGTCACCGACGTCCTGATGCGCGCCGAGCTTGCTCAACATCCGCTTCAGGCTCAGCGCAGTGATGCCCCCTCGCCTCTCATCTCGTACATCCGGAACGCTTCCTTCAGCTCCTCCTCCTCTTTTCTGTCCTCGCACTCCATGTTCACGAGCTTCAGGAACTCCTCTTGGCTCAGCAGCCCGTCGCCGTCGGTGTCCACCGACGCCACGAGCTCAGCGGCATCCTCGGAGGAGATATCCTCGCCAAGGGTGGCCTTCATGCAGAGACGTAGCTCTGCCGCCGAGATCTTGCCATCATTGTCGCGGTCGAACGATGAGAAAGCCCGGCTGAATTCGCTGGAGGCAACCATGGTGGCTGAGCTCGACCACTTTGTGCGCGTGACGGTCTGTGGATGATCAAGTAGCTCCGGTACTAGTGTGGATGTTTCTTCGACGACTGAGATTTGTACGACGAGAAGCTTGTGGTGACGCCTGGTCTTTATAGATGTGCAGCGGTGTGCATGCACGGACTGATCTTGCTGAAGTTGATGTTGACAGAGACATGAACTGTTATATACTATTCCATTTGGGCAACAAAATATTAGTCAAAGTAGTTGGCTTGGCCGCAAATAGACTTGAATCTTTTACCGCACAAGGTTTCTGAATTATGTCAGTCCACCATGCCTCCTTGGGAGTTTTATAACAAGTTCCTTTTCATTTTCTGTCTTGTGATAACTCGTTGCCAACTCCAACAGGCGATGAAATCTAATTTGATTATGGCACTTTGGATTTACAGACACTTTTAGTATTTTTTTTATAGTTACTCATTATGATTCAATATATAACATTAGAGATTAAACTAAGTTCAGTGACGAAAGTGGTACTCATATGCTGCATGGAGTTGCTAAGATGCAGGAACAGAGCTCATCGGACTGAATTTAGAAGGCGAGAATATTAATTTTTTGTGGGAGTGAAAATATATTTTTTAGGGGAATTGTTAATTTCATTTGAGTAGTTAATAATTTTATTTTGTTAGTTCTATGAAATTGGACCGTATCTTACCAGTGGTACACTTTCGCCAGGAGCCCATGGGCCTTTTGTACAGGAGCATAAGGTCCAGCAGGCTCTAATTTTCAATGTAAGCCCAAAGGCCCCAAACTTCTCTGTTTTCCATGTGGCCACGGTGCACCTTTGAATTTCCTTATTAAATTAACCACTCAAAAAACTTCTTGCTCCTTTAGGTCAGTCTCAGTGGGAGTTTCATTAGCATTAAATAAGGTACCACATAAGAAAAAAGGTGATGTAGCATAGCAATTAATATGAAACTGGACAAATGGGCTTCATAGGGATGAAATTCATTTGACACTGTTTCATAGGTATGAAACTGCATTGAAACTCCCATTGAGAGCATAGAGTTTCATCCCAACACGTTTTGACCAATCTCAATGCAACAAATAATTAATGCTATAAGTTACATTTGAAACCGTGAGATAAAACTATGCATTGAGAGATAACGTTTCATACATCAAACTAAATCTTCAAATTTGATGTGGCACTCTTGAAAACAGTGAGATGAAACTTTACATTGAGACTGGCCTTATTAGTCTTCTAGAAATTTGAATTTCCTTCTTAGTCATTTGTGTGAACTTTTATTTTTTACTAGCCGTTATCCACCATTCCATGAGTAAACAGGGTCAAATGGTAATGAAAAAGACGCATTTACCCCTGCGTTGCCTATTTGCATTCACTACGTCAACTTTCTCTTTGTAACTTCTTAAAAATTTCCTTCAAACGTTCGATGGGTCTCACGTCTAGGCATCAGGTGCAGATTTTCAAAAGTTGCTCACTCCGTGAAGGTTCAATGGGTCTCTTCTATCTGATTCGACCAGCGTGGGTCCACACTCGACAGGGAACCGCTGACGGTCTAAGCCGTCGTCATTATGCCCCTCAAGTGCGGTGCAGGCCAGCCCGCCGCCCTCTCCGGCCCAAAGATCAGGTCGTCACCGATGGCTGCATGAGATGAGAGAGCCTGGCCAGGAGGTTAGTGCGGTGCTGTCCAAAGACCAAAGGTGGAAGCGGCACATTACACGGTCAGCTTGACCACTCCAGTGAGCCAGCAGCCGGAAACACATCTGCCTCAGCCCTTCTCAAGGAAGAGAGCTTTCTCCGTTGCAACTTCCACGGTGAGCTTTCTCCCATTTTTCTGCACCTATTCCTAGGTACTACAGATTTACCCATCTGCACATCATCTCCAGTTTCTCATCTTTTCCCATTTCATACAATGGACACCAATCCATGAAATTAGTGAATTAGTTCACATATTATACAAAATTGATCCCCTGCCCATCTTCTAAAATTCCTAGCTATTCAATTTTTCTTTTTGTCCCAGCACAATCAAGCGGTGTCCCGTTCGTCATTGGTGCCATAGAGGACCTGCCACATGTCAGGTTTGCCCTTCATTCTTTTCTGCTGTGTTCTCTCTATCTCCTAGTATATCCTGCATGTCTTATTTGTCTATGCTTCTCTTAGGATCTGTGCTATCTAACCCCCATGTTTTTTCACTACGTACAGAATCCAGGTTACATTCTTACTTTTTTGGATCGCTACTGCTATTGATCTCGAGTATAATCAATTAAGTGATAGATTGTTCTGTTTTTTCATTCCAGGTGTTGCCATGAAAGTGCTTGCGGCAGCTACTAATCGTCAGGACCACTAGCTTGCACAAAGATTTGAAAGGGGCATAGTTTAGAGCTGAAAGCTCGTGGCCTCCGCGAGCGGATAGCATTTTAGACGACGTGGTCTTCCGATGACCGACGTGTCTGTTTTTTCACGGTGTGTCACCCTATCGATCGACCACGTCTGCAGGTGGCCATTCTCACATTCGTGTTTCCACTTTGCGGCTGCTTGAGCTGAGGTAGCCCGTGGGCGGTCCTCAGTTGTGCGCCCTGTCCTTCCTTTGTCTATGGGCCGCGATTGAGCCATCAATACCGCAAGACATCTAGGCCCAAAAGGACTGGACACTGAGTCTCATTTTCTTGACAGGCTCTTCGTCGATCGGTGTTGTCAACGACTTGTGACCAGAGAGAAAAAGACAGAGAATGAGTGAAGATAAAAAATGCATGAATGAAAAGAAAAATATAGACTACCCACCTTCTCGCCTCGATTTGGGACAAGCCATGAAACTGGTCTCCCCAGATTTTGCTCGGCCAAGTCTACAGATGCGGTATGGAGGGTGAGAGGAAGAACTGAAGAAGGCATCCCCATGACCTCAACCGGGTCAATATAGATTGGTGGCTATTGTCAGAAACTTGAGGACCCACTCATCACGACTCGGGAGAGGAGGAGCCCCGCACGGGGCGAGGCGATGGGTGGCACGATGAGCTGCACGCGTGGCTACAACCTGTGGTGGAGGTCCGGCAGCACAGTTGTGTTGATGGTAGAGCGGCAGAAGCATTTGACCTACAAGTTCCTCTTTTGTGAGAATGAAGGGGGTGTGATAACAGACAGGACAATAGAACAAGGAAGATGTGGACAGGGGTGAGCAGTGAAGGACAGATGGAACTGTGAGTGACGCTCAGACACATACGTACTGCTATCTCGGTTATAAAATGAAAGCATTTGTTGATTTTTCAGAACTATGTTTGTCTGTTCATCTTATTTAAAAAAATTATAAAAGTATTAGATACTTTTTTATATTTTGATTTATTGTTAGATATATTTCAAATATAATGTATTTAGTTTATAATTTTTATTAAAATTTTGAATAAGACAAGCAGTCAAACACAATTATAAAAAGTCAATAATAACATTTTGAGGATAAGAAGTTTGTTGCCGTAGAGGCTGCCTCCACGTGTGCTGCTGCTGCTAGAAATATTTATTGGTCCTCCTATGCAAAAACATATGATCCCAACGGCTCCACATGAAAATAAATTGCATAAAAATCGCTGGAGCAAAAATAACTTGTTATAGAAAGAAAATTGGTATTGGCTTGACTTCACAATGATGTTAAATTCAGCTAATCAACAAAAAAATCGTGAAATTGTGATGAAGCAGGCGCGGCGGAGCGCGCTAGCCTTACTAGTATATATTATAGCACGTCGCTTCTTGTGATCATACAAATACCTTCACATGTTGTGTACTAAAATGCAATTGCTTCAATTTATCATGTAGTTGTGAAATTGGTCTGGCTTTAGTCAGCGTTATCATTTGTTGCTGGATCACTTTCTTTTCCATCAAAGCTATTGCCAATATATATAATCATGTGACCTATATGTTTCAGCTTTACAATTGAATAACTCAGTTTAGGATTCTTCTTCATAACTTTTCGTAGTTTCTATGTTCCATTATTTGCATTGTGATACACAATGTAAAGATTGTTTCTCCTGTGCCCTAAGATTTTCCTACCATTAAACTCCAGTAACACTTTATTGAATCATCCTTTGCTTGAAAAATAATCCAATAGAAAAACGGATGCTATATTTAAGGCAATATATAACATGTCTTTCAAAAGGTAGAAAATACAAAAGAGATCGATGGAAACACTTACATGCACCACAAGGTTATGAAGGTTGTGTCCATCTCGACGAGCTGAAACATAGCGTGGATATCATTAAAATATAGTCCGAGAGTTGAGTCAGCAATATCCTTGAACACGTACCTACGAAGCTTATAGGTGACCACATGCACTCATTTTTTCGCTGCCACTACGTACCATTCGTGCAGCTTCTGCATCTCCCACGATAGGTTCGACAACATAGTTTTCGATACAAGAGGCTTGCCAAACATGAAATTTGTAAAGTCCTCGTTCTCTTCATGACCCTCAAATATGCCATCGTTGTAGTCTAGGAATTTACGAGGATCTGTGATAAGTGTGATTGATTGTACGTGTTCCTTCCTCATTCGCTCCAAGTATTTCACGACGTGTGGCGGTACAGCTTTGACACCCCCCTCCGGTCGTAGGAGTAATAGCCTTACGGATTAATGGAGTAAACACCTTCTGAATAGGTTTGATAATCCGAGGCTCTTCATCCAAGGTGCGAGTGTTTCTCCTTCTTGCACGACAAAGGGGACACGATGCCCTTTAGGCTTGACAAAGGGGACTACTTGTTGTTGAGGCTCTTCATAGTCGAGTACTACATAGTTTCAGGCTATGGGGGTTCTGAAAGTATAGGACTCATAATCGTCTCCTATCCTAGGTCATCTTGTTGCTTAGCGGCTGAAGCAGTACCCGACAAAGGAAACGGTTATCCAACTCCAGCTTTGTCCCCTGTGATTTGTTGACTCATATGAAATGATACGTGTCCGGACAACGGGAGAGCAGAAGCTCGTGGTTTCGAGAGGACAACCTCACGTCATTTTAACATGATGAAAGAACCGACAACATTATGTAGAGTTATAATCCACACCATAGGTATGGGGCATTCAATCTCATGCTCATCACAACTTTGATCGATCTCCTCTATGGTGACACGGACGTACCCGAGGGGAATATCCATGTTGTGGATTGTTCATCTTGGAAGTACTCTGCCAGTTGCAACCATCAAGGTCTTTCCCTTGTAACCAAATGGCACATGCAGCTCATATGAACATTCGTGTGTGATGGCTTCCGCTTCTAAGTGGCACGACTTGTATGAGTAGGATTGGGGATATTGCCACTTCGCAAGTCAGCTTGGTACATGTCCATTTGTTACCTCCACTCTACCTTGTCCCTCTCCTCCTTATCTTTCTCGGTGAAATGTATGTTTTTTGTACAAAGAGGCGGAAGAGCTAGGCGAGAAACCCTATTTCCAAGTGGTCTTGGATGACACTCCTCGCACCTACCCACCATGCTCTTTGGTGTCCACGGTAAGAGAGTTGGTCTATGTGATATTTAGATTGAATAACGTCAGATCTGCGTCTGCGGCTTGATACAGCCAGTCAATTGCTGGATAACTTCTGCTGAGGCCAAATCCATCGGAATAATCTTCCGATTTTCATCAACTGTAGAGTGCGCAAGAATCCAATTTTTAGCATGTGGCTCGAGGTCTTCCAATGGATCAGGCTTCCCTTCCGCATGGAGCTTTTCTTCCATTCTTCTCCACTCCGGAATCTTTTTCTTGTACGTCTGGCTGCAGGTAATCTTCCAGGCAGTGGTAATTTACTAAACTGCTGATGGATTGCAAGACTGTTATTCGTACTGTGAAGGATATCATGTTGGACTTCATCTCTTCCACTTCCACTTTCACTCTTTGCCTTTTTTCCCCATTGAACGGACCGGCAGAAGAGCCCATTAGTTTTATTTTTGCGCACATCTTTCATGGCCAGGTAATATTTTGGTTTTGTTCTCCAGTTTTCGTATTGATTTATGTTAGATTTGGGGTTAATTTAGTCTTTAGTTACTGTTTCGTTTCAGCAGCAGTCTTCACAATTTGTGTTACCCAATTGTATGTACATGTACAATCTAGTTGTATAATTGAAGTATGGAATCTTTCCCCCACAAAGATTGTATGAACAGTAACATGATCACTTATGTGAACTTTTTATTAGAATATTTGCATTGTTCCATTCATCATGTTTAATTGGCTATAATTACTTCATTTATTTGACATTCTTTCATTGGCATTTCCTTCTCTTATCATACTATGGTGGTTTATTAGATCATTACCTGCTAGCTGCTACCAACAAAATAGTTAAGTTGTTGCTCACCTAAGAAAATAGCTTGCTTTGAGACAGTATAATTGTTTTGTGTTTCATATATATTCTTATGCCTTTGCTTGAAAAGTATCACTCAATATTAAGTATGCAGAATGGTTTCTAGAAGCAAATACGCTTTGGAAGTGGTTGATAGAGTGGAAAATGGAAATTCTTTGAATCCTAGGACAACTTTCCGAGAGTTGCTGATAGTAGCCAGTTGGTCTATCTCGAAGCACAGGAACAATATTACCTTTGACCATAAAAATGCTTCTATTGTTAATTGGAAAAGGGAATTCAAAGCAGAAATAGAGCTTACGCTCCTAAAGGTTAAAGGGCAGAAGACGATTGATCTCCAACTCTGGCTTGACAATTTATAGTTGTTAGAGAGTTGAGGGTTTTTACCTTTTGACTTTTATAAAGTCTCTTCTGTACGGTTTTTGTTTTTTACCTTTTGTAAGTAACTCTGTATATACAGAAAATTAGAAATACCAGTAGGAGATTCTCCTCCTGTTTTGCCAAAAAGAAAAGTTGAAATGCTGGCAATTTAGAATGAGTACAAACGGCAACTTAGAATTAGGGACGGGCGCCGTCTTCAATCCTAGTTTAATGCAACTTAGACTGGATTAAGAGTTCACCACGCATCGTGTTTCTTGCATTAACAACAACGCGGGATCAGCTGATTCTGCAGCGGTGACGTTAGCAGCCACAAATTTTGTGCAACACGTTGGGGTGCCGCAGCGGCATGCATATTGTTAGTTGCACGCCATGATGCAGGGGTGAGGTGTGATGGATGGTCAGCATGCACGTGGCAGAACAAAATCCCAGATGGCGGCCAGACGTACGGTGGCCTCTCAAATTAATTCGTTCCTCACTATATCACACGCGAACATTTTTTCTATTCTGGCGTCTGTGTCTAAAATTTCATAAATGACCTCTCAGTAACTATATTTTCAAAATCTGACTCATTTGGTCACTCTAATCTGAATAATACGACACATGAATATGGTCACGCCAAACACTTTAACATGACCAAATGACACGTAGAAAAATCGGCTTGATACATAAGAATTGACCACGGTCACATTTGATCACGACCAAAGTGAGTGACGTGACTATATACATATGTCACGCCATACAGTTTGGTGTGACCAAAAGAGGCCGGATATTGAAAATTTAGTTTGGAGTAGACTATTTTTAAAATTTTAAATGAAAAAGACCAAAATAGAAGAAAAAATTCATCACACGCGGCTGAAGCTGGACGGGATGTTCTTCTTCATATGATACTTATATAGTACTTGCCCAACATAAATTAAAGTAGCACCAAATCAACATGTTAGTAACTTGGTATGGTATCAATCACATTTCCTAATCTCTCCATTATAGTCTTGTTGACCAACTACTGCCCACGATCTGTCCAGAAAGGCAAACAATAGTGGATGTTCAGCATGCACGTGGGAGAACGAAAATCCAAGATGGCTGCGAGACGGCGTCATCTCAAATTAATTTGTTGTTCTCACTATATCACACGCGGCTGAAACTGGACCGGACGTTCTTCTTCAGATGGTATTTATAGGATTTCACCAACATAAATTAAAGTAGCACCAAATCAATGTGTAAAACTTGGTATGGTATCAATCACATTTCCTAATCCCACCATTATATTGTCTCCCTGACCAACTACTGCCCGCGATCTGTCCAGAAAGGCAAACAATAATGCATATTGCGCTGATTCTCTATACCTTTGTGATATCTTCTGAGATACATAATCTGGTCTGGCGTAGCATGACCTAATATAACCACCGTCGGCACGCTACATGCAAGGACACGTTTAATCCCGGCAAACGAGAACAATATATATATATCCAGCAGCAGAGGTGACCTGTGTACAGCGTATATCGACTGCTTTCGTGCACTTGCTATGGCCTACTTCCTCCTCGTGTGCCTTTCTGCTCTTGTGCTCGCCGTCCTTTCCTCCTACATCAGGCAATTGATCGCCGACAGCCGTCACCGTCTTCCGCCGGGGCCATGGCCTCTTCCAATCCTCGGCAACATCCTCCACATGAGCAAACTCCCACACCGCTCCCTGGCACGCCTTGCCCAGCGTTACGGCCCTCTTATGACCGTCCGGCTCGGAACTTCCCTTTACATCGTGGCATCTTCGCCGTCCATGGCCAGAAGGATCCTGCAGAGGCACAATGCCAGCCTCTCCGGCCGCAGCCCGGCCGACGCGTGGCGTGGCGGTGGCCACGGCAACAACTCCATGTTCGTTCTCCAGCCGCACCGCAAGTGGCGCGTGCTGCGCCGGCTCGGTGCGGCACACCTCTTCTCGCCGAAGCGGCTCGAGGCGCTTCAGTCCTTGCGCCAGGACGTGGTCTCCGAGCTCCTCCGGGACGTGTTGGCATCCGCGGAGACCGGGTCACCGGTGAGCATCCGTGGCGTGGCGTTCGGGGGATGGTCAGGCTGCTGTGGCGCGCCATGTTCTCTGACGAACTGGACGAGGCCGCGGCGAAAGGGCACTATGTAAGAAAACGACTTTAGAGACTCTTCCCAAGTCACATTGGAGACTCTAAATTTTCGAGTCTCCAAATTCGCGTCTCTAATGATACGTCATTGGAGAATCTAATTTTCAGAGTCTGCAATGACCCCATCATTGGAGACTCGTTTTCCTAACCAGAGTCTCCAATGATGGTGTCATCGGAGACTCTGATTGCCAAAAAGAGTCTGCTATGACTGGTCATTGGAGACTCTTTTTGGTAAAAAGAGTCTCCAATGACAAGTCATTGCAGACTCGTTTTGCTAGTCAGAGTCTCCGATGAAATATAAAAAACAAAAAAAAATAGCATCATAAACCTTTTTTACTATTTCATCCACATAGCTAGAGGTTCAATACACATCCCCTCACAAGTATGATTATAGAAAATATGGTTACATTATGCCAAAAATATGGTTACGAGCTATTCATGGTTACATTCTGCCCAACATCTGTACTACCTGGCAAGTTTAGGAACACTCTAAGAATAAGCATATGAATCAATAAATTAAACATCAGAATAATGGTGCTCTTCCTAGTAGCTCATATTGGACCACGAAATAAACTTACAATTCAAGTCAGTCTACAAACTATCATCTTGTACTGAACTAATCAACATTTTTCCACCACCAATGTAACTCTTCTCTGCAGCTCTGTGATAGGACAAGTGAAAATAAGAATAAGTTGGACTTTAAGTATATATATAGTTGAACACATGTGTTTGGTAAATACTAGTACTAAATACTAATCCAAACTTTTTTCGTTGTCGTTAAGACATGACATACTAATTTGAACTACACATCATGTCCTCACAACAACAAAAAAAATATAGAGGGACTAATAAATTAGCAAATTTCACTCTTGAGTCCTCAGTGAGAAAAGAATAAGAATGGTATCTTACCAAGTGCTCTGGCAATACATCTAAGAGTTGAGACGATCTTCAAACTGTTTGTTCGAATTGGAGACATCCTCCTCACCATTTCCATCAACTTCAGGCACTCCCTTTTTGCCTTTAACTGCTCCCTTTGTCTATATACGAAAAGTAACATAATACACTGAGAGCAAAATAGAAATTCTTGAAAACTAAACAGTTTCAAACAGGGTATCAAGTGGTTGTAGATATGAAGACAGATTTCAATAGGACAATGAAAAAGAAAGATAGATAAAGGTTCACTACTATGCATGTATTCAACAATCAGACTCTAAGCCCATTCTTCCAATTCTTCTCGTCACTTGCTGTGTGCAGTAATTACTGCTAAAAAATCCGCATGGAACCAGTGAATAGTTAAGACAATGTGTGAACGGCAAAATTACTGCTGCGTGCAATAAAAAAACATGTAGTGATACATACTGCCTTCTCAGCAATAAAAAATCATGTAGTGATACAAGGGAGGAAACCGTGAATCAATGCTCATCAACTCAATTAAATTAGTGTGCAACGCAGAAATATTTCTGAATACCTGAAGTTTATGCAAATCAGTGCTCATCAACTCAATTAAATTAGTGTGCAACGTAGAAATATTTCTGAATACCTGAAGTTTCTGCAAATCAGATTCAGTAAATGGCTCTTGCCGCTTCACTCTTTTCCCATCCTTGCTTACAACCTGCAAGGTGAAGCATGTGAGCAAATAGTTGAAACTATCTTCCTATCAATCATTAAATCCGTTTATCAAGAAGAAAAAATCATGAAGCTTAAACCCAAGTCATCACTTCCCCAGGGATCTTATTATCTGTCCAAACTCTGGTGAAAAGTACCATTTATGCTGAAATTGAAGCTTATAGAAATTGTAAGCATCCACAGCAAGTCAGCAAATGCACACAAACACCACCCTATAATATTGTCCATATTTCATGAGTTCAACAAAAACATATCTATATAGAAACGTATAACATGTTTCAACATATAGCAAAGAAAAAAATATGTTTCAACAATCAAATTTATGTGACATTTATAGCATTAGCACATAGAATATATTGTATTATAAAAAACTAGTATACATGAATCGGTACACATCATAGAACCATTAGCACTCATCTTCCCTACGTTGCACTGATTCGGAAAACAAATGTGTTGCTATTACACTAATTCAGAGAAAGCACCTGTTAGTAGATAACTCTAAGATGAAAAAACAGGTATATAGCTATCTATTTAGATTGCATTTACTACCACAAAATGAAACTGAGCATAAAGAAACACTTTTAAGTATTGACAACAGGATCATACCCAATGCATGAGCAGTTCATCAAGCTTGCGCCATCGGAGCCGCGCTCGTGCCGCCTAGCCTCAGCTCATCAACATTGGGATTGATTGCAGTATTATTTCAGCCAAATTTAAGAGATGAAATTCATCTACAGAATATGGATATGCTAACTATGTTGATATAACGGACACCTACAAAAGAGGCACCAAAGGGACCCTCAAAAAGAAAAAAAAGAGGCACCAAAGGGATAAGAATACTGATAGCATGCAATACATTCTCGACGATTATTGAGATACTTGACAAATACATTTCTACTAACAGTAAAGCATAACCGTAAGTTGACACAATCAACTATCTTTGTTCTGAAATTGAGGATAGCACAGGGGAATGAATTTTGTATGGATTCTACTCAAATTTCATTTTCTCCATATGTGTGGAAATAGAAGTGTGTTTTTCTTATCTTATAAGATAAAGCTGTGAAAAGAATGACACATACCTCTGCCAGAACTACATTGATCAACTGCTCAATTTCTCCCAGGACATGGACGTCACTAACTGGTGGTGTTGATGAAACAATGTCATAGTAAAAAACAGCAAACATTAGAAAAGGAAGAAAGTAATGGTAATCAATTTAACTACATAATGGTAATCAATGTGCTAGTGCTGATCACAGTTGCTTGCTGCAGACCTAAGAAAATAATGAACTCAAACCAAACAATGTTTTGCTGCTGCGGCAGCACATCGTTAGCATCGGCTATGCAGTAGAGTATCTTCGGACCTACTGCACCTAGCTACGAGCAGCACGGCTACAACTTTAGGTGTTATCCGAGTTGAGATCATTATTTATCCCAGTTTTATTTTAAGAATTATTTATCCCAGTTAAGACCTCAGCCTAGCATAAGCAAAAGTGGCGTCAATAAGATGGCCAGTCTACTGCAGCATTCCATCAAACACGTAGAGTGCATGACTGTGACGGTGGTATGAACCCAAGCAAATCAAGCACAAAAGCTTCAAACATAGCACTAGCTAACTCAAAGACAGATGGGGGATTCGTGCCCACCATGCCACCTTCGTTGCTGGACCCAGCAGATGCGGATCCATGCAAACGCATTGAGGAGGGAGGCAAAGGTCGAAGAGTCGGAACAAGCTGCCACCAAGGGATCCCAATCGCTTCGAGCCCCAACCCGCTCCCCACAATGAAGGTGGGATGGAGCGCGACGAGGAGGGCGGAGACCATGGGCTCCAACATGGCGAGCATAAGGGCGAAGGGAAGAAGAGAGAGAGGGAGGCGTGAAGAAGGGCCTACCGCCGAATCCACCGTAGCCGGTCGGGTTGGAGGAGGGTCTGCCGCCGGTCGTGGTGGAGGAGGGCCTTCCACCAGATCCACTGCTGTCGGTTCCCGCAGTGCGTGGAGGACGGTGGGTGACTTCGATCAGCATGGAGGACGGGCGGCGCTGAGAAGGGATGGCCGGTGTACAGCTGGTTGGCAACGCCCGGCGTGGAGGATGGACGGTGCGGAGGAGTCGCGGCCAGCGTGGAGGACGAGTGATGCGAGAGGAGGCGAGGAGGGCTGGCATGGTCGTGCAGGAGGCGATGGCGCGCGATAGATCCGAAGGCGGCGGCATCGGTGCATAGCGTGGAAGGAGTCGGACGCGAGCCATCGCTAATCGGGAGTTAATAGAAATTTCTGGTCCACATCTGAGTGGATGGATGATGGGGAAATTTGAGCAGTGGGAGCGTCACCTTCTTTTAGTGGCATCACATCGGAGACTCTGGTTAAGAAGTAGAGTCTTCAATATATAACATATTAGAGACTCTTCTATACGAGAAGAGTCTACAATGTCGTACGTTTCTTATTGCAGACTCTTTTTATTGAAAAGAGTCTCCAATATACATCCTCTTAGGATAGTGTTTGCAGGACTAAAGATATTAGAGACTCTTCCAGTAAATCAGAGTCTCCAATATTTAATTGCAGACTCTTTTCAAGCTAGAGTCTCTAATAAAAGTGTCTTCTTTGTTAGTTTCTTACATAGTGGGGGCTGCAGGACTGCGTGCGAGAAGCCATGGACTTGCTGATGACTCCCAATGTCTCTGACTTGTTCCCGGTGCTCGCCGAAGCCGACCTCCTGGGCGTGCGGGGAGGATGGGGACGTTGATCGGAAGAGTGTACCGGCTGATCGACCAGCAGATCGATCGTCGGACGCAAGGATTCGGCAGTGGCGGCCGTACAGATAGAATGAGTGACTTGTTAGACGTGATGCTTGACTTGTCGGAGCAACATGAGGACAGTGACGTTACCATAAACCGGGACGTGATGAGAGCATTTTTCACGGTAAGCAGTTGCATATGCAAAAAGTCTGCAATTATTAGAGAACAGCAAGTTGACAGTCGTTACTTTGAAAACAACACTGCTTATATTTGTACATTCCGAGCACATGTTCTTGACAACGACTAACAGCCCTATGATTGGATTGCAATTTCAGGACTTATTTGTTGGGGTCAGCGATACAAGCTCGAATGCGGTCGAGTTTGCTCTCGCAGAGCTGCTGCAGAATCCGAGGACCATGAGAATTTTACAAGGCGAACTAAAAACGGTTCTCGGCTCCAAGGCACAGCTGGAAGATTCTGACATCGACAGACTTCCCTATCTTCAAGCAGTCATCAAAGAAACGCTCCGGCTCCATTCAGTTGTGCCCCTGGTGTCCTACAGGGCGGACGCTGCAGTACAGGTACAAGGATACACCATTCCTGAGGGAAGCAATGTGCTGGTGAATCTATGGGCCATTCACCACAGTGCTAAAGTGTGGACTGAACCAGACAAGTTCATTCCCGAGAGGTTTCTGGACAGGGAGGTAGATTTCTTGGGCAGGAGTTTTGATTTTCTTCCCTTTGGGTCGGGACGGCACATGTGCCTTGGATTGCCTCTTGCAAGAAGAATGCTACATATGATGTTGGGATCCCTTGTTCATCAATTAGAATGGATGCTACCTGAGGACGCCGAGAGAACTTGTGTAGATATGACAGAGAAGTATGGGCTAGTGTTGTCTATGTCCACCCCAATCAAGGCGATAGCGAAGAAGAAGATGTGACAACAGTTTAGAACTTTTTTTGATCATGATATTCTAATTAAATGCAACGTTGTTCCTTGCATATATCCATATTGTATATATACATTTTTTAGATAAGGGGTAGAAACCAAGCCTCTAGACTGTCAAGATGATGTACACTGTCAATCTTACATAACAGATCTCTCACAACTTAAATGGTGCATTAGGCCCGTCGATTAGCAGGGCAGAGTGGACGAGGGCACATGCCCCCCAAATGTTGGAGCCCCCAATTTCTATTTACTTTAGTTAATCATTAGATAGAAAAATATTCTAATCAAGCGCCAAATGTAATTTTGTTTCACCAAGATACCTTCCCCTTCATCAATTTCTCGTTCTACTTAGATCAGTTTCCATCCAGATGTCATTGATAAATTGGGTGAGACCATGATAGGGACAAGGAAGAAGATTGAACCTTTTTCTAGGCCGTGAGTTGTTTTGCTTCCTGGGCCGTCTGCCATCAGTTTGGCCTATCATCCATCAAAGTGAGTCATGATCCAATAATTATTGCCGATAAAATTCCTATATGGAGAGTGATCTTTTTTTAAGCATTGGGGAGATCAACCCATTAGATCCATAAAATCTGAGCAAACTCTGTTGTTACTTGTTTAGCGCTGGAGTTGGATATTTAGCCATCTGATATGCTGGCACATGTTGCACTCTGGTAGGGGCAACAGTACTATATATATAGTCATAATATGTGACATCAATTTACTTCATGATGTCTCTTTAGTGCGATCGTTACATAATTTGTGTAGAATCGTATTTTATATATTCATGCAAATTCTATTATTGACATTTTTATTATTGTGTTGAAAAAATTGATGTCATCAATTAATATAGCATCATATCATGAATTAAATTGGTGTGTTACACCCTTTTCTTCACCATGGCCTGAATTGGGCTGGCCATAGATAACACTAAACCAAACTTCTCTTACATGTCCGTACCATTTCTCTCTACCTCCTTAGGTAGTATCCATTCTAACTGATGCAGAAGCGATCCAAGCATCATATGCAGCATTCTATTTACAAGGGGTAATCTAAGGCACAGGCATGTGCCGTCCTGAGGCAAAGGGAAGAAAGTCGAAGCTTCTACCGAAGAACTCGACCTTCCTATGCAAAAACCTCTCAGGAATGAACTTGTGTGGTTCAGTCCACACATCAGCATTGTGGTGAATTTTGCGAGAACTGATAATTGTTCTTGGGTCAAAAACACAGGTGGAAGATTCTGACATCGACAGACTTCGCTATCTTCAAGCAATCATCAAAGAGACACTCCGGCTCCATTCAGGTCTACCCTTGGTGACCTACACGGCGAATGCTACAGTGCACATACAAGGATACACCAATCCTGAGGGAAACAATGTTCTGGTGAATCTGTGGTGTTGGATTTAGTCCCACATCGGATATTAAGGATGGGGAGCCGGGAGAGGCGAATGCTACAGTGCAAGAGACGACAGATGTAGTAGACAAGGGGTGACGGCGGCCGGGAGAGGCGTGCCCTAGGGGTGGCCAGGTCGTGTGTCGATATAATCTGGATGTCCGTATAGCTACAGTTATTATGGGAGGAGCGCCCGTAGTCATGCCCCGAGGATGTAGGCACATCGCTGAACCTCATACGAAATCATCGTGTTTCGGCGTCTCTCTCGTTTCGTGATCTTGTATTCTTGGCTTGATGATCCTGGGGAATTGCTTCCGCAGCTGGTTATTTTCTAACATGTGGGCCATTCCAACACAGTGCTGAAGTCTGGACTGAACCAAAGAAGTTCATTCCCGAGAGGTTTCTGGACAGGGAGGTCAATTTCTTGGGTAGGAGCTTCAATTTTCTTCCATTGGGCTCGGGACGGCACATGTGCCTTGGATTGCCTCTTGCAAGAAGAATGCTACAAATGATGATGGGATCCCTTCTTCATCTACCCGAGAACATAAAAATAACTTGTGGAAATATGACAGAGAAGTATGGGCTAGTGTTTTCTATGTCCACCCCAATCAAGACAATAGCGAAGAAGAAGATTTGACAACAGTTTAGTTCATGATGTCTCTTTAGTGCAACATAATATAACTTTCGTAGAGATCCATACTGTATATATATACATACAAATTCTATTATTAACCATTGTATTATTTTGTTGAAAAAATAAAACCATCATCAAAATATATTTTCAAATCATGAATTAAATTGGTGTTTTACACCCTTTTCTTCACAATGGCCTGAATTGGGGTAGCCATAGATAACACTAACCCAAACTTCTCTATCATGTCCACACCATTTCTCTCTACATCCTCAGTTAGTATCCATTCGAACTGATGCAGAAGCGATCCGAGCATCATATGCAGCATTCTATTTGCGAGGGGTAATCCAAGGCACATGTGCCGTCCCGAGCCAAAGGGAAGAAAGTCGAAGCTTCTACCAAAGAAGTCGACTTCCTATGCAAAAACCTCTCGGGAATGAACTTGTGTGGTTCAGTCCACACGTCAGCATTGTGGTGAATGGCCCACAGATTCACCAGCACATTGCTTCCCTCAGGAATGGTGTATCCTTGTACTTGCACCGTAGCGTCCGCCCTGTAGGACACCAGGGGCACAACCGAATGGAGCCGGAGTGTCTCTTTGATGACAGCTTGGAGGTAAGGGAGTCTGTCGATGTCAGAATCTTCCACCTGAGCCTTTGAGCCTAGAACTGTTTGGAGTTGTTCTTGTAAATTCCTCATGGTCCGCGGATTTTGCAGAAGCTCTGGGAGAGCCCACTCCATGGCGTTCGAGCTTGTGTCGCTGGCCCTGACAAATAAATCCTGAAATCGGTTGAGATGGAGCACACAACAAGCGTGCTATTAATTCATTGCAATAAACAAAATATCTGTATCATTATTTGTTTACTTAAAAAGGTGCGCGTGGAATGTACTTGGCAGTGCCGTTTTAAACAATAGGAGTTTTATGGTCTAAAATAATGGCTATTATTTTTCCTTAGCTAATTGCCATTAGTTCAAGAGTAGTTTAGTAATTGTACTAAAAAAATTTAAAAAATTATTCATATAATCTTATATTAAATACACTAAAACTTGACTACAATAATAACGATGATGATTAATCAAATTTAAAATAAATATTTTATAACAAATTCATGTAAAAATTGACTAACTTATTATTTATGATGAATTTTTATATTATAAACATATTATTTTGTCAATATTACTCTTACTAATAGCCATTAGTTGTTAACTTCTAAAATTTAATCTACACCGTTAGATCCAACTAATGGCCATTAGTTGAGAAAAATGATGACCATTATTTTGGACCTGAAAACTTCTCGGAGCTAGTACTTACCAAGCAAAATGCTCTCATCACATCCCGGTTTACAGTGTCGCCGCCGTCGTCAGTTACTTGCTCGGCCATGTCAAGCATCACGTCTAGCATGTCATCCACCCTTTGTGGATGGCAGCCAAATCCATGGTGGCGGCCCTGCATCCGGTGATCGATCTGCCGGTCCATCATCCGGTATCCTCTTCCGATCAGCGCCGCCATCCTTCTCCGTACGCCCTGGAGATCGGCTCCGGTGAGCACCGGGAACAGGTCGGAGACATTGGGCGTCATGACCAACGCCACGGCTTCCCGTACGCAGTCGTGGAGCCCCTTGGCCGTGGTCTGATCCAGCTCATCAGAGAACATGGTACGCCATAGCAGCCTGACCATCGCCGCGAACGCTGAGCGGCGGATGCTCACCTGTAGCCTGTAGGCCGGCCTCCGTGCACTCCGACACGTCCCGGAGGAGGCCACTGACCACGTCGTGCTGCAAGGAATGAAGCGCCTGGAGCCGCTTCGGAGAGAAGAGGTGCTGTGTGCCGAGCCGGCGCAGCATGCTCCACTTGCGGTGTGGCTGGAGGACAAAGATGGAGTTGTTGCCGTGCCCAGCACCGCGCCACGCGTCTGCCGGGCTGCGGCCGGAGAGGCTGGCATTGTGCGTCTGGAGGATCTCACGGGCCGTGGAGGGCGAAGATGCAACGATGTAGAGGGAAGTTCCGAGACGGACGGTCATGAGAGAGCCGTAGCGCTCTGCGAGGCGTGCCAGGGAGCGGTGCGGGAGTTTGCTCATGTGGAGGACGTTTCCCAGGATTGGAAGGGGCCATGGCCCCGGCGGAAGACGATGACGGGTGTCGGCGATCAATTGTCTGACGTAGGAGGAGAGGATGGCAAGAACAAGAGCACAAAGGCATAAGAGGAGGAACAGAACCATAACAATTGCAGCACAAAAGCATCTATGCTGTAGTACAACCCATCTCTGTTTTATAAATCTTTAGTGTTCAATTGCACACCGCGTGCTGGTGCTCTGTTTACGCGTTGCACCACATTATTTATTCGAAATGACATCACAAGTGATACAGGAAATCAAGAATTAAGCATCGCCATCATTGGTTGCATTTATATGGAGCACTGGGGCAGGGCCACGATATAATGCAAGATTGGAAGGATCATGGAATGCGATTCATATCATACCAAAATGTTCCTTGCTGCTATTTTTTGTTGGGAGAAAACCTCTATAGCGGAAGAAGAAGGTCCGGACCAGTTTCACCGCGTGATATGGCCATGACAAACTAAATTTGAGAGGTCCATGTCTCGCCGCCATCTGGGATCTACTCTCCCACGTGCATACCCATCGTCCTTCACTGCTCACCCGCATACCTGTCCTGCGACCGAAAACAACATGCTGCCGCCGCACCCCACAAGCTAAGCTCTGCTCCATGAGATCTTGATCAATGAGGTTGCAGATGCAGTCCTGTTTCTGTAGATCGTCGTAGTGGTCATGTTCTGAGATAATCCACATTTATTTACCTCAGCTAATAACAGTCTACATGTTCGGTGGCATCTTACCTTGTTACTAGCTAACTCTATCAAATCTACCGGATCTTTACTTGGCTTCAAACCAAATTTCTGAATTGTTTTCTGCAAGCCTAGAGGAGACCTTACCACAGCGGAATCAAATATGTGCATCCACTCTAAACAATTATCAGAGGTTCCCTCCCTCATGATTTTGAAAACAGATTTGGTCCACTGAGAACACATCTTTGCGTTAGTTAATTTTTTCAGACGTCCGATCGTCATAAAGAGGTTGAGTTTCTTTTTTAGCATGGAGAACTTGAAATTCAATTGTCTGTTTCCGTGCTACGTTGTACCAAATTTGTGCTCCGAAACTTTGGGACCTCATGGGCTTTGTTTCTGGGCCTACAGCGGATTTATTTGTCTATGAAAAAAGTTCTATTTACCTCCCTCAATTTTCATGGTTGGCACACTATTACTCTCTCAACTCTAAAACCGGATATCTATGTTCCCTCAACTATCAAAACCGTTCGTTTTACCTCCCTGTCTGGTTTTTAGAGCAGTTTTAGCCGACGTGGCTGGTGGGACCCACATGTTAGGGCGCCACGTCAGCGATGTGGGCCCCACCAACCACTCCTTCGTCTCTTTCTATGTGTGTCTGGCGTCCTCCGGTGTGGCCCGGAGTGCTGAAGTGGCACCACGACACGTGGGCCCCACTAGCCACGGTTAAGACCGCTCCAAAAACCGGGCAGGGAGGTAAAACGAACGGTTTTGATAGTTAAGGGGCCATAGATACCCGATTTTAGAGTTGAGGGGGTAATAATGCACTGACCATAAAAGTTGAGGAAGGTAGATAGGACTTTTTCCTTTGCCTATTGTTTGGTTAGGCCTGTTCAAAAACCGGGTAAGACGACTTCCCGAATTCTTGATTCCATTCGTTTTTCCTCCCTTGGTTGTTGTCGACGCTAGTTTTGCTGACATTACATATTTGGACCATATTGTCTCCATTGACGTGGCGATGATAACTAATCAGATCGAGGCCACACAGATCCTGTCACACTAGATCCGGATAGGATAGCCATGGCAACCGTGGGCATCGGAGGACGACAGCGCACATCGGAACCTGGACAAATAATAACGAAAATTTGCATAAATAATACCTAGAGGAGCTCGATGCGCACTCTTTGCTGATGTTTAGACTCAATGGAGATCACCGGAAAGTTGGCGACGATGAATCACGTGTAGAGTTCACTATACCTTTGGAGAAAAAGGCTTCATTCGAAGCACTCGAGTGAGGAAATGACGAACGACTTCTTGCACGAGATGGAGAAGCTCAGGACTCATCCTTTGGTGGGCTTTGAGGTGACCAAGCTCCTCATCCGAGGTGTGAGGAAGGAGGTCTAGATTCTGGAACGAGTCGAGCCACGATAGCGAGGCGGAGGACGGCCGCGACAACAAGAGAAGTCGAGTTGAGCTCCGTCCATGGGTCCCACCATCTTGGCCACAACTCGATCGCCAGCCCTAGGAGCCGCTAAGTCGCGGTAGAGTAGAGAAAGACAAGAGTGACATGCCATCACCATACGGCCCAAATACATCATGTGAGTGAATCGAGCGTGAAAACAACCGAGGAGGAAAAACAAAGGGAGTCAAGAGTTCAGGGAGTCATCTTACCCGGCTTTATAATTGACGGACGAAAACCGTACAACCACTAGAGTTAACGGAGGTAAATAGGAGTTCTTTTCAAATAAAAACGAAAACCCTATATATAGTGTGCTACTCCGAAAAGTGTGCGGCCCATCGGACACCATAGGCCCATACAAGCACAAATGGGCTGCGTGAAGTGCTGAGTGGGCCGGGGACACATGGATTCCCATGATTGGAGAACGAAATTCAAGTTTGGTTCAAACTTTTAATTTGTTTTTTCTTTTAAATGGTAAATCCGATTTTAATTTAGTTTGAACCGTTGTGAGTTTAAGAATTAATCTAACAAAATGACATCTCACATGCATATGTTTTCTAAAAATATTTAAAAAATGAATTTTTGAAATTCTCAATTGTTCCTCGGTGAAAATTAATAGTTTCAATATTGACTAGCGATTGTTCCAAGTATTTGCTATGTATTGTTGTAGTAACTTTTCACATTTTAATTTTTATAAAAAAATAATTTTTCATATTTTGAATGATTTGAATAATGAAAATTTCTTGTTCTAGTAGTGAATATCAATTGTTCTAGCAATGAAATTATATTTTTTCAGTAGTGAAGATTCATTGTTCTGATATTTTTCAAAATTTCATTTCAAAATTTTGACTTTTCATTTATTTTTAAAAAAATCCATCTGTGAATAGGCTGAAAAATTCAAAGGAATAACACTTTTTAGGAGAAAATGAATTACACTTTGAATGGGCTGACAGTTATTAACACGAATAAGCTATTGGTGCATAATGCGGCGCGTTAGAGACTGTAGGCTGTATTCTACTCCACTGTGGCAGGCCATGGGCCGCGCTACGCCTCTGCAATGTTTTTTTTTCGTTTGAACGAAACAAAAGTTCTATTAGCCATATGCTGCTGACTGAGCAGCCATAAAATCGTTGAGAGGTTGTTCGTTATTTTTTTGTGAAAAAGAAAAGAAAATCGTTGATATGGAAGCAGATTACATCTCTTGATTACAAAAGTAATCCAAGCCACTCCCTTTGATAGAAGACAAGAAACTTTTAAAAAATCATAAATTCCACCATCCACGATCATCATCCTAAATGGATATGCCGGTATGAACCAACATGATCATCTACCACCATCATCCTCGTAGCTATCTCTTTTGTAAAAGCGGAGTAAACTGCTAAACCTCCAATAAACTTGCCGCCGTCGAGCTTGTCATCAAACCCATCGGTCCTTCACCAGATGTGACATGGGAGAACACAATCCAACCGACACACAAATGAATGTTACAAAAAAATTAACTCTCACTAGGCAAACGTCATGGCTACGAAGAACTACAACGAGAGGAAGGAAGGGCTGGATCACTTTATTTTCATTAATTATGACATTTTCATATTGCCACACAGTCAAGAAATGACATTCTCCATTGATCTATTCATCAAAAATCTTGACACCGCGTAATGCCGCCGCCAACGTCTTCGATGGGATCTCTAGAGAAACCTCTTCGATGAACAAGTAATGTAAGGCGCATGAAAAATCGTGTATATGCTAAATTCATAGATTACATGTTTTCTTTGAATTTAGGAACAATTATGTGGTTGATCTTGTTTTTTAATTCAATTGCATGATTTACCATGTTTTTTTAGACCTTGCATGATTGACCTTAGTTTTCCAGATTGAAGAAACGGATTGACCCCATTCTATTAGAACCGTTTAACAGGGTTAAATCCATGGTTAAAAAAACATATTTACCTTTTAAATCGTTGATCTTTCTTTTTCTTGTAAACTCTACTTTGAACACAAAAAATTTAGAACTATATATATATATATATATATATATATATATATATATATATATATATAACAGTTACGATATTTCAACAAACGGTTTAAACTAATATTAACTAAATATTTAAATTTTGAAAAGAAAATTGACAAAAATTTCGTCAAGGCGGGAGGCGGCCGCACGCGTGTCTACCCGACTCATGGCGCCCAACCTTGCCTGCCCGCACCCTCTAGACCACAGGCAGCACGCACCTGCACGTCAGCCCAACACCCTGCTACCCAGGCAGATCACACCGCCGTCACGGCTTGCTGCAGTCAGCCCAGCTTACGTCCCTCCCACATCGCTCCAGCCTACGCCTTCCTCGCCGCTTCTATCTAGAGTTAGGGATTGAGAACAAATGTTAGACGCTACCGAGCCCCGTACCAGAGATTTTGGGGCCCCTGTGCAAAAAGGAAAATGGGTCCTATATTTTTAAGGATATAACATATTTTAATCAGAAAATAATATAGTATTATTAAGTTTACCATTTTGTCAAACATCAAATAACCCTTAACCAGTATTATCATTTGCGATTACATCTAAAAAATCTAAGAAACATTCCTCAATACAGAGAGATGACATATCGACATCTCAAAAAGAAAAAACATATCTTATGATCAAAGACATTTGTTTTTAATGGTTAGGATCAGAAGTACAATCAAGTTTAACTGAAAGATTCCTCAATGCAATTGGTTGATTATTCGATTAGGATGGTCCTATGTGACAAACAAATACTTTTACATCAACTTGAGGCCGTAAAGAAGAAAAAGAAAACAAGATAGAAGTACGAAGCACACGAACTGGCCGCTGGAGTACTGCTTGTTGGAGTCATAGGCCCTGTTCGTTTCTGCCCTCTAAAAATTATACCCATCACATCAAAGAGAATCTTACTATTTAGTAGTACTTTTATTAATTTAAGGACAAAACCTATGTCACGACCCCCTCTAATTTGCGAGACGAATCTAATGATCCTAATTAATCTATGTTTGCTACAGTGATGCTACAGTAAACATCTTCTAATAACATCATAATTACCCTCGTTGATTCGTCTCGTGAATTAGATAGGGGTCTGCAATTAGTTTCGAGATTAGACTTTTTTTAGTACTCCAAAATGATAAAATTCTTTTTTATTTGACCCTCTAAAAATTATATACTGGAAACGAACACACCCATAGCTCACAGGCCTGGTCACTCGTGCGTGAGGGAGAAACGAGATCGACTGGCCACGCGAATTTCGCTGTCATCATGGCGGCGTTGTTGACGATTGGGGATGGAGAGAAACGAAGAACAGATGCATTGGCTTCCGGTGGAAGGAAGCCATGGATGCGGCCTGCTCACAGCCCATTCTATTCTGTAGTGGGCTTCATTTTGCTAACAGGCTTTTCTTTGGATAAGTAAGGTTTAGGAATTTGGGGGCCCAAAATTTTGGGGAGCCTGTGCGGTGGACGGCCCTGGACGCCAGAACAGAGACAGCAATGAGCTTGGGAACAAAGCAGGGACGGGTCCACTATGCTTCAAGTGTATCAAGTTAAATACACATTATTTTGGACCAAAATAATTATATATATAGTGTTTTTTATATGTATAAAAAAGAAAAAAAGACTACCACTCAATCTAAACGGTAAAGAAGCCCAACCTAAGAAAATTTGTGTTGCTCTCGGGTGGCCCAGTTCACGAAATTTTTCCAATCCCAATTCGCTGTCACCCTGGTGCGCTCCCGATTTGCAACCGCCGACCTATCGTCCACCGATAGCCGTTCCCGTCCCTCGTACCTCGCCTTCGCATCTAGGTCCAGCGAGCTGGTGAGTCACCCGCACGTCCCCCTAGAGGACGCCACTGCCAGGCCACTTGAAGGTAAGAAATTCTAGCCCTAATCTTTGACATTGATTTTTTGATGGATGGCTAGGTTAATCGCTATTGCTCTCAACTAATTGTGAATTAAATGATGTTAATATTAGGTGTGAATCATGGAGAGGAAGAACACCAATACCACTGTAATTGTAAGCTCATTTTGCATTTTCCTATGTATTTCACGTATTGAAACATTGACATGATGATTATTTAGTATATTTTTATGGTAGTATTTAATCATGCATTATGAAAACATAATTTAGGCTGTCAAAAAAATTGAGTGTTCCAAATTTTGAATACCCTTGGCTCAAATATTGGGCTCGCCACTGAAAAAAAGAGCAATTTCTTTGGTCACTTATCACTTTATTATCCATGTGCCTCTTTTTAATTAATTATGAAAATCGGCTGAAACTAAGGACGATGCAAATCAAGGTCAAAACAACAACTTCAAGCTTAAAATTTAGGGTCAATCATGCAAAGTCTAAAAACCGGGACCAATAATACAATTGGATTTGAAACTAGGGTCAACCATACAAATTGTCCCTTGAACTTATTTTGTTTTGTATCTTTAATGGCCGGAGCCTGTAAAAACCCATGTAAAAAATGGCCGGCTAAGCCATTTAGCGATAGGTTTAAAAAACAAGGCTAATTTAGTAGGCTAGTAGCGGATTTAGTGGAATTTAGCACTAAAAATAATTTAGCTAGTTCTTTTTCATTGGGTAAAAACACAGATGGTGGGGTTTTAGCTCCTTAAAAAATAAGTTCCAAACGAACAAATGATTTTGGCAGTAAAAGGATATATTAGACCTCAAAAGATTTAAGTTACTCTGAGTCTAGAATTTTGATACTATTTACGTTGAGTAATTAAGAAACCAAACATCACTTAAGAATAAAAATAATTATTTATAGAACATATTTTAGCATGTACATTCTAAAACGCAAATTTTTTATACGGAGATTTTAACAAATATCACATACATAGTAAATATTTCAGCGTAAATGAGAATGTCATATTTGTCGTAGTGACTAATGTAAAGCCTAGAAAATAAATAAATAGCAAAAGTCGTGATTTACTTAACATGGAAAAACATGTCATGATGGAGTTTTGAGCTAGCAACAGTGTCATGATGGAGTTTTGAGCTAGCAACGGTCTCCTGTAATATTGGACCCATCCTCCTTCACACCGCCACCCTCGGAACGCTAGTTCTCTCCCATCCGTGCTCTCTCTCACCGCCGACTACAAGAAACTAGGCAGAGCCCGCCCCTTGTTCTGCCCCCGGATCGTCTACTTTTGCGTCCCTCCCTCCTGTTACGCCCAACCCTCCCCTAAACCACCGCAATCAGAAACCAACAGAATCCGCCTTCCTTCTTGCCTTGTCTCCACTACTGAGACGAAGCTCGCCACCGTCCTCCACCAGCACCCAAGAATCACCCGTTCACTAGAATCTTCGGACTCGAGCCCCTGTCGCTCCATCGCCCCGAGGGAAGGAAGGTTCTTGGCCAAGAATCATCCGCGTGGGCCAGGAAGGAACCAAGAACGGTTCTTGCCCAGCCAAGAACCACTCGGAACAACGCCCGATGCCAAGGGGGGCCCAGAGGAGGCAGTCTGTCATCTCTTCGCGGATGGCGGAGCGCCTAGGGGCCACGGCGCTGCAGCCGGGGCCGCGCCCGGGGCTGGGAGTTCCGTCCGAGGTGGTCGCGCCGCGGGCACGCTTGGCCCGGTTCTTGCGGCGCTTCTGGACGCGGCTCCAGGGTCTCGGGCGGCTTCTCCGCTTCCTCTTCACACGGCGGAGGGGCAGGATCAACGTCGGCGTCGTCTGCTCCCCGTCCGCCTCCCCATCCGCGTCCATGTCCGGCGCCGCCCCGTCGTGCAGCGGCGCCGTGCCGGGAGGGGTCAGGCAGCACGGTATGGACAACCGCGACTGCACTTGGACGCTGCAGCTGTCTCGGCCGCAAAGAAGAAGAGGGCGCGACCAACTATTTCGCAGGTGAAGTTCTGGATTTTTTCCTGTAATGTGACATATGTTCCATGCTAGTTTCTGAAATTGGTGCACTGGCAGTGATTATGATTGACTTCACTTTTTGAAACCAAGGTGTTTCGTTTGTATGCTAGACTTAATGTGGCTGCGATGGCATTGACCATGAACAGTATAAATCCTTATTGATTATGTTTCATTTACAAATGTATACCAAGATTTTTGTTGGAAACTGTGACCCATTTGTTTCAGAAAAAAGTGGTATCCTTATTGAGATGTCACAAGGAAAGGCAATAACTATTTCCTACCATTTAGCTTATCTTAAGCTGAGTAAAGTTGATAGTTTTGAAGCCTAAACTCGGTTCAAAGATAGTGGAGATTAGTTGTAGTTGATGAAGGTTTTATCCCTTATCAAGGACTGTCATTCATATTTCTATTGTGCTACAGAGTTGTCAGCAAATCGATACTGTATCATACTATTTTTGGTGCTTTGCTCTTTTTGAGGGTATGTGTTCAATTCTCCATTTAAAGAATGTCTTAGTCTTGCATTGCATTGGAGTTTGCAATATCTCCAATTGATTAGAAAACCATATGTCTCAGCAAGCATGTGGAAATCTTTGGAATAAATTATACTTGGAACTCATGGATGGTATTTGGATAACTCAGATATCTGTTAGATTGCTTATGTTGTATTCTTGTGTACGAATGGTTTATCTTCCAGACTTATGTGGATGTGGTTAGGGTCAGGAGATGGCTGAAAATTCATTTATTTATATATTATAATATAATTCTCACCCAGAGTTGCTAGTGCTTTCATAAAGTTCACCAATTGTGTCATGGTATGAAGCATTCCTTTCATGTACTTGTGTTGTAGATACAACAGTACCTCTTGGCAACTGCTAGTTTCATGTAATCCAGTTTTTTATTTGTTCTGGTTCTTCTACTGTGACACATTTTCCTTGCTAGTTTCTGAAATTGGTGCACTTGCAGTGTTTAGGATTGACTTCACTCTTTTGAAACTGAAGTTTGTCATTTGTCTGCTGATGAAATTATACTAGTTGCTTCGTATTCCTCTGTTGTAACTTAATTTGCCTGTGACTGCACCAGAACACAGTAGCTGTCCCAGCCGCAAAGATCCTGATGGCGCAACCAGTGCCGCCAACGCCTGCCCCTCTTGTTTTGTCGGTATGAAAACCTTCTCATTTGTATCTGATATTCACGATTCTACAAATTGCCATCGGAGGTATTGTCTTGGTAGGTGTTTGCCATATCAGGTTAGGTAATGTACTTCTGTTATCTTAACATTGATCAGATAGACCTTTGCATGGCCTTCTAGGTTAATGTGGATACTAGGCAGTTGCACCGTTCACATTTCGCCAGTCATTTACTCAATTTTCAGTTGCTGGATTAGAAACCTTTGAAATGAATAACACTAGAATTGTGGAAACCTTGGAAATCGATGTCAAACATTGATTTCAGCATTTAGAAACCTTGGAAATGAATAACACTGGAAGTTTAGGTGTTCCATAGATGGCCTTTGTTATAACTCAATTTTTTTTATATTGTACCCATGTATATGAATCGTGTATGTTCTGGACTGGCGTGGTTATGGTCCGGTGATATTGGAAATTCATTTACTTCTGAACAAATGAGTTAATAGAATGCCATCATATAAAAATTTTGAGTATAAATTATACTGGAAATTCAAGTGTTCCATTGATGGGATTTGTTATATCCCAAATGTTTTAAAACTTGTTTATAGTATACCCTCGTGGCCATGTAGATGAATGGTGTATGCTCTCGAATGATGTGGTTAGGATCAGATGATGCCTGGAAATTCATTTATTTTTATGCGTAACGTTTTCTTACCTGGAGTTGATAGTTGTTTCATAAAATTCACCACTTGTTATGGCATGAAACATTCCTGTGATGTACTGCAGTAGATTTTGGCAATAGCTAGTTTTATGTAATTTGTTTATGTGCACAAAGTGTAGTAGCATTTGGCTATTTTATTTTAATCTCTCTATTTAGCGCTCTGGCAGTGTTTATGATTGGCTTCACTCTTCTGAAATAGAGGTTTTTTGCTTGCTTGCTGATAAAATTTTGATTTCTCATTGATTCATGTTCCTCTTCATAACTTAATTTGGATGTGATTGCACTGATCATGAACAGTTTACATCCATATTTATTATGATTTTTATCAATAACATAGTGACGTCAATAATAGAAAGTCATGTTGGTTGGAAACTGACACATGTAATATCATTAGTTTCAGAAAATTGGCATCCTTGTTGCGATCAGATGTAGTTGATGAAGGATTTCTCCCTCGAGTAACTGTCGTGCACGTTCCTATTGCTCTGCAGAGTCTTGGTTGTAGCATTATCTGGCAGGGGGCTCATTTGCCTCCATATTTTTCTTGATTTCAACAGCATTAGTAGAATCATGTATTTTTCAGTACAGTCAGGCTATGATTATTTACCAAGTCATTGAATTTCACATTTCAGGTGGTTAATGGAGTGGAAGTTCCGATGAAGCAGGAGTATCAATATAAGGAGTACTGTCGTTTGACATTAGATTGTCCAGATAGCTGTACTTTGTGCCATATGTGCTTTTTCGTCGAGAAGCGTGCTGATAATGGAATAGTTCCCAACAGCGGAGTAAGAATTTGCCATATAATTCATTCAATTCTATCTGAATTCTGTATCTGATTTCACTATTGTACAGATGTTTCTCCATTGCTTCCGTAAGCACAAAACACCAGGTTTGAAGTGCCCAGTTCGTGGATGCTGTGTGAGGGTTGAGCACTGAGCGTGAGCTGGAACTTCATATGCATTTTTGCCACATCCTTACTTGAGGTAATACATTTCTCATAGCTTACATCTTACATCTATCAGCAATTTAATGTTTTTATGACTTTTTTTCACCCATGGTATAGGATGGTGGTTGCAGCATAAATAGCGGTGGGATTCACAATGGCAGGAAATTTTTGAAACAAAAGCATAGGCTTGCTACTTACTTAATTATCACAATGGCCTTTGATCAGTTGAAATCTTCAGTTGGAATAGTCAGAGCTTAAAGGGCTGTTACCTGTAGTAGAATGCAATGTAACAAATTTACTGGAGATGTAAAGTCGGTTTACTGGTTGAGATGCTCGGTATTGTAATGGTATCTTAGCCTCTTGAATTGGGTGTGCCTCTACATATCTTCTTTTATGCGGTAAATATGTGTTCCTTTTTCCTGTTTGGCTCTTGCTATTCCTCCTAGTCGTCTTCAGCCAAAGATGGGCTTTTGTTATGTTTTCTTGGATTTGTACAAACTTGCTTGTATAATAGGTCACTAACTTTTCTTTATCAAGCCATGCAAAAATAGGTAGAGAAAAAAATCCCTTCTCGTTTGTTCAGTCCAAGCACACAAAGCCATGTCAATATGAATTAGCTCGAGGATACAAACTAAAATTAAACAACCTGTTCATCCCCACGTCACACCTAATGATTGCCAGCTAATAATATTATATAATCTATAGTTGATACTACGAAACTAGTGCATCCATTAATCAGCCCAATGTTTTGTAGAATCAACTTGTAGAAAACAATTGAAAGACTTTGTTCTCGTAAATTAATTCAAGTGAAACAAGAAGGCAATGACTCATAAATATAGAACCTCATTACTCATAAATATAGGCTATAGGGACCAATAGGCTTTCGCCACATTCTCCATACTTCTGGACAGAGCTCAGATATTGAAATCATCTTATCCTCTATGCACCACAGAATACATTTACAATTCACAACTCAATTCAGCTCATCAATTCTAGGATCACAATCCAAAACCGAACAAAAGTACATTTTTTAGCATATGCAAGTATCACAGGGGAATATAGCAGCAAACCAAGTATGCAACTATATGACCCGAACAACAAAAATCACAGCTCTAATCGATTATACACACATGACATATGGTTCTACTAGGAGATCTGGACACTTTACAGGTGACACCTATCCACATAAAGAATAGTAATACAAAAGAGAGCATAAAGCACTACAACAAACTTATTTGCCAAACATCAAATCCATCTTTGCAAAGTTGGGCGTTATCCATGTGGGACAAGGTCGGTTGGACCAAATCTGAGACACAATTTCCTGCCTGCTACCAGTTTCCAAGTTCAAAATTCCTATATCACGAGTATCAAGAGGATCATTCCTGAAAGCTGCAATCATTTCGTCATAATCATCAGTGAAGTAAGCATGATTCGCCTTCAGTTGCGGGTGTTCTTCAGCACTCAGACAAAGTGAATCGTTGTACCCAAGAAATAACATATGGTAAGGCAAGCTATTTATCTCCACAAGCTTTTTTCTTCCAAGTCCACTTTATGTACCTTGATTTTCAAGGTACAAGGTAGATGCACTGCAGGGCTATGCTCAGGATTATCACCACTCTGATCCACCTGCTCGGGAACATCAACAGTCCTCCATACTTGCAGGATATCGCCACATGGAGCCTGAATAATGTACATGTTCTCATAGATAAATGGTTTCAACTCGTCAATAATTATTGTCATTGTGACAGCAGATGCTCTTAGATTGAAAGCATTGATTTCTCCAAATGATGTCAATGCATACAGCAGACCATCAATGTAAATGCAATCTCTATAGCGTGTACGTGGTGGTAGCCAGGTCCAATAATCTTCCCCTGCTCGTGCAAACGAAAGCTGACCATAAGGGTTGTGGATGAGAACGACAATGTAACTTCCAGTGGACAAATCAGGAAACATGAATGCCTTGTAATAGAGGTGTTCGCGCAGATCATTGAGAGCATGTAGCGAAGGTTTCTCATGAACTTCCTCCCTAGTGTGGTATGATAACTTGTACATGTTGATGATACCTGAACCATCAGTGACAGGGTTTACGTGCTCAATGGTGACCACTGATGGGAGAGAAATCTGTTCACCGGTGATTGGATTGACAAGTTGCAGCTCAGACCTCTCATCTGCAGTAATCAGCCATCCATTGGAGGACCCAATAATAGTCCTATTGCAGATGGGTGGCTCCGGGAGAGTTAACTTGTACACCCTCTGTTCCGTAAGACTGTATATACAAGCAACATTCTGACCAGAAGATTCAGAGGTGTAGAGCAAGCACGGCGTCCGAGACCTGAACGTTCCCATATTCTTCAGGCTTGTGTAGGCAGAGCACCATGACGAGCACACAGCGGCTGCACGCATGAGGTCAAGAATCTCAAGGTTGGCAAATATATCCAACAATACATCCTGAGGCAGCCAGGGCGATGAGCTTATCGCAGGTTCCATCAGTGGAGATGGATGAACACCCTCGTCTACCAAGAATTTATTCAGCAAACGAGGAGGTAGGCCCAACAACTTAGGCAAGACCCTGAATCCTAGACTCAATAGATCATTTGGTTGTATAGCTACCAAGCCTCTTATGATGTCCATAGTCGCAACTCTACTACAGGTCGCCATGGAAAAGATCAGTAGAATTCTCTTGGAAGGTGAACTGCTTCTGCAGGAACAAATTACCAAACGAGGGTTATGGATGGAACATGCTCGTCCAGGATACAAATATAAAGATCATCAACAAAGCATCCTAATCCTAATCTGATTGGGCGAAATTAAATCTAGATCCGACACGATACCACGGAGTCCACTTGTATCCTCGGAGATCGATTCCTTGAGTATACTTCTCCTACCCTCAACCGAATCCGATTTGGACTCCGCGACCTATGTCCTCCAACCCTTAAACAGATTCGGGCACCAATTCCTTAAGACCGAACACGGCAGGAGGCACCAACTAACCGGCAGCATACAGTCCGGCTCGGAGCTGCTCCACTGCCGGCGGTTGAATCGAGGATGAGGGCAAGTGATGGTGAGCGGCGGCGTCAGCGTCGCCCTCCGCAATTCCGGCGGCGGCGGCGGCGGAGCAGGAGTGCGTCTGGTGGCGTACTGGCGTGGCTACCAGGTTTTGCGGTGGCTCGTGGTGGCTGCACACAGGGATGAATTTTACTGACATTGAGCTTGACGGGATAAAAGTTCTTTTTTTTCTTGAAACCTGGCTAACAGTTTTGAATGCACGCACTAGCGATAGAAAAAAGAAAAAAAATGAACTGGTGGGTTACGTGTTGTTATTATGTACTGCTACGTGTGATTCAGCTATTTTAATAAAATTGTAATAAAACTAGTAAAGTGTCCATGCATTGCTACGGGTGTTTCAAATTTGTTAGAAAAGATAAAACAAAAATTGAATCGAATACTTGTGAAAATCAAAGTTTTAGTTAGAAAATGATTCCACATCTTATATGAAGATTACAAAAGGCTATTTTACTACACTAACTCATTCTTGGGACAGAACTATTTGACCCTGATGTAAACAACTTGATTATAAATTTACAGTCACATCTTCAATTATAGAAACTCATTATTACTACTACCGTGTTTGACATGCATACACAGATCAATAATAGATATTACCATATTTTCAAGATATGAAAGTCTTTTGTGTACTTTGTAATAGAAGTTAAAAAGTTACAGAAATTATAAAATCTAAATCTAGCATTTTTGCCCTTTACAATAGATGCCCTAGGGGCCAAATTATACCATCTGAGAAATGACTTTCTCATCTTTTTCTAAAACGGAAAAACTTTTTATTTTAAATCAAAACTTTCTTAAGCATATATCAGAGCTTCATAAACTATATTTCATCTTCAGAGAACCAATATAAAAGGTTTTCCTTTCTACTCCCTCTATTCCTTTATATAAACGTTCTAAGCATTCAAATTTTGTTTCAAAATGTAAACATTCCTAGGAATAGGACAAAACTTGATGAGTTGGTGGGTGGGTGAGAAATTGATGAGGTAATGTAAAATGAGGGGTATATATGACCTTTTCTCCCTTGACTATTACTTCCTCGGGATTCTAAAAATGCTTACAAATAGGAACGGAGGGAGTAGTAATCCGTTAAAATGCTCAGGAGTAGTCTGCTAGTTACAGTTAACTAAAATATTTCAATCATATTGAACCTTCATCCACATATCAGTAAAAAATAAATAAAAGATAAGTGCGATGATAACCAGGTAGGCGACTCGCTATCAAATTTGAAGCATGATTTGAAATCAAGACAATGCAATCAAAATTCAATAAACCAGTGTGTTGACTGTATCCATTCAAGAATTTCAGTGTTGGAACTAATGTGATGAACCTTTTTTTTCAAATTGAACCGAGTACAAACATCAACACTCACATACACCACACAAACGTATACACACACTACCCCCATGAGTGCATCCAAAAAAGACTTAGCCACCTTGATATTGGGGTTCACGAAGTCACCAAGGATGCCTCATTGTCGACGGGATGTCTCATCCCACTGAAAGTATAATTAGTTGTAAATGTAACAGTCATGTTAAATCTTGGATTTGAACACACGGGGGATTTGTTTTCATTGATATTCCAAAACATCAAAACAGAGTGTATGCACTACATAAGTCAAAATAGAGTGTATGCCCATAAAAAGGAAAAGATATGGTAAATGGTGCCGATCAATTTCTTTAATGCGAAAAAAATATTGCATGATACAGAGATTATAAAGGTTTCCTTAAAAATGTAGAGATTGTAAAAGTGTTCTGGTTCACAATTTCATCTCTTTCAATTCTAGGAAAACATGAAACTTCAAGTAGCTCCCTCAAGAACTGATTAACGGTGGTACAAAATTTTTAAGGTATTAGCTGAATGTAGTCGCAGTTGCACAGAAAAATCAAATTTCAAATCACTTTGACTCCAGCTAAATGAGATATGATTGCGACATCCACAAAGAAAAAAATGGGAAAAGACTGTTCAACCTAAATGGTGAAAGATCAACTTCGTTAAAGCTGACAGGTATCTGATTTTAACACTCTACTGCCTACTCTATGTTTTTTCAATGAGTACCTTATGCTCAACATTCGTAAGGTGCATTAACCGATTGAAGGAAATTTACTGGTTCATAGTTATGGTTTATTTTTTAGGTTCAAAGAAACTGTGAAGTTCCACTGTTATTTCTTTGTTGACCATTGTTTAGTGCAAAGAAACTAAATGGATAAATCTATACAGTCTCAAGTACTCGTGCAATCTAACCTTACTAAAGGCTCCAACAAATTTGCAAGCATTTGCAATCAGGTTACAACACAAAATGAACTGAGTTCTCAGGAAAGCTTCGTATTGCATGAAAATGGCTTGGGCCAACAGCAAATGATTGGCACTGTGATTCAGGTATTTGCACCATAAAAAAATCAAATGTCTAATTTGAGAGCAGCTAGAAGATAGCAATATCTAATTACAAACGAATACAAGACTACAGGAGTGTACCAGCATGGGGATGGGGATTTCAGTGACGGCGCCTGGAGGTGGAGGTAGAACCACGGCTAGTGATGACTGCAACCATGCCGATTATGAAAGCTGCAGGCAAGATGGTTTTGGGAAAAATCAGTCTTATTTTTTTGCATGTGAGAATTGGAACCAACAAAAGGAACACATGCCTAGCACAATCTCTTAAAACTCACAAGCAAACCGAAACTGTATCTAGTCCAATAAAAGCAAGTATGCTTCAGAACTAAAGGAACCTATCCCACAAATATTATTAGAAATTAGAATCCAAAATGCAGCAACCCAACCTTTTACTTCAAAGATTATCAATCGGATAGAGAAATCTCACATGTCACAAATTAATTGTAGAAGAATTAGAAAATAATATAAATAAGAGTTAGGCCTTAAGAGTGGAATATATGATCTTGTTTAGCCAAACATGAAACAAATTATTTTGAAGCAGATTGAAGAAACAAAAATGAGAAACATCCTCACCCGTGGTCCTCCTTTTTATGGAAGTGGTGTATGCCATCTTATTTATCCTACTCTACTTCCACACTGGAAAAGAGACTGATTGGATAGAGGCCAATTAGCTGAATCAGATGGTGAACAGAACGGTATACCTGTACAGCTGAGAAAGGTCTATGTACAAGTGTAAATCAAATCTATAAATGCATGAAAAATACACCACTTCTATGAGTCTGCTTCCATTACCAAAGAATAATAACAAACTGAAAGATATGTGTTTATCAAAGAAACTTCTTTTCATACATATAGGCGTAGTTATGTCAACAAAAGAAATCATTATATTGTACAATCATATGCTGGGTAGGTAAAAACAAGAGAGGTTTTCAGGTCCAAAATAATGGCCATTATTTTTCCTCAACTAATGGCCATTAGTTCAAGGGTAGTTTAGTAATTACACTAAAAAATTAATATTTTTTATCATACAAACTTGTGTTAAATACACTAAAACTTTACTACAATCATAATGATGATGATTAATCAAATTTAAAATAAATATTTTATAACATATTCATGTAAAAATTGACTAACTTATTAGTTATGATGAATTTTTGTATTATAATCATATTATTTTGACAATATTACCCTTACTAATGGTCATTAGTTATTAACTTCTAAAATTTAATCTGCACTGTTAGATCCAACTAATGGTCATTAGTTGATGAAAAATAATGGCCATTATTTTGGACCTGAAAACACCCCAAAAACAAAGTGGTCATTCACCCAGATCCAGTATTAAAAAGATCCTTTTTTTTGGAAAAGCTTTGATGAATGTGATGCATATGGCAAATCATAATCTGACTATACAACTTCAATTTGGACGGTTCTACTAATGTGTCAGAGAAGTGCTAATCCAGTTTCATAAGACGGAGTGACTTAGGCCGGAGAGATTGAAGTTTTCAGATAATAAAACATAGGCAAGGAACCATCAATACCTTGTTATCGGGGAAGAATGCAGCGTCTATTATTCTCGTTGACGGCGTCTGTGCCGTAGAGGATGGGGACGCCCAAATGGAGAAAAATACGAGGTGTTACATGCTGCTGACCATGGCGGCCAAGGCAGCGAGCAAGACACGGTTGCGGGACGCGCTTCCTCCATCGTCGGTGTCTCGGTGAGCGAGGGTGCGTGGCGATGCCATGGTGCACTCCATCTGGGTCAATCTCCGCTGTACCGCATGCACCGTCTGCGGCTCGACTTCATGCACGTGGAGGATAGAGGACAGGTGTGGAGAGAAAAAAATTGCACACAATGCTGGCCAGAGTGCCACGGCGTCCACCGGCAAGAGAGTGGAGGCACTCGACGGCAGCTCGCCGGAGGCGCAGATGACCACGAAAATTGGCAAGAAAAATACCAGAGTGGAGCACATCTCGACGTGTTTGACCATGATTAAGTTGAGGCCGACTACCAGGAAAGTGGCTGGCGGTGAGAGGCAACTCGTACTTCCACAACCTACATGATCGGGTGCAGATGCTCCACAGCTGCTGATGACTCGACGGCATCTGGAAGTCAATCTGGGTGATGTTTCTTCATCTCGGAGTCACGGGCGCCTGCAGAGCAACGTCAAACTCCTTGACGTCAGATTGATCGAGAGAACTTGATCATAAAAAGGAATGATCTTTGTGTATCTGTATCTTATACGAATCGAACTCCGAAAACTACCGGACATGCGTACACCAAAATTGGGCGTACGGACGTACACCAAAACTGGCATTGATGAAACTTATTAAGGAGTCACGGGCGCCTGCAGAGCAACGTCAAACTCCTTGACGTCAGATTGATCGAGAGAAGTTGATCATAAAAAGGAATGATCTTTGTGTATCTGTATCTTATACGAATCGAACTCTGAAAACAACCGGACGTGGGCGTACACCAAAATTGTGCGTACGGACGTACACCAAAACTGGCATGGACGTTTTGATGAAACTTATTAAGGAGTAGTAGAGATAGTTATACTGGTGTAAAAAGATGTAATATTTAATTTTTAAAATTTTACTCAAATTACTTATTCTCTTGTGCTTCTTATCTATAAAAAAATTATGTGATAAATACAATGAGATAGTAAATATAAGTTTTCTATTATTTATATAGAATGAGATAGTAAATATAAGTTTTCTATCATTTATAAAAAATATCACTTTAAGAAAATCACTTTTCAATTGGCTCTCATGGTGGATCATAACATAAAGGGACAATTGCATATTTGACCATGTATTTTCTGTTTTGTATATTTGATCCCGTTTTTCGAATCTGAAACCTACGTCTGACGCTATTTTCTAACCCCGTGAAAAGACTAGGATTTGAGAACTCAAAAAGAAAAGAAAATGGCACGGCAAGGAAAAGATCGTTCTTTCCTGGGTCGTCCTGTAGCTTGCTTCTCTCTATTCCTCCTCGTGCGGTTGAACCGTAACCCTACTAGAGATGGACCGGCGCAGGGATTGGCGTGCCCCAGTGAGGCGAGCGGTGTAACACCCCGTGTCACAAACTCATAATCATACTGTGCTAAAGAATAAATTGCATGTGCAAAATACAAACTGATGGACCATTTCACATAAAATGATGTATTAGGGTTTTTAGTGCCGAAAACCCTAGCTAGTGAGATCTCCAATATTTCCTATGGTAGTAACCCCAAATTTTTGCACAATCTGGTAGAGCACATCAAGCCAATATTTTGGGCATTTTTCCTTAATTTTTGGAGTGGCACAAATTCATAGAAAAATCCAAACCCAATTAAAAACAGTGTCTGTTCATCGATTTTTATAAATTTTTACATGTCGAGTCTGAACTTTGGCCTATAATAAAAGTTGTTCATCATAATACAAGGAACCCCAGAAACATTTGGTTTGCAAAATCTCCAAGAGAATTAAATTTTATGAGCAAAATACAGAAGCAGGGAGGCGATGGCAGAACCGTAAATAGCTGGGAATCCAATTCAACAGCGCCGCCGACGGTGGCCCTGCCGGTGCCCATGCCGGTTAGGCGCCGCCCCGTCCTTCCTCGCTGTGCAGCACCATGCGTCAAGCATCGCACCGGTCCCTTCGCCTGGAACCGTGCTCGCGCGGCCGTCAATGGCCCGGGAGGAATTCCGCCATGGCCGCCGTCCTGCCCTTTTCCCCGTGCGCCGTTTCTCACTTCACCGCAACTCCCTCACTCGTGCGCACACGCTTCGCAGAACCCTAGCGCAGCTCCAGCCCTAGCCATGGCTCTTCCTCCCTCTCCACGAGCCCCAATCGACCAAGAATCCAAAAGGGTTCCCGAGCCCGCCATGAACACCGGCGAGCTCGATTGAGCGGCGCTCAGGTGAGTTCATGCCATGTCTCCGCCTCCGGATGATGCGCAAGCACTCGACTGACCTCCTTGCTGCTCCCCGGGACGAACCGAGCAAGAACGGTGACGAGCATCCCCTTCTTCCCCTCCGTCGGTCGCCGCGCCCCGCCACCCCGTCGTCGCCGGCTCTCTCCGGACCGCCTCAGCCTGCACCAACCCTACGCCGCGCCTCTCTGTGCGAAGGTGCAGCTCTACACCTTGACCACTCCCTCTTTCGTGCACCGGCGAGCTCGAGCTCCCTCGACGGAGTAGCCGTGTCCGCCATTGCCCGTCGCGAGCGGTGCTCGTGCGCCCTCCCGCCTCACCACCCCCACCAAACGACGCGCCGTCCAAAATTGTGCGCAGGCGGCCGAGCCCTAGAGCATCGCCTGCGAGCTCCGCCGCCGCTACGACGAGCCCCCCCCGTCCGCGCGCCACACTTAGCCAAAATTTGAATCGCACTGAAAAAATTGTAAACATCAAGGATTTTAAAAATTTCATAACTCTGAAAATACGCCACGGTTTTGAACGATTAAAACTGCGTTGAAAAGTTTGTGACTTGTACTATAACATGGAGTACATGAACACGTATGTTTATGTAGTAAAAAAAAAGTTTTGAGCAAGTTGAAGATGCTATCATGACCACGCTTCTTAACGAGATTGTATTTTAAAAATTGTGTAACTTCCATGTCTTGTATCCAAATTTCATGAGCAAAGGCTCCTTAGAAAGTAGATGATTCATACTTTGATGTGGTAACATAATCCAAGTACCTTCTGTGTAAAAAAATAAAGATACGTGTACTCTAATGTGCTCATCTGTTATGGTTCCGTGACAACTTGGCGTTTTTGAAATCCAATGACTTTTAAAATACAAATCCAAATAGAGCAAATCCACATCCGTTGGGATCCTTGCAGCACATACTTTACATGGCCCAACATGGTTCACCTAAGTTCTATAGCCAAATTTTGAAGTTTAAACGCCCTAAGATGGCATCGCAGTCAGCCTAACCCTCCAGACTTAGTCAAACAGAACGACTGAGATTTTGCTAAGCTCAAGCTTGCATTTGTCTTTTTCAGTTATAGCTAAATATTTTTCACATTTACATGGTATTTTTAAGCATGCCATAATCATGTGTATATTTTGGATAAGAACAGTCATTTATTATGTATAAGTTATTGTATAAAATTTCACATAAATTGACAATGGTGCTAAATATGTAGAGAAGGGATGAGAGCTTCGCCCTAAGACATGAGCATCAAGTTTTTGGCATAATTAGTAATGAACTATACCAGGAAATGTAAGTAAATAACGTAATCCAAGATTGAGTCATACAATTACTAATAATGTATAACCACAAGCACTATACATCATCATATGGCTACACTTAGTCATATAGGTTTTTCGTCCCACTAAGATCAATGATGAAACCTACCGCATCTTCTTGATCTAAAAAGAATCAGCAGGTTCAACTATACTAAATGATGAAAAATTTATATAATTAGAAGGTTGTCCCCATGAAATAAACCACACGTATCATCATCATGACCACGTCATCACGTTTCATGAACACGTTTAATTTATGCAAACGTTTCGTTGCATTGTATTATTGAGAAAGTTCCATGAACTATATAATTATGATTTCACTCATTGCTCATACACTGCATGTGCATTCGTATAGGAATCCCGGTCGGAGCTGAAGATCAAGGAGGGCACCAGCTTGAAGTGAGCGAATTTGAGTGTGCTAACTGCGAACCCAACCAAGGCAAGCCCCGGAGCATAACCTATGTTTCTAAATTTCTATTTTTATTTCATATACGTCTATGGATGTGTTGTGCATTTACATTCAGGAGTTGTTCGGAAACTTAGTTGCACTAGATTCCTGTTTTCGTGGTTTTGGTTAGGTATAATCCTGATCGCTAGTTGCTATGCTTAATAATTTTATCGGTAGCAACACCGAGTGATTTGGAGATCACCCGGTCTAGGGATTAAATTTTGGTTACCCTCACATGATTAATTGGAGACCGTACGGGGAAGTGCATGTGTAGGAATGCGGTGACAAGGTTGGCCCTTGTGCGCCATAGCCCCGTGCGTGTCGGTCAAGGACCGTTCGTTATGACTCCGCGAGCAAGTATTGAGTTGTGTACCAAATGCATACCTTCGTATGGGAGTTGGTAAACTGATGTAACTTGAGAGTCGTAATGTTGGACAGTCTCTCCACCCTTTGTGCAAAGTGTTGGTCACGGTGGATGCACGGGTTGTGAGCAGATGGAGGGTGTGTTATTACCCTTGGACCCGACGCTACTGTGGTTGCATGTGGAATGCACACTCGGAGGGCGGACCCGGCTCATATCTATGATAATCTTGTGAAAGGTGGACATACGTGTTCTTAAATGATGCATATGTCGTGCATTTGGGTTTCCCCTACAGGGTGTAAATCGATATATATCACCGTCCCTCGCGGTGATGAGTACCACTTTTCTCGAGCAGATCGCCTCGTAGTAATTACATGGAATATGATGATGAACTTGCTGTTTTTGAAGTATAATTTTTATGTATTGCAACCATGATTGTTAGTTTTGCTCACTAAATTTACGATTATGTTTCTACCCTCTTAATTTGGCTAAAATATGGGATAGACAAAATATATAAGTGCTGTTTTGCAAATTCCAGCAAGCCAAGTCAAGCCCCTGCATGTTAGGGTCGGTTCTTAGAACTACTTTTGATGGGTAAGCCTTGCGGAGTATATTAGATACTCAGAGTTTGCGTTTAAATTCATTTTCAGGATTCCCGCAGCCCGATTACTGTGATTGTTGCGGAAAGTATGTGTGTAAAGGTGAGGAACCCCAGGAGTGGACCGTGGAGTGGGTTCCCGCTTCACCGACTCAAGAGTGAGGCCATGCCATATGGGCTGGTGTGGTTCTCCTATCTAAGTTATATATATATCGTCGAGATGTTTACGCTTCCGCCACATGTTCATTAAGTATTGTAAACAAAACATTTTACTCTATGTATTGTAATCTGAAATTTGAATCATGGATTGTAATAATTGAGATATTAAACATGAAAGTTGCTACTCAAGCACTTCCCCATGTAATGTAATTGGTGAACGTATCCTTATTATATGTGCAATGTGCGTTCGCTTCGCCGAATGTCTTCCGATACGATCCTGTTGGACAATCCCTCTCGCCTTACGAGGTAGGGGTGTCACAAGCGGCGCTGGCACGTGGGCCACGTGCGGCATGGGCATGCGTCTGCAAGCGTAGAGGCCAGTGGGGCGGGGCGGGCGCAGAGGCAAGGTGCGGCGAGATTTTTGCTATTTTGACCACGTAATCGTTGGGCTTTTTCAGAATGACCACGTAACTTTGGGCTTCGTCGAATGACTACGAAACCGTTGTCATCTACTGTAAAATAATCATATCTGTTATAATAGACATTTTTGTATTCTCTTTGATGATTTAGGACTATACCCCTGCCTCTGTCAAAAGCTCTCCTAGGCTATTTTGCTGCTTCCAATGTGGCGCTGGTGTTCTAGAAAATAACAATAATAAGTGCCTAGAGCAAATAAGTTTTTGGTGCCCAGGCGGGACCTCTCACGCAAGGTGCAGCAAGGTTAAAAAAACTCACAAACATATTCACATGACAAACATATTTCTTGGCCAAATAAATTGGAACATTAGACATTAACAATTTTTCAGTCATCAAACTAATATCCATAGAACAAAAGGCACTTTTTTTTAGAACACCGGCAAAATACAGCCTAGGAGAGCTTTTGATAGGGGTAGGGTTATAGTCGTCTTTTCCTATTCATAAATCATTAAAGAGAATACAAAAATGTTTATTATGGTAGATATGATCATTTTACAGCAGATGATAACGGTTTCGTGGTCATTCTACCAGATCCTAAAGTTACGTGACATTCTAACGAAGCCCACCGATTACGTGGCCAAAATGACAAAAATCTCAGGTGCGGCGGGGCGCACGGGCCGGTGCGGCGGGGGCGTGCGGCTACGGCGCGCAGGCCAAGTGTGGCCACGGCGCGTGGGTGCGATTCCAACGTGACTGTGGCCTGTGCCGGTGGCGAGCGTGACCGAGCGCTGTTGGCCTGTGCGCAGCCTGCGAACCGGGAAGAAGCAGGAAGCAATGAATTTGATTCTTGAATAGGAGAAGGGGTAATATATCTCTCTTGGAATGTTTAAGGGCCTAATGTTTAAGTACTATATTGTGATTTGTGAAGATGTTATTGTGAAGGTGTGGGTGTGTGATATGTGTCATTTTTTTGTCTAAATAATGAATTTACTGCTGAAATGCTGTTGATTTTTTTAGAAAAAAATATTTTCATCAAAATATTCTTCAAAACTGTTGTTACATTACTTACCATGAAATTGTTTCAGAAAAGAGTGTCATTCATGCAACATCCATGAAATATTAGGGTCAATCGTGCAAAGGGTATAAAGGTCATTTTACGGTATACTTCACACCACCAATGACCTCTAACAGAATATGGTCAATTGTTTGCTTCGGATTCAAAAAATGGGACCAAATATGCAAAATACAAAAAAAGGGGTTCAAACATGCAATTGAATTCCAAAAGGAACCAGTTATGCAATTGTCCCTAACCTAGAATATGATGCAGAAAGATGTCACGCTAGAGATTAGATAATACCATAAATTGGAACCACATGTATCAACACAAAATACTCCCTCCGTCTCGATATAATTGTTATTCTAGCTCTCGACATTGAGATTAAGAAGAGAAGGAATAAAGTAGGTGCGCAAGAAATTAGAAGAGATGGAGATACATGTGTATTGGAAAGAGATAAATGTGTCTCGGGAAGTGAGAATGCCAACACTCTAGAAAAAATAGATGAGGCTAGAATGATAAATATTCTGGGATAGAGCGAGTAGCAAATAGTTGTCCATTCTAATCAATGATCTACTAAGGCAGGTTTTTAATTATGTCCAGCAAGAAAATGTTATGTCCAAGGGGTAAAAGTAACAATTTGAGTGGCAAAAGCTAATCTCCTCTCTATACTACAACTGATCACGTGGGTCGTGCTAAAAGAGCCCACACAAAGCCTGCCAGTTTTGGCCCGTTCTGTGCTAGCTCGTGGCCCATCACAGATCGTGCTTGGGCCTCGCTATAGGCCCGTCGTGATGGCCTGAGCACGATCTGTTTAATATGGTTGATAGGCCCATTGATGAGGCCCGCTTAGCCCGTGGTGGCTGGCCCGGCACGGACACAGTCTGTGTAGCCTAGTTACAATTTCAACCCACCTAAAACTTCAGTCAACTACTCCATCAGTGCTCCACATCACCTCACAGCCATCACCAAGATCATCCTCTCTTGCAGACTTGCCCGTCGTCGCCCTCCTCTCTAGCTCGTGTCGCAGCCGGCGCCTTCGGCCCTCCTTTCTTGCTCGCGTCACAGTCGCCTGCCCTCCTCTCTCGCTCACATCAACACCACTACTATTCTTCTCCGCATCGCGCCGGCATCGGTGTCGTCGCCTCTCAGCTCTCCCTCCTCTGCAACCCATCAGATCCGCTGCCACTCGCTGCTTCGCAACGGCACGGCACCGCCGCCCTAACCTACACGGTTGTGTCGAGGAGCTGACGCCGCTACCATGCCTCGGGCTAGCATGGCACGTATAGCCCGACGGGCCGCCGGCATGGCCCGATCCGTGTAAAAGGGGTCGTGTCGTGCTTGGGCCTCGCATCAAGGCCGTCATGCCGGCACGACACGGCTCAGTGAGAGAGGTGAGCCGTGCCGACCCATCAAGAAAACAGCAAGGCCTATTAAACAGTTATACTCTATACTACTACCTTCCTTTCGGAATAAGTGTGGGTTTTAACTTTTCAACTTCCCTTTTGACTTATTTATTTTTTATACAAATAATGATATAAATATGTTATGCTTAAAATATCTCTAATAATAAATTAAGTTTATATTTGTAAAAAAACAAACAATCATACGTGAAATTTAACAGGCCCAAGTGACACTTATTCTGTGACGGACGAATTACTGCACAATTTAGGTTAAGAATCATTTCACCCTAGACATCTGCTTTCTGCTCCGCGATACATCAAGCAAGAAAATAAAATTACATAAAAGTCCAGAAAGAAAACGAGTCTACGAAGAAATGCATGTACGGCTGCCCGACGGCTCCCGCGAAGAAAAAATTGCATTGATTCCAGGAAGAAAAAACATGTAAAAAAGTTGTTTCCACTTTTGCACTTTGTCTCACTGAAGCAAGAAGAAATATATAAAATCAGAAAACAGTGGCTAACGAACTACTCATAGGCAGCAGCTAATCATGAACTTCATGATAGAATTTTCGTTACAAAGTTCCGGCCACGAGCCCAAGGGCTCTATTTGGTGCTCCGGCTATAAAAGGGATTTCGTCCCCATTTGGCCCGTTGGCACCCTCCCTACACTAAAAAAAACACTCCCAAACTCTCCCAAGAACTCCTCCTCTTCCAAATTGATTCCTCACGCCAATCTTTGGCGGATTTCTGAGAAGATTGAGGAGAATTCGTTGAGCTTCATATCTCCATCTCAGGAACACTTGTTTCATTCTCATCGCCGGCGCTTGTTGCGTTTGTTACTCTTGGGAATTCATCCCCTAGACGGTTAGCGTTACCCGGCGAGCTCCCAAGCTTGTGGTTAAGACTCAGGTCGTTTGTATTGCCCCTCCCTTCGTGGAGTTTGTTTAGTGGATTTTAAGCCAGCCTTTGTGGCGGTTTGAAGAGGTTAGGGTTGAGAGCAACCTGGTTCTTGGTGAACTCCTCAACGGAGACGTAGGCTCCTAGGTGGAGCTGAACTTCGGTGAAATTTGTATGTCTCGTTTGTCCCTTTTAGTTTCTTGCAAACTTGTGTGCTCTAGCTCTAGGTTGTTCTTGCTTAAATTCCTAGATTAACATGTGCAGGTGGCTTGATTGCTTGTGTCCTTGTTGCCTTAGCTTTCTAGTGTTGCTAGTTGCTTGCTTGTTGTTTATTATCCGTGGATTTGTCCATCTTGACTGTCGGTCTACTTTCCGCACGTGGCGGTCGGAAACTGTCCTACTATAGTCGAATATTTGTCCTATTCGTACTTTATCCTACTATAGTCGGACATTGGAGTCGGATAAATCTTTCCTGCATTTCTAATTTGTTGAATTAAGTGATTTTTAGGATTATCGCCTATTCGCCCCCCCTCTCTAGGCGACTTTCAGGCGAAAAGGGAGGAAGGGCGGCGCCCTCACAGCGGTGGCGGCGGCTCCGTGGGGGCCTAGATCCGGCCACGCCCCCACTCCCAGCAGCGGAACCAGCTCCCGGTGGCGCCCCCGCCCCATGGAGGCTGCGGATCCGGCCGCGCGTCCCCGGTGGTGGCGGATCCGGCCGCACCCCCTCTCATGGCGGCAGTGGATTAGGCCGTGCCACCCCTCCCGGCCCTTCTTCTGGCTCGCGGCGGCAGAGGATACGGCCGCACCAGCAGCGAGCCCGGGAGAAGCAAGGCATGCGCGGGCCTCCTTTCAGGACGTCGGGCCTGGAGGCTTTTTTTGGTTTTTTTTTCTGTGAAGGCTAGCGGCAGGTGAACATGTCACTCGCCGATATCACATCATTTCTTGCGGCGCTCTGCGACTTGCCGCCATTATTGGCTTCCAATGTTTAACTGTGGAGACGGAGCGACGGGTCGTGATACCGGTCGCTATAGCGGGTATTGGCCCGCCGCTACAGTGGTCTTTTTTCCTATAGTGTTCGCCAAGTCAGGAGGTGGCCACAGGCGTGTCCACCCTACGCATGGCACCCAAGCTTGCCCGCCCGACACCCAGGAGCCCAGGCAGCACGCACTTGCGCATGTCACCCAGGCCAGCCTGCACAACGCCTTGCTTCCTAGGTAGCTCACACCTCTGTCATGGCCTGTCGTATTCAGTCCAGCTTGCCTGGTGCGCTTCCAATCGCAATTCTCTGTCACCCTGGTGCGCTCCCGAACAGCAAACGTCGACCTGTCGTCCGCCGATAGCCATTCCCGTCCCTCGTACCTCCCCTCGCGTCCAGGTCCAGCGAGCTGGTGAGTCGTCCGCCCCTCCTCGTGGAGGCCGCCACTACCCAAGCCATTTGAAGGTAAGAAATTGTAGCCCTAATCTTTGACATTGATTTTCTGATGGATGCCTAGGTTAATCTCTATTGCTCTCTCAAATAATTGTGAATTAAATGATGTTATTATTATGTGTGAATCATAGAGAAGAACACCAATTGCAAGCTCATTTTGCATTTTCCTATTTATTTTACATATTGAAACATTGACATGATGATTACTTAGTATATTTTTATAGTAGTATTTAATAATGCATTATGAAAACATAATTTAGGCTGTCAAAAAATTGACTGTTCCAAATTTTGAATACACATGACTTAAATCTTGTGCTCGCCACCGAAGAAAAGAGTAATTTCACTTTGCCTAAAGCGGCCGCTAATAAATCCGAAAATTAAAATGGCCAAGCAGCAAGGACGAGTAAACGTCGGGATTTTGCCTCGCTGAATAACAGTAAAAAACAACGCGAAGCAAAACACAAAGATAATAAATTCACACAAGGACTGAAGGACACTCCTCAAGTACAAAAACACATTTACAAGGACGATGTGCAATGCTTCACTTTTGCACAACGATACACAAAAAAGGAGCAAGCACACCCGGTGAGATAACATAGCCCAGCTGCAAGCCGCCCGCTCGAGGGAAGGCAAAAAGCGCCGGAACACGCTTTCACGCACAAAGATGACCAACTAACGCCAAGCAAACCGGCCTTGCGCCACCAAGCTGTCACAGCCAGGAGACATGGGTGAATGCAGCAGGTTTCTCATGAAGTTGAAGTCGTTTGGTGAAGCGTGCGACAGAACTCTTGAAGTCGATTGGCAAAGGGCGATCAGTACCTCAAAAAGAGGAACCAACATCTCAGGAGGAAATAGGCTCGCGAGGATAAGAGCCATGCGAAGCACCCCAGCCTAGCCCATTCCTAGAAAGAGAGAAGCTCGAATGGAGAAAGTGTAAGTGAAGCTAACGAGCCATGCAAAAGTTTGAGGCCTTCGCGACAAGAAAAAGGCATGAGGACACACGACAACATAGGAAACAGACACGAGAACAGTAAAGCGTCAGTCCGATTTTATCTAAAACAGTCAAAGTACAGTAAAACTGTATAGTCGTGACACAAAAGCCACCAAGTGCACAGTGCATAATCCGACAAAACTCAGCAACAATACAAGCGCCTAGTAAAGCAAAATTAGAGTAACAAAAATTAAAGAAGAAAGCTAGGACTAAGATGCCGGAGTCTAAAGACGAAGGGTCCCTTTGGTAGAGCTTCAGCTCATAGAAAAAACAGCTTCAGCTCTGGATTATGGGTCAAAACAGCTTATCCGACTTATTTCAGCTTATGCAGCTTATGCGATCAAATCGTTTGGCAAAACAGCTTATCTTGTCAAACAAAGTTGTGAGTGTGAGCTGTGAAAAGCTGCTATTTCCAGCTTCACCATCCTAGTATAAAAATGAAAACATCTCATAGCAGCTTTTATCCATAATCACTTATCCAAACCAGCTCTTTGGTACAGCTTAGGCCATAATTCAAAGCTAAAGTTGTTGCATAAGCTATGCCAAAGGGACTCGAAGTCAAAACACCACTCCATGCGGAGTCCTTCGCAGCCAAAACTGACTTCACCCCCTAACCTGGTCGCAGAACCTTCGCGAGAAGCCCTACTTCGCTTCTCCACGGCTTTGGGAACCTAAGGAAAGAAACAATAGTAAGGCAGCTGAAAAGCAAACATCGGAAGCAAACAAAAGTAGATGTGACACACCTTCTTAAGGCCGGCACAGGCATGAATCCTCGTGTCTTCATATCCATAAGATTCCTGGTACTCGGACGCAACCCTTCTCGCAGCCAACTTCGCCACATCACTCAGGTCAACATGAGATCGATTACAACCTTCTCGGAATCGACCAATTTTTCAACATGAAAGCAGTCTTCCCGCTCCAGCAAATTGAGAGCAGCTTCCGCGGAGTAGAGAGAAGCATATTTGTAGCTTTTCTCTATAACCTCAAGAACAGCCAGATGTTGCATCTCAAGCCAGTCCAGAAATGCAACTTCTGGGTCCGCTTGCGAGGTGGACGAAGGGGGCACATAAGCACCAACCCCGGCCAGCAAGTAGCGAAGGAAGAATCTGATCACCCCTCCGCGAAAAAGACTTAGCGGCGTTCTTTTAAAGAAGCAAGCAAGGCTTGGTTCTCCGCCTTCAGCGCCCTCGGCTCTTCCCTCGCGACGATAAGCTCCTCCTAAGAGGTTTGCACGGTCTTTTTGTCTTCCACAACGGAGTCCTTAAGACAGGGTGTGTTTGGTTGGAGGGATGAAGAGGGATGGGATGATGTCATCCAGGGATATCCCTCTTTTCTTGGTGTTTGGTTCAGCGTCAAGGAGGGACAGTGTCATCCCTCACGGAATATTCTCTCAATATGCTTGGATGAAACCATCCCTCAAATTTGGTGGGACAAAGCCATCCACCTTTGCTGATGACGCTTATTAGTAAAAGATTAGTGAGATTTAACGTGTTGAATGAGTAGTTAGTATATAATACTAAAGAATTGGTATTTATAAGTGCAAAATTGTTAGTTGGTGAGTAGTTTATTAACTAATCTAAGTATAATTAGTGTTAATTAGAAATTATTATAATTGATTAGAGATGATAATGATTAGATAATATTAATTTGTGATATTACAAATTATTTTATATATTATTATAAATAAATTAAGAATATAACTAGATAATGATTGTTGTCCTTCTCGTCCTCGTCCCTTCAACCAAACAAAAAACAGAGATGACTCGTCCATCGAAACAAACACCATGATGGATAACCTCATCTAAGATATCATGGATGACTCGTCCCATATCTCGTTGACGCTCAGACACACGCATCCCACCTCGTATTGAAGGCGAGTGTTGGCCCTCTCAACTGCGACAAAGTCTTCGGGCAGCTTTATCAAATGCGGTTTGTGCTCTGCAAGAACACCAGCTGCCCCTTGACCCCGCCCAAGACAAAGCTGTAGCTCAGCCACAAGCGTGACATCTGACATGTCTGAGAGAGCAGAGAGCAATCTCACGAGAGCGAGCAGGCAAAGTGGCACATTTCCCGATGTAGCTGCAGAGGTGGAGTATGGAATCGTAGCTGCACCAAAAATAAATTTTAGGCCCCGTTCGTTTCATGTCCTCTAAAATTTAGCACTGTCACATCAAAGAAAATCTTACTATTTATGAATATTTCGATCAATTTAATGATAAAACCCTATTGATAGATTGGTGTTAATTTTTTAGATGAATCTAATGAGCTTAATTAATTTATATTTTGTTAAAGTGATGCTACAGTAACCGTCTTCTAATCATGACTTAATTAACCTCATTAGATTCGTCTCGTAAATTAGTCTAGGGGCCTGTAAATTATTTTATAATTAAACTTTATTTAGTACTCTAAATAGTAAGATTCTTTTTGATGTGACAGCTATAACGTTTAGATGCCAGAAAACGAACACACCCCAGTCAAAGTGTCAAAAGCAGCGAAACGAACGCAAAAGAGCAAAGCGCTTTATCTGAATCAGTACCGATATCTCAAAACTCTTCAACAAGATCACGACTACTTGAGTAGAAATAGGGTAACCTTTCTTGTTCAGTTTACTGCCTCGTGAGCTGAAGCTGGGGTGCGTGTGCGGCCCAGACACTTTGTTTTTTTCTTTCAAACAGTAAGTCTGATTTTGATTTAGTTTGAACCGTTGTTCTAGTAAAATTAATCTAACAAAATGACATCTCACATGCATATGTTTTCTAAAATTTTAAAAAATACATTTGAATTTTTTGAAATTCTCAATTGTTCCTGCAGTGAAAATTAATAGTTCCAATAGTGACTATCGATTGTTTAGTATTTGCTACGTATTGTTCTAGAAATTTTTCACATTGTAATTTTTATAAAAAATAATTTTCATTTTTTGAATAATTTGAATTATGAAAATTTCTTGTTATAGTAGTGAATATCAATTGTTCTAGTAATGAAATTTCATTTTTTCAGTAGTCAAGATTCATTGTTCTGATATTTTTCGAAATTTCATTTCAAAATTTTGAATTTTCATTTTTTTCTTAAAAAATCTAGCTGTGAATAGGCTGAAAAATTCAAAGGAATAACACTTTGTTTAGGAGAAAATAAATAACACTTTGAGGGCTGGTTTGGCAGCAGGAGGCCACGCTACCCCGTGGGGAAGCCCCGGTGGGGAGTTCCCTGCACCACTCGCCCCATGGGCGCGCGCTCCCCGCGGGCGTGTGGCTGCCCCGTCCGAGTTTGGGAGCAAAGGGCAATTTCACCCAGATATTGTCAGATAAATTCAAAAATAGCTAAGAAATCCTTATAAATAGAAAAATGTCATGAAAATGTAAGAAAAATAAAAATAAGTGCACAAAAAAATCATGAAAAATCGAATATATTCATAATTAATCATTATGCATCATTTTCACAAGAAAATAAACCCAACGCTCAGATAGATATACAAAGTAATTGCAAAAAGAAAATAAACAATCCACTAGTATATGCATCATTTTCACAAGCAAATAAACCCAAAGCTATAGACATACAAAGTAACTGCAAAAAGAAAAGATATACATACAAGGAGAATAATAGCACAATCACAGTTTACAACTTATCACATAAATCAATCTGAACAAATTTATCTTAAATTCTAGGATATTGCTCAAAGAACAATCCAAAGCTCAGCAGACTGCCAACACAAACGAGACTTGTCTCTATTCTTCCAACAATGATGCCTAGGCAGCTTCATGGCCGTCAAAGATTATGTACCTTTGCAAATGAAGAAGGTTAACAACATCAGATATAATTCTGCGCATTCCTCATTTTGACTAATTCTAGCATATGTGCAACAGGACAGAACATTATTTCCTAGAACATTAATCTACACAAAGTTGAAGTAGGATAAAGGAATTAGGTCAAATGTAAAACATGGAGAAGATTAATCTAAATAAGAAATGGCCAACTAATGAACAAATAGTACTGTAAGTGGCAGCTTAATCAAAGCCAAATAACTGCTGTCCAAACTCAGTAGTACAGAAAAAAAAGACTGAATGTGTTTAATTGATGACTGACAACCAAGGATTATACTAAAGTATTATACTAGAGAGGTTAAGATAACATCCAATGTCATGGTTTAATCAATGGAACAGAACACAAAACATACTTAACTGGGCTTAAGCTTGCCGTTCATGGTGAAGTGTGGCAGATCCAGAACCGTGGATTTCTTCAGACCTGCAGGCAACCACAACAAACCAAGGCAAGCTAAAATGAATGATCAGTAATTCGAGACGAAGAAATTAAGTGCTCGAGCTAAACTTTAGTAAATCACTGTAAGGAAATAAAATCCATAGCGGGGTGGTGCCCGAACAGAGCACAAGCAGTAGCTTGCCTGTCACCCAAACAATTACGAAAAGCAGAACAGTAATTCGACAAGAAACACACCTTTCATTTTTAGTGATGGTTGCCTTTAGCAACTAAGTTCCCAATGAAGCACACTTAGATGATTTCATACCACTCATTAGACTAACCTATGACAGTATATTCAATTACCATAAGGGGCTTTATCACTGGTTATATAATATAACTTTGTATCATGAACACCCTGCTAAGGCAAGTATCAATGGTGAATAGCTAGCATCCTGCTCTTCATTTACATAGAGTAGGATACATAAAACAGAGCAATTTAGTACATATAGTAAGATGACAAATAGAAGTCACCTGAGTTTAGATGCGTGTCAAAACAGAGTTAGCATAACCGTAAGCCATTGCTAAAAGCTACAAATAGAAAACAGTCACACTAATCTAAAACTTGAAATAACTAGAGTTAAGCCATCTGAATTAATAGAAAAGTTTGACTAACTTCCACGACTAACCCATCTGAATTGAGAAGGCACAACCAGCTCCAGATCAGTACTAAATTAGAAATATGGAGAGATATACTGAATTAGAAATTTAATTACACACATATACTACTCCCTTTGTAAATTGTTGTCGTCGTTGACTTTTTTGTTAAGTTTGACCATTTGTCTTATTAAAATAAAGTTTAACAAATGTCATATATTTTGTTGGAATATGTTTTATCACTAAAGAAACTTGAAATGTAGCATATTACTTTTTGTATCTGAAGAAATTTTTTGAATAAGACGAATGGTCAAACGTCACGAAAAAGTCAATGGCGACAACAATTTAGTAAAGGAGGGAGTATTTAATTAACAAACACACAAAGTAATAGTGCTTCTGAAACTGCAATTTGCTTTTATTTAGGAAGCAACAGTTCAAAAGAATCAACTAACCTGCAGATAACTCAAGTGTGCAACAACAAATGTTTGGGACACAATCAATCAACATATTAACTGACTAGCAACTAAGTGTATTGCTCGAAAAAATTACCGAAGTGCCTTTCTTTCAAAGCAAGAACAGCTCTATTGTGCCCAGTGAATGTTTCAGATCGATGCCGGTGGGCTGCCTCTCTGAACAAAGAACCAAGAGGCATCCCCTATTAGCCCACATGAACAGCTCGTGTGTAAAGTAAGAAGGAGTACAAACAATCAACCATTGTAAGGAACCCAAGAAACTCCATAGAAGGATAGGATGAATAGATGTGAATCTGCTTCTTACCATGGATGAGGAAGACAGTGATGAACTGATGACGCTAGCGCCGGTGCGAGACGACGAGGCTTGCCGGTGCTGCTGCATAAGAACATGTCATCCATGTCCCCGGACGGATATGAGAGAGCAGGTGATGCTAGGAGGTGGCCGGCTTCGTCGCCAGCGAGTCGAAGTGGAAGCAGCAGGGAAGGTCGAGGCGGTGGCGGCGACGTCTCATCGCTTGATGTGACGGTGGCGCGAGGTCGCGAGTCGGAGAGACGCTAGCGGGAGGCCGGGAAGATCGCGGCGATGGTGGCCGGTGAGGTCACGAGCGGTGTTGCCGACACCTTCTCTCTTCCGTGCAGCGATGGCACCATGAGTCGGGTAGAGTCTCGCGCGACCAGGCGACGGGGCGAGCCTCCCTGCATTGGGAGGTCAGGATCTCTCACCCCGGGAATAGGGCCAAACCCGGATCATCAGTTCCCCGCGAGCTGGTCTCCCAAACGCCTCGGCTGGATTACCCGGGTTGCTCTCTCTAGGCGCTACCTTCCCGGGGATTGGGCCGGGATCCCCGCGGGGAAGGAGGTTCCCAAACGAAGCCTGAATGGGCTGACAATTATTCACACGAATAAGCTATTGGTGCATAATGCGGGCCGAGACTGTAGGCTTTATTCTACTCCACTATGGCAGGCCATGGGCCGCGCTACGCCTCTGCAATGTTTCTTTCGGTTGAAAGAAACAAAAGTTCTATTGGCCGACTCAGCAGCCATAAGATCGTTTAGAGCATTTTCAATGGTTTCCTAAATGAGTTTTTTAAATGGAAATTTAGGATGTACAGAAGCCATAAGATCGTTTAGAACATCTCTAACCGTTCCCTAAATGATCTTTAAAAATTTATGATGTGATTAATCAAAACCATTCTCCAACTGTTTCCTATATGATGTTGCTAAATTTACCAACTCCCAACCCATTGCCTCAAGGTTGCTACATTTAGCCAGATAATTCTTATTACCCAAAGGATATCTATTTAGGAACGATTATTGGGAACGGCTGGAGTGCATGTCTTTTCTTTACTCCCAATAGATATAGCTGAAAGTGCATCTAGGCCCCTCATTTTATTTTGGATGATTGATATCAATACAATTAAATTTGGACTAATGCTTTCATGAGAATGTGTGTAGTGAATATCCAAAGCACATGAAAATATATAGCAAGCACAATCAAAAAGGAGAAAAGAAATGAGAAATGCAATAAAAGGAGAATTTGGAAAAGGCCCCTCTCAAAGCTTATGCCTCGCTTTATTTCTTTGCTTTGAGTCATAGGGATGCCGTACTATAAAGAGGGATGCAAATCACAAACGTGGCAAAGAATGGAGATGCTCATAAACTCAAGAAATCCCCTCCAAACCCATTCTTTCCGAACCCATCGGAAGCTCCGGTGTGGTATCGGAAGTTCCGGTAGGCTTACAGAGAGTTTTGCTCTCGGGAAAAGCCATACCGGAAGTTCCGGTCCCCGGCACCGGAAGTTCCGGTAGGCTTACGAGAGTTTTGCTCTCGGAAAAAGCCATACCGAAAGTTCCGGTCCCTGGTACCGGAAGTTCCGGTAGGCTAACAAAGAGCTTTGAGCTCTCCGGAATGCCATACCGGAAGTTCCGATACGGCACCGAAGCTCCGGTGCGGTCCAGCTCTCCAACTCTAAACCTAAGTACCGGAAGCTCCGGTACTCCACCGAAGTTCCGGTGCGGGTCAAAAATCCAGATCTAACCCTAATTCGAACCATACCGAAAGTTCCGATATGCTATCGGAAGTTCCGGTGCGGGGTTTTCAGACAGGCCAACGGCTCTTTTTGGGCTGTGGTATATAAGCCGCACCCCCCCCCAACTCCATTCACTCTCTTGCACAACTCCGAACCAACACACACTTGAGCTTCACTCCACTTACTCCAAATCCTCTCTAAAAGCAAAAATTCCATCCTTTAGTTAGGATTTGAGTGAGAGACTTTAAGCAAGTGTTTGAGAGACTTGATTCCATTCTTGAGCATCTTCACTCCCGTCAAGCTTGTGATTTGGATTTGTTACTCTTGGAGCTTTGAGCTCCTAGACGGTTAGGCGTGCTCGTGAGCTCCCAACTTGTGTGGTGACGTCCGAGAAGTTTGTATTGCCCGTCCCGGAAGGAACCTTGATAGTGGAAAACTCAAGCTCAACCTTGGTGGTGACTTGAGGGAGAAATAGGGTTGAGAGAAACCCGGTCCTTGGTGGACTTTCTCAACGGAGACGTAGAGTCCTTGATGGGCTTGAACTTCGGTGAAAAATCCGTGTCTCTTGTGCCCCCTCTTTTACTTGCGCGTTGTTGTTTAATTTACTAGGTTACTTGTTAGTTTTCCGTTGTCCCGTTAAATTCCTAGAATTGCATAGGGTTGTTCCTTTCTTTCTTGCAAACACTAGAATTGTGTAGGGTTTAATTCCGCATTTATCACCCCTGCACCGGAAGTTCCGGTACCCTACCGGAAGTTCCGGTATTTGACGTTTTCGTCTTAGTGTTATTTTGCAGAAAATTTTAGGTCCGCCTATTCACCCCCCCCCTCCTAGGCGACTTTCAATAGCAACTCTCTAAAACCAGTTTTTTTGGAGTAAAATTATTGGGAACTATTGGAGATGCTCTTAGGGCTTGTTCGTTATTCTTTCTTTGCGAAAAAGGAAAAAAATCATTGATATGGAAGCAGATTACATCTCTTAATTATAAAAGTAATCCAAACCACTCCAAGTCTCCATTGATAGAAGACAAGAAACTTTGAAAAAATCATAAATTCCACCATCTATAGTCACCATCCCAAATGGATATGTCATGGACAAAAGTTCTGGTATGAACCAACATCATCATCTCACCATTTACCACCATCATCCTCGTAGCTATCTCTTTTGCGAAAGAGGAGTAAACTGCTAAATCTCCACACGTAGACATGATAAACTTGTTGCCGTCGAGCTTTCCATCAAACCCATCGGAGGCCGTCGAGCTTTCCATCAAACTCATCGGAGTTGCTTTCACCAGATGCGACATGGGAGAACATAAATCCAACCGACATACAGATGAATATTACCAAAAAAAATAACTCTTACTAGGCAAACGCCATGGCTACGAAGAACTACAATGAGACGAAGGAAAGGCTGTATCATTTTAATTTTGTCAATGATGATGCCTTTATATTGCCACCACAGTCAAGAAATGACGTTCGTCATTGATCCATTTATTTAAAATCATGATAACACGTAATGTCGCTGCCAACCTCTTCGATGGGGTCTCTACAGAAACCTCTTCGATGAAGAAGTAATCTAAGGTGCATGGAAAAGCGTGTATATGCTAAAATTCATACATTACATGTTTTCTTTGCATTTAGGGACAATTATGTGGTTGATCTTGTTTTTGAATTCAAGTGCACGATTTACCATGTTTTTTAGACTTTACATGATTGACCTTAGTTTTCCAGATTAAAGAAACGGATTGACCCCATTCTATTAGAACCGTTTAACAGGGTTATATCCATGGTTAAAAAAATATTTACCTTTTAAATCGTTGACCTTTTTTTCTTGTAAACGCTACTTTGAACACAAAAATTTTAGGATCCCATCCCATCCCAACGCCCTGCTACCCAGGCAGCTCACACCGTCGTCACGGCTTGCTGCAGTCAGCCCAGCTTGCGTCCCTCTCACTGGAAGTACGGAGCACACGAACTGGCCGCTGGAGTACTGCTTGTCGGAGTCATCGCTCACAGGCCTGGTCGCTCGTGCGTGAGGGAGAAACGAGATCGACTGGCCACGCGAATTTCGCTGTCATCATGGCGGCGTTGTTGACCATTGGGGATGGAGAGAAACGAAGAACAGATGCATTGGCTTCCGGTGGAAGGAAGACATGGATGCGGCCTGCTCAGTGCCCATTCTATTCTGTAGTGGGCTTCGTTTTGCTAACAGGCTTTTCTTTGGATAAGTAAGGTTTAGGAATTTGGGGGCCCAAATTTTGGGGGCCCTGTGCGGTGGACGGCCCTGGACGCCAGAACAGAGACAGCAATGAGCTTGGGAAGAAAGCAGGGACGGATCCACTATGATTCAAGTGTATCAAGTTAAATACACATTAATTTGGACCAAAATAATTACATATATAGTGTTTTATATATATATATATAAAAAAAAAGACTACCACTCAATCTAAATGGTAAAGAAGCCCAACCTAAGAAAATTTGTGTTGCTCTCGGGTGGCCCAGTCCACCAAATATTTTCCAATCCCAATTCGCTGTCGTCCTGGTGCGCTCCCGATTTGCAACCGCCGACCTGTCGTCCACCGATAGCCGTTTCGTCCCTCGTACCTCGCCTTCGCGTCTAGGTCCAGTGAGCCGGTGAGTCACCCGCGCGTCAAGGTAAGAAATTCTAGCCCTAATCTTTGACATTGATTTTCTGATGGATGTCTAGGTTAATCACTATTGCTCTCAACTAATTGTGAACTAAATGATGGTAATATTAGGTGTGAATCATGGAGAGGAAGCACACCAATACCACTGTAATTGTAAGTTCATTTTGCATTTTCCTATTTATTTCATGTATCGAAACATTGAGATGATGATTACTTAGTATATTTTTATGACAGTATTTAATCATGCATTATGAAAACATAATTTAGGTTGTCAAAAAAATTGAGTGTTCCAAATTTTGAATACCCATGACTCAAATATTGGGCTCGCCACTGAAAAAAAGAGTAATTTATTTGGTCACTTATCACTTTATTATCCATGTGCCTCTTTTTAATTAATTATGAAAATCGGCTGAAACTAAGGGACGATGCAAATCAAGGTCAAAACAGCACCTTTAAGCTAAAAAATAAGGGTCAATCATCCAAAGTCTAGAAACCGAGGCGAATAATGCAATTGGATTTGAAAACAGGGTCAACCACACAATTGTGCCTTGAACTTATTTCGTTTTGTATCTTTAATGGTCGGAGCCTGTAAAAATCCATGTAAAAAATGTTCGGCTAAGCCATTTAGTGACAGGCTTCAAAAACAAGGCTATAGCCTCATTTAGCGGGCTATTAGCGGATTTAGTGGAATTTAGCATTAAAAATAATTTAGCTAGTTCTTTTTCATTTGGTAAAACACAGATGGTGGGGTTTTAGCTCCTTAAAAAATAAGTTCCAAACAAACAAATGATTTTTGGCAGTAAAAGGATATATTAGACCTCAAAAGATTAAAGTCATTCTGAGTCTAGAATATTGATACTATTTAAGTTGAATAATTAAGAAACCAAACATCACTTAAGAATAAAAATAATTATTTATAGAATATATTTTAGCATGTACATTCTAAAACGCAAATTTTTTATACGGAGATTTTAACAAATACTCCCTCCGTCCTATTGAAAGTGTCGCTATGATATCCGTGTCAGTCAAACTTTTTAAACTTTTACTAGATTTACAGAAAATATTAGTAATATTTGTATATCTAAATAAGTAGATTATGAAAGTAGATTTAATTGTCTATCTAATGATACTAATTATATTCAATAAATATTTATAATTTTACATATATTTTGGGTCTAAGTTAAAAAGGCTTGACTTCTTGGAAAGCGAGAACGACACTTTCAATAGAACAGAGGTAGTATCACATACATAGTAAATATTTTAGTGTAAATGAGAATGTCATATTTGTCGTAGTGATTAATGTAAAGTCTAGAAAATAAATAGCAAAAGTCGTGATTTACTTAACATGGAAAACATGTCATGATGGAGTTTTGAGCAAGCAACGGTATCCTGTAATATTGGACCCATCCTCCTTCACACCGCCACCCTCGGAACGCTAGTTCTCCCCCATCCGTGCTCTCTCTCACCGCCGACTACAAGAAACTAGGCAGAGCCCGCCCCTTGTTCTGCCCCCGGATCGTCTACTTATGCGTCCCTCCCTCCTGTTATGTCCAACCCTCCCCGAAACCACCGCAATCAGAAACCAACAGAACCCGCCTTCCTTCTTGCCTTGTCTCCACCACCGAGACGAAGCTCGCCGCGGTCCTCCACCAGCACCCAAGAATCACCCGTTCACTAGAATCTTCGGACTCGAGCCCCTGTCGCTCCATCGCCCCGAGGGAAGGAAGGTTCTTGGCCAAGAATCATCCGCGTGGGCCAGGAAGGAACCAAGAACGGTTCTTGCCCAGCCAAGAACCACTCGGAACAGCGCCCGATGCCAAGGGGGCCCAGAGGAGGCAGCCTGTCATCTCTTCGCGGATGGCGGAGCGCCTAGGGGCCACGGCGCTGCAGCCGGGAGCGCGCCCGGGGCTGGGAGTTCCGGCCGAGGTGACCGCGCCGCGGGCACGCTTGGCCCGGTTCTTGCAGTGCTTCTGGACGCGGCTTCTCCGCTTCCTCTTCACACGGCGGAGGGGCAGGATCAGCGCCGGCGTCGTCTGCTCCCCGTCCGCCTCCGCATCCGCGTCCATGTCCGATGCCGCCCCCGTCGTGCAGCGGCGCCGTGCCGGGAGGGGTCAGGCAGCACGGTATGGACAACCGTGACTGCACTTGGACGCTGCAGCTGTCTCGGCCGCAAAGAAGAAGAGGGCGCGACCAACTATTTCGCAGGTGAAGTTCTGGATTTTTTTCCTGTAATGTGACATATGTTCCATGCTAGTTTCTGAAATTGGTGCACTGGCAGTGATTATGATTGACTTCACTTTCTGAAACTGAGGTGTTTCGTTTGTATGCTGGACTTAATGTGGCTGCGATGGCATTGACCATGAACAGTATAAATCCTTATTGATTCTGTTTCATTTACAAATGTATACCAAGATTTTGTTTGGAAACTGTGACCCATTTGTTTCAGAAAAAAGTGGTATCCTTGTTGAGATGTCACAAGGAAAGGCAATAACTATTTCCTACCATTTAGCTTCTCTTAAGCTGAGTAAAGTTGATAGTTTTGAAGCCTAAACTCGGTTCAAAGATAGTGGAGATTAGTTGTAGTTGATGAAGGTTTTATCCCTTATCAAGGACTGTCATTCATATTTCTATTGTGCTACAGAGTTGTCAGTAAATTGGTACTGTATCATACTATTTTTGGTGCTTTGCTATTTTTGAGGGTATGTGTTCAATTCTCCATTTAAAGAATGTCTTAGTCTTGCATTGCATTGGAGTTTTCTATATCTCCAATTGATTAGAAAACCATCAGTCTCAGCAAGCATGTGGAAATCTTTGGAATAAATTATACTTGGAACTCATGGATGGTATTTGGATAACTCAAATATCTGTTAGATTGCTTATGTTGTATTCTTGTGTACGAATGGTTTATCTTCCAGACTTATGTGGATGTGGTTAGGGTCAGAAGATGGCTGGAAATTCATTTATTTATATATTATAATATAATTCTCACCTAGAGTTGCTAGTGCTTTCATAAAGTTCACCAATTGTGTCATGGTATGAAGCATTCCTTTCATGTACTTGTGCTGTAGATACAACAGTAACTCTTGGCAACTGCTAGTTTCATGTAATCCAGTTTTTTATTTGTTCTGGTTCTTCTACTGTGACACATTTTCCTTGCTAGTTTCTGAAATTGGTGCACTTGTAGTGTTTAGGATTGACTTCACTCTTTTGAAACTGAAGTTTGTCATTTGTCTTCGGATGAAACTATACTAGTTGCTTCGTATTCCTCTGTTGTAACTTAATTTGCCTGTGACTGCACCAGAATACAGTAGCTGTCCCAGCCGCAAAGATCCTGCTGGCGCAACCAATGCCGTCGACGCCTGCCCCTCTTGTTTTGTCGGTATGAAAACCTTCTCATTTGTATCTAATATTCACGATTCTACAAATTGCCATCGGAGGTATTGTCTTGGTAGGTGTTTTCCCATATCAGGTTAGGTAATGTCCTTTTGTTATCTTAACATTGATCAGAAAGACCTTTGCATGGCCTTCTAGGTTAATGTGGATACTAGGCAGTTGCACCGTTCACATTTCGCCAGTCATTTACTCAATTTTCAGTTGGTGGATTAGAAACCTTTGAAATGAATAACACTGGAATTGTGGAAACCTTGGAAATCCATGTCAAACATTGATTTCAGCATTTAGAAACCTTGGAAATGAATAACACTGGAAGGTGAGGTGTTCCATAGATGGCCTTTGTTATAACTCAATTTTTTTATATTGTACCCATATATATGAATCGTGTATGTTCTGGACTGGCGTGGTTATGGTACGGTGATATTGGAAATTCATTTACTTCTGAACAAATGAGTTAACAGAATGCCATCATATAAAACTTTTGAGTATAAATTATACTGGAAATTCAAGTGTTCCATTGATAGGATTTGTTATATCCCAAATGTTTTAAAACTTGTTTATAGTATACCCTCGTGGCCATGTAGATGACTGGTGTATGCTCTCGAATGATGTGGTTAGGATCAGATGATGCCTGGAAATTCATTTATTTTTATGCATAACATTTTCTTACCTGGAGTTGATAGTTGTTTCATAAAATTCACCACTTGCTATCGCATGAAACATTCCTGTGATGTACTGCAGTAGATTTTGGCAATAGCTAGTTTCATGTAATTTGTTTATGTGCACAAAGTGTAGTAGCATTTGGCTATTTTGTTCTAATCTCTCTATTTAGCGCTCCGGCAGTGTTTATGATTGGCTTCACACTTCTGAAATAGAGGTTTTTTGCTTGCTTCCTGATAAAATTTTGATTTCTCGTTGATTCATGTTCCTCTTCATAACTTAATTTGGATGTGATTGCACTGGTCATGAACAGTTTACATCCATATTTATTATGATTTTTATCAATAACATAGTGACGTCAATAATAGAAAGTCATGTTGGTAGGAAACTGAGACATGTAATATCATTAGATTCAGAAAATTGGCTTCCTTGTTGCGATTAGATGCAGTTGATGAAGGATTTCTCCCTCGAGTAACTGTCGTGCACGTTCCTATTGCTCTGTAGAGCCTTGGTTGTAGCATTATCTGGCAGGGGGCTCATTTGCCTCCATATTTTTCTTGATTTCAACAGCATTAGTAGAATCATGTATTTTTCAGTACAGTCAGGCTATGATTATTTACCAAGTCATTGAATTTCACATTTCAGGTGGTTAATGGAGTGGAAGTTCCGATGAAGCAGGAGTATCAATATAAGGAGTACTGTCGTTTGACATTAGATTGTCCAGATAGCTGTACTTTGTGCCATATGTGATTTTTCGTCGAGAAGCATGCTGATAATGGAATAGTTCCCAACAGCGGAGTAAGAATTTGCCATATAATTCATCCAATTCTATCTGAATTCTGTATCTGATTTCACTATTGTACAGATGTTTCTCCATTGCTTCCGTAAGCACAAAACACCAGGTTTGAAGTGCCCAGTTCGTGGATGCTGTGTGAGGGTTGGCACTGAGCGTGAGCTGGAACTTCATACGCATTTTTGCCACATCCTTACTTGAGGTAATACATTTCTCATAGCTTACATCTTACATCTATCAGCAATTTAATGTTTTTATGACTTTTTTTCACCCATGGTATAGGATGGTGGTTGCAGCATAAATAGCGGTGGGATTCACAATGGCAGGAAATTTTTGAAACAAAAGCATAGGCTTGCTAGTTACTCAATTATCACAATGGCCTTTGATAAGTTGAAATCTTCAGTTGGAATAGTCAGAGCTTAAAGGGCTGTTACCTGTAGTAGAATGCAATGTAACAAGTTTACTGGAGATGTAAAGTCGGTTTACTGGTTGAGATGCTCGGTATTGTAATGGTATCTTAGCCTCTTGAATTGGGTGTGCCTCTACATATCTTCTTTTATGCGGTAAATATGTGTTCCTTTTTCCTGTTTGGCTCTTGCTATTCCTCCTAGTCGTCTTCAGCCAAAGATGGGCTTTTGTTATGTTTTCTTGGATTTGTACAAACTTGCTTGTATAATAGGTCACTAACTTTTCTTTATCAAGCCATGCAAAAATAGGTAGAAAAAAAAATCCCATCTCGTTTGTTCAGTCCAAGCACACAAAGCCATGTCAATATGAATTAGCTCGAGGATACAAACTAAAAATAAACAACCTGTTCATCCCCACGTCACAGCTAATGATTGCCAGCTAATAATATTATATAATCTATAGTTGATACTATGAAACTAGTGCATCCATTAATCAGCCCAATGTTTTGCAGAATCAACTTGTAGAAAACAATTGAAAGACATTGTTCCCGTAAATTAATTCAAGGGAAACAAGAAGGCAATGACTTAACAACATTAGAACCTCATTACTCATAAACATAGGCTATTGGGACCAATAGGCTTTCGCCACATTATCCATGCTTCTGGACAGAGCTTAGACATTCAAATCATCATATCCTCTACACACCACAAAATATATTTACAATTCATAACTCATTTCAGCTCATCAATTCTAGGATCACAATCCAAAACCAAACAAAAGTACATTTCTTAGCATATGCAAGTATCACAGGAGAATATGCAAACCAAGTATGCAACTATATGCCCCGAACAACAAAAATCACAGCTCTAATCTATTATACACGCATGACATATGGTTCTACCAGGAGATCTGAACTTACAGGTGACAACTATCCACATAAAGAATAGTAATACAAAAGAGAGCATAAAGCACTACAACAAACTTATTTGCCAAACATCAAATCCATCTTTGCAAAGTTGGGTGTTATCCATGTGGGACATGGTCGGTTGGACCAAATCTGAGACACAATTTCCTGCCTGCTACTGGTTTCCAAGTTCAAAATTCCTATATCACGAGTGTCACGAGGATCATTCCTGAAAGCTGCAATTGTTTCGTCATCATCATCCGTGAAGTAAGCATGATTCGCCTTCAGTTGCGGGTGTTCTTCAGCACTCAGACAAAGTGAATCGTTGTACCCAAGAAATAACATATGGTCAGGCAAGCTCTTTATTTCCACAAGCTTTTTTGCTTCCAAGTCCACTTTATGTACCATGATTTTCAAGGTACAAGGTAGATTCACTTCAGGGCTATGCTCAGGATTATCACCACTCTGATCCACCTGCTCGGGAACATCAACAGTCCCCCATACTTGCAGGAGATCACCCCATGGAGCCTGAATAATGTAAATGTTCTCATAGATATATGGTTTCAAGTTGTCAATGATTACTGTCATTGTGACACCAGATGCTCTTAGATTGAAAGCATTGATTTCTCCTAATGATGTCAATGTATACAGCAGACCATCAATGTAAATGCAATCTCTATATCGTGTACGTGGTGGTAGCCAGGTCCAATAATCATCCCCTGCTCGTGCAAACGAAAGCTGACCATACGGATTCTGGATGAGAACGACAATGTAACTTCCAGTGGACAAATCAGGAAACATGAATGCCTTGTAATAAAGGTGTTCGCGCAGATCCTCGAGAGCATGTAGCGAAGGTTTCTCATGAACTTTCTCCCTAGTGTGGTATGACAACTCGTACATGTTGATGATATCTGAACCATCGGTGACGGGGTTTACGTGCTCAATGGTCACCACCGACGGGAGAGAAATCTGTTCACCGAGTGATTGGATTGACAAGTTGCAGCTCAGACCTCTCATCCGCAGTAATCAGCCATCCATTGGAGGACCCAATAATAGTCCTATTGCAGATGGGTGGCTCCGGGAGAGTTAACTTGTACACCCTCTGTTCCGTAAGACTGTATATACAAGCAACATTCTGACCAGAAGATTCAGAGGTGTAGAGCAAGCACGGCGTCCGAGACTTATAGGTTCCCATATTCTTCAGGCTTGTGTAGGCAGAGCGCCATGACGAGCACACAGCGGCGGCACGCATGAGGTCAGGAATCTCAAGGTTGGCAAATATATCCAACAATACATCCTGAGGCAGCCAGGGCGATGAGCTAATCGCAGGTTCCATCAGTGGAGATGGATGAACACGCTCGTCTGCCAAGAATTCATTCAGCAAACAAGGAGGTAGGCCCAACCGCCCAACAACTTAGGCAAGACCCTGAATCCTAGACTCAATAGATCTTTCGCTTGCATAGCTACCACACCGCTTATGATGTCCATAGTCGCAACTCTGCTACAGGTCGCCATGGAAAAGATCAGTAGAATTCCTCTTGGAAGGTGAACTGCTTCTGCAGGAACAAATTACAAAACGAGGGTTATGGATGGACCATGCTCGTCCAGGATACAAATATAAAGATTGTCAACAAAGCATTCTAATCCTAATCTGATTGGGCGAAATTAAATCTGGATCCGACACGATACCACGGAGTCCACTTGTATCCTCGGAGATCGAATCCCTGAGTATGCTTCTCCTACCCTCAACCGAATCCGATTTGGACTCCGCGACCTAAGTCCTGCGACCCTTAAAAAGATTCTCACCAATTCCTTAAGACCGAACACGGCAGGAGGCACCAACTGACCGGTGGCGTACAGTCTGGCTCGGAGCTGCTCAGCTGCTGGCGGTTGAATTGAGGATGAGGGCAAGTGATGGTGAGCTACCGCGTCAGCGTCGCGCTCCTCGCTTCCGGCCGCGGCGGAGGAGCAGGAGTGCGCCGGTGGATGGTGGTGGCGTACTGGCGTCGCTACCTGGTTGTGCGGTGGCTTGAGGTCACTGCACACAGGGACGAATTTTACTGACATCGAGCTTGACTGGATAAAAGTTCTTTTTTTCTTGAAACCTGACAAACAGTTTTGAATGCACGCACCAGTGATAGAAAAAAAGAAAAAAAAAGAACTGGTGGCTTACGTGTTGTTATTATGTACTGCTAATCGTGTGATTCAGCTATTTTAATAAAATTATAATAAAATAGTTATACTGGTGTAAAAAGATGTAATATTTAATTTTTAAAAATTTTACTCAAATTACTTATTCACAGGTGTGCTTCTTATCTATAAAAAAAATGTGTGATAACAGTTAAAAAAAATGTGTGATAAATAGAATGAGATTGTAAATATAAGTTTTCTATTATTTATAAAAAATATCACTTTAAGAAAATCACTTTTCAATTGGCTCTTATGGTGGATCATAACATAATATAATGAGATTGGTTTCAAATGACCTTCTTTTGAACTCCAATTGCATATTTAACCCTGTATTTTGCGTTTTCCATATTTGATCCTGTTTTTCTCCGAATCTGAAACTTCCATCTGACCCCATTTTCTAACCCCGTGAAGAGACTAAGATTTAAAAACTAATAAAAGAAAAGAAAAATGGCACGAAAAGACCTTTCTTTCCTAGGTCGTCCCATAGCTTGCTTCTCTCTGTTCCTCCAGCTCGTGCGGTTGAACCGTAACCCTACTAGAGGTCGACCGGCGGAGCAGGGATTGGCATGCCCCGACGAGGCGAGCGACGCTGGCACGTGGGCAACGTGTGGCGCGGGCTTGCGGTTGCGGGCGCAGGGGCCAGGTGCGATGGAGGCATGCAGTTGCGGGTGCGGGCGCGCAGGCCAGGTGCGGCGGGGCGTGCGGCTGCGGGCGCGCAGGCCAGGTGCGGCCACGGCGCGTGGATGCGATTCCAACGTGAGCGCGGCCTGTGCCGGTGACGAGCGTGACTGTTGGCCTGTGTGCAACCTGCGAACCGGGAAGAAGTAGGAAGCAATGAATTTGATTCTTGAATAGGAGAAGGGGTAACCTCTCTCTCTTGAAATGTTTATAAGGGCCTAATGTTTAAGTACTATAGTGTAATTTGTGAAGATGTTATTGTGAAGATGTGGGAGTGTAATATGTGTCATTTTTTGTCTAAATAATAAATTTAGTGCTGAAATGCTGCTGATTTTTTTAAAAAAAAATATTTTCATCAAAATACTGTTCAAAACTGTTGCTACATTACTTGCCATGAAATTGTTTCAGAAAAGGGTGTCATTCATGCAACATCCATGAAATATTAGGGTCAATCCTGCAAAGGGTATAAAGCTCATTTTATGGTATACTTCACAGTGTCAATGACCTCTAACATAATATGGTCAATTGTTTGCTTCGGATTCAAAAAATGGGACCGAATATGCAAAAAGCAAACACTACTGGAAAAGAGGCCTACAATAATGGGCAAAATAGCCCTACAATAGCGGGCAGGCGGACTGTTATTGCGTTGACGTTATTAAAAATGGATCCATAATAATATCGGGCATGCTGTCCGTTATTACAGTGGTCAATAAAAAATAAAAATAAAAATCCGCGAGGCACCGGACCCAGCCCGAATCCGGCCCGCTGCCGGGCCCGGTGGCTAGATCCACCCGATGCGGCCCGATGCGGCGGATCCGGTCGCCTCCTCGCCGGATCCGCCGCCGGCGTGACGCGAGAGGAAGGAAGGGGGCGCGGCCCGACGTGGAGGCGGCACGAGAGGAAGGGCGCGCCCCGATGTGCCGTCGGCTCGACGCTCGCCGTCGGCGCGTTGCGAAGGAAGGGAGGAGGCGCGGATCCGGCGAGCCCGCGGTCGTCAACGCCGTCGATGTTGAAGCGACGGGCAGATCCGGCACCGCCCACCATGGATCCGGCAAGCTAGCCGGAGGTGCGCGTCCTCCCGGCACCGCGCGCCGTGGGAGGGGCGGCGACGGGGTGCGCCGTGGAGGGGCGACGACGGGGCGCGCTGGGGAGGCCGACGGTGGCGGCGCGTCGAGGAGAGGCGACGACGGGGCGCGCTAGGGAGGGGCGGCGCCGGGGCGCGTCGGGGAGGGGCTGCGATGGGGGTGCGCGGCGTGCGCCGGAAGGCCGATGGTGGCAGCGTGAAGGGAGGTGAAGGAGAGAGAGAGAGAGAGAGGAAAGTGGGAGGCGACGGGAGGTGAGAGCTAGGAGGAGCTGGGACTTAGTGGATTTTCTGAAACTCTAGTGACTATATATACAAGCGGGCTGATATGGGCTTCGAATTGGGCTGAGGGTACGTAGTAATATCGGGCTGAAGATGATGTCACTGTGCCCGTTATTACTGGGTTTTTTCAATACCGCTCGGTGATGACGTCGTTGTGCCCGCTATTACTAGCTATTTTCAATATCGGTCATCGCTGATATCATCACCGCCCGCTATTACGGTGGAGCCTGCAATAGCGTTGACCACGATGACGTCGGCGACTCAAGCCTGTAGTAGCGAAAATTTTTGTGCCCGCTATTACAGAAAAATACGAGATGCTATTGCAGGCTTATTTTGTAGTAGTGAAAAAAGAGGTAAAACGTACAATTGGATTCCAAACAAGGCCAGTTATGTAATTGACCCTAACATAGAATATGATGCAGAAAGATGTCATGATAGATATTAGAGAATACCATAAACTGGAACCACATGTATCAAACCAAAATACTCCCTCCGTCCCAATATAATTGTTAGTCCAAACGAGACCAGTTATGTAATTGTCCCTAATAGAATATGATGTAGAAAGATGTCATGCTAAAGATTAGAGAATACCATAAATTGAAACCACACGTATCAACCCAAAAATACTCTATCCGTCCCAATATAATTGTTATTCTAGCTCTCGACATTGAGATTAAGAAGAGAAGGAATAAAGTAGGTGCGCAGGAAACGAGGGAGCTACAGGAGAAATGTGTCTCGAGAAGTGAGAATGTCAAACATTCTGGAAAAAATTGATGAGACTAGAATGACAAATATTCCGGAACGGAGAGAGTAGCAAATAATTGTTCATTCTCATCAATGATCTACTTAGGTAGATTTTTAATTACGTCCAGCAAGAAAATCTTATATTCAAGGGATAAAGGTAACAATTTGAGTCACAAAAGCTAATCTCTTCTCTATACTGAACACGCGGGCCGTGCTAAAAGGGGCGACACGAAGCCCACCAGTTTTGGCCCGATCTGTGCTAGCCCGTGGCCCATCACGGATTGTGCTTGAGCCTCGCTATAGGCCCGTCGTGATGACCTGAGCACGGTCTGTTTAATGTGGATGGTAGACCCGTTGATGAGGCCCACTTAGTCCGTGGTAGCCTAGTTACAATTTCAACCCACCTAAAACTTCAGTTCACTACAACGTCAGTGCTCCACATCACCTCGCGACCATCACCCTGCCCATCCTCTCTCGCAGACTTGCCGTTGTTGCCCTCCTCTCTAGCTCGTGTCTCAGCCGGCGCCCTCGGCCCTCATCTCTTGCTCACGTCCCAGCCAGCTGCCCTCCTCTCTCGCTCACATCGGCACCACTACTATTCTTCTCCGCATCGCTTCGGCACCATTGCCGTCGCCTCTCGGCTCTCCCTCCTGTGCAACCCATCAGATCCGCTACCGCTCGCTCCTCCACAACAGCGTGGCACCACCTCCCTAGCCTGTATGGCTTTGTCGAGGAGCTGACGCCACTACCGTGCTTTGGGCCTAGCCCGACAGACCATCGGCATGGCCAAATCCGTGTAAAAGTGGCCATGCCATGCTTGGGCCTCGCATCAAACCCGTCATTCCGGCACGGCATGGCCCAGTGAGAGAGGTGAGCCATGTCGACCCATCAAAAAAACGGCATGGCCTATTGAACACTTATACTCTATACTACTACCTCTGTTTCGAAATAATGTCGGTTTTAACTTTTCAACTTCCCTTTTGACTTATTTAAATTTTTTATGCAAATAACAAAATAAATATGTTATAATTAAAATATCTCTAATAATAAATTAAGTTCTGAAAATAGATTATATTTGTAAAAAAAAAAATAAGACGAACAACCATACGTGAAATTTAGAAGGCCAAACTGACACTTATTCTATGACGGACAGAGTACTGCACAATTTAGGTTAAGAATCTTTTCACCCAAGATATCTGCTTTCTGCTCCGCCATATATCAAGCAAGAAAAAAAATACATGTACGGCTGCCCGATGGCTCCCGCGAAGAAAAAGTTGCATTGATTTCAGGAAGAAAAAACATGTAAAAAAGTTGTTTCCATTTTTGCACTTTCTCTCACTGCAGCAAGAAGAAATATATAAAATCAGAAACAATGGCTAAGGAACTACTCATAGGCAGCAGAAATCGCCAACTTCATGACAGAATTTTGGTTATAAAGTTCTGGCCACGAGCATTCATAGCTCTTTGATCCACGAGTATATTCTTTAAAGCTTTTAGAAACTCACATAAATGTTTATTTCCATTCATATCAAACTAAATTTCTATGAGAATAGAAGAGGGGTGAAGTAGGCCTATTCTGTTGCCCGTTACCATAACCAGAACACAATGCCGTACAAATGAAACTAAATGGTTAATCAGTAAAATAATTATGTAATGCTGATGAAGAGTGTCCATCTTGTATAGATTCAGTTTTCCACAATCACAATCCTAAATTGACATAATGGATTGATAGGAATAACAAATTACCACCAAAACATGACTAAACTATGAACTATGGCATTGGTAATCATTTTCAAGTCTCAGTCTCTAACAGATACTGATAAGTTACTACAACACAGGAGGGAAATTAAAAGGAGCAATTTTGTTTACTTTTCAAAGACCAAATCGACCATTGAGGCTATTTACGGCTATTAACACACCTACGGCATGGACAATCAATCTTTGTACTAGTGAAAAAATCTTTCCCTAACAAATTCATGGCCGCTCATTCGATCATCAAATCGCTATAGGGTGTTGCATGTCTCGCGCACCAACTGAATGCATTCTGGTCCATGGCGGGTCTCGCTCTAGTGTGAACTTTTTTCTATTTTGGCCCTTGTCTCTCTAAAATTTTCAGAAATGGCTCCTCCTGAACTATAAATTTCTAGGATCTGGCCCTTTTGGTCACTCCAATCTAAATGGCATGACATGGTCACGTCAAGCAGTTTGATGTGACCAAATGACAGGATTTATTCTCATTTTGTCCATAAGATTCTTGCCATCATCTTCTACACTTCACTTCCTACCTCCACATAGCGAAACTGGGGATTCTAAGAAGGGGTTGCCCAAGATAATACTTGCAGATCTGATTGCTGGATCAGTTGAGCTACCAAAGGAGGATTTTGAGTTAACTTGGCAATGTAGGATACCACCATACAAAAGATATGTTAACCTTGCTACATACAGTTCTGAAACATATGAGTGTCATCTGGTATTACCTAGCAAGAAGCGCCATCGGTTTGACAAGTAACGTGGCAAAAACATGACTGTAATTTTGTATGAGATTATATCAGGTTTTCTAGCAATGTCTGAACCAAAGTACCTTTGTTTGAGTCATCAGAGAAGTCAAGGAAACTTGTCTTTTTAATTTATTAGTGTCCATTATTCAAACGAAGAACTTTTCAGTGGACACAACTTAATATAAGCGAATGGAGATAGTTCATAATTGTGAACTCAATTGTGATCAGCATTATGCTGACTGAATTTATAATGCAGTGGACTTGGTATGCAGCCCCAACATGGCAACAAACTATCAATATGAATGCATCTAAAAAAACCTATGAATGGCACAGATTAACTTTCCACACTGCCAACCAGCTATCAATATGGCAGCATCCTTTTTTTCCTTGGTGAGATTGGGAAGGCTGAGTAATATATAGTACCTTGACATATCTGGTACAAACATGAGTGGGTCAATACCGGTTGAACTTGAAGACTGCATCAAGCTACAGTCCTTGAAGATCAACAATAACAGCTTCAATAGGAATTTGCCGGGAGCATAGGATATTTGGCAAACCTACAGGTCACATCGTGTTAGATGTTAGCAATAACAAACTCAGTGGTACTTCACCACAAAAAGAAAGCTGGAGATGCCGGAAGATCTGAATATATCCCAAGACCAGTTCAGTGGAAGCATTCAATGCTCCTTTGCGAGCGCGGTGAGCATATCAACGCTTGAATGATGTATTCTACAACAACTTGGAAAGGACCAGTTCCAAAGGGCCGTCACATTTGGAAAATGGAATGCATCAGTAAACTGGTTCCTTCACCATAAAAGTTGCTGCTTCCAATCTGTGGGTTTCACCATTCTTTGGACAGTTGTAATTGTTACGGTCCATTCTCATACCATCAAAAAAAGAGTCACTGCCAATGAAAAGAGATATATTCTATCTGGAGTTCGATGGAAGAATTGCACATGAGAACATCACAAGGGAAACAGAAAATTTGAGTGTCATCGGAACAGGAGGATATGAGAAAGTATATAAAGGACAACTCTTAGTTCACACTAATATCCCAGCTATACATATATAGTAGCAACTATACCACTCGCTGCCTTGAGCCCCAAATAGATGTGTATTTTTTTAATGATAAAACAAATTGATGTCATTATACTGTATACATACAAGAAGCCAAGAAGCTTTGGTTACGCCGGGGCAGCGGCGCCTTCTTCCTTCTTCTCCTCCTTGGCCTCCTCATCATCGCCCAGCTCGGCGACAAGCGCCTCGAGGATCACGGACTTGGGGTTCACCATTGGCGGGCCCTTCTCCCTGCCCTCGAGCTCGTCGAGGTTGAATGTGATGAGGCGATCCCAATTGCCGCCCTCAAATAGCACCGCGACCTTGCCGTCGGTGACGCGCTGCACGATCCCGCAGTAGTTGTGGTAGGCGTTGTTGGGATTCTTGACGAGGACCACCATTCCGGGCAGGAACAGGGGCAGCTCCGGCGGCCGCGGCGGCCCGGAGACGGCGATCCCTGTCTGCTGCTTTGACTTGCCCTTGCCACGGCGGGGCTTGGGAGGTGGTGGGTTCTTGGCGACGAAGGTTTTGAGGCCGACCTCGCCGCCGGGGAATCCGCCGGTGAGGCCCATCATCTCCTTCTCGAACGCATCGGGATTCACCGCCGGCGGCGCCGCCCCGGGGAAGCATCCGTAGCAGGAGAATCGGGAGAGGCGGTGGTTGTGGAAGGGGGCGGGAGGAGGAGAGCTCCTTGCGGACGCCGACCTCGCCGTTGCAGAGGCCGCGGCCGCCGAGGATTTCGGAGACGCGGAAGGACGCGGAAGGAGGGGGAGGCGGACGCGGGGGTGCGGGTGGTGGTGCAACGGCGGCGGGCGGAGGAAGGAGGGGGTGGTGGGCGGCGCCATTGCGGGGGAGACGCGCGTGCCGCGGAGAGCAGAGCAGCCGCGACGGGTGGCTGTGTGGAGGTGGAAGAAGGAAAGGGAGGAAGGAGGATGAGGCGCCATGCTCGATGGCTGCCACGTGGCACTCTTGTGCTTTTCTGCGCCGCCAAGTGAGTGGTGCTTATTTCGGGAGGAAGAGGTGCGTTCCGTTGGAGGGATATTACGGATACTCTAAATATTCTCTTCTCTCAATATATCTTAAAAGCTAGTCTCGAGTGAGAGTTTCATTAATATTAAATAAGATGTCGCATAAGCAAAAGAGGTGATGTGACATAGCGATTAATATGAAGCTGGACAAATGGGTTTCATAGGGATGAAACTCATTTAGCATTGTTTCATAGGTATGAAAGCTGCATTGAAACTCTCATTGAGAACATAGAGTTTCATCCCAACACGTTTTGACCAATCTCAATGCAACAAATAGATATTCAATTAATGCTTATAAGTTGTCTATAAAACCGTGAGATGAAACTATGCATTGAGAGAGACCATTTCATACATCAAAGTAAATCTTCAAATCTGATATGGCACTCTTGGAAACAGATGAAATGAAACTTTACATTGAGACTGGCCTAAGTGATGAAGTGGTTCCTCAAAATTGGTGAGACAACCTAATAATAATTATTGGTAAATATTTGGTAAACCGTTATGCCATTACTGATTATATTATATGTCCTGTATATAAAATTAAAGTTTATATAAATGCTAATATGTTAACCAGTGAACAATTAGTGAGCTAAATGAAGTATGACTAGTGTTAACCTAGTGATTAATGTTGTTAGTACAGTGGACTATCTGCTTCATTCTATTCTCTGATCTACAACTGAATCTGCGAGAAAGCAACAAGCAGATGGATCTCCATGTCTGCAAAATCAATCCGGTCTTCGAATGAAGTTCACATTTGTTTTTATGCTCTTGTCCTATTTCTTTTCATCAGGTAGCATTTCTGCATGAGATGGAACGATTGATCTCGGACTCGTACAGTTTTCAGACCAAGGGCTCAGCTTTTCTACAAAAAGCAAAATGTGAGTTATGCTGGGATACCAGCTTATAGACATTACAATCAGACGGGCAAGTTCCTTAAAAAAAGGTACGTCTATTCATAGACATGGATAGCTTTTACAGTGTCTTTAGGAGAAACAATACAAGGTAAACTGAAAAGACAATCTGTTTTTCCTACTCCAATTGGTGGGTTCTTTTGCTGTTGCAGACCTTCAGCTTCCATTCGAACTTTTGTTCCATCTCCGTCAGTTTTTGCTCCCATTATTATAATCTAAGTACATTTCATTGTTGCATCATTGGTAACATTCGGTGAGTTACAGCAAAGGTTGAAGTTAGGACTGTTTTTGAAAACCGAATTCTATCTTGAGAGGAGGAGGTTACAGTTGCAAATGAAACGGTTAGTGTTTTAATGTTTTCTCTCTCTGTGTGTGTTTTACTGGAATTTTTCTGTCTTATTTTGTTGAGATTTATATGAATTATTCTATGTTTATAGGGATACTTTGCCCTTTTGTCTACTATATCATTTTGTTGTCAGTTGCTCCTGTGCAACCATGTTCCGAAGATGTTATTTAGGAAAGCCGATGAAACCAAGACCATTACGAACCCAAAAAAAAAGTAAAAATTTAAGGCTCCAAATTTGGCTGAATTTGCAATAAGTGTTAACTGAGTGATTCTGCATCCCTCTTCATAAGTCCGTAATTGTTAGAGATCATGAAAATTACCTTATATTTTGAATTGCAAATGAGTTTTACTTGCCATCCGGACACTACCACAATCCGACACTGACCGGTCAAGGTGTAGTGTTCGGCACACGGTGTCGAGGGCCGCACGCAAAACTACGGTGTACTTCGCTAGGAAAGCGAGGCGACAAAAATCTTGACCTTGGAACTTGTGTACGACCGCGTGTGGTGGAAGCATCACCTCGGGTGATGGTTCTTCCTGACTCGATCATGTAATGTGCAAGGACAAGGGGCTTAGGGATAAGGTAAGGTTTGAGGGTTCAGGTTGCGAAACGGTTCAGATTTAAGACTAGATACGGGTTACAAAGTTAAGGTCTTGCTAATCGTTACGCGTATGGCTTGGGCGTTTTTAAGTTTCATCCTATGGTCAAGTATAGCTCGATACCATTCCGTGACACCCCTTTCGAGGAGGGGTACCGTGCATCCTGTACCAATCCCTGGATCAGTAGTTGGCACACGAAACAGATAGTCCAATCCATACAGTACTAAAATATGAGGAAATACGAAGAACTTACCAAACAATGCTAAGTAACAATCCAGAGTATGCGGCGAAAAGGGCACGAAAGCTGATCACTTCAATCATCCACATGCAACTTGAGCAAACGACGAAACTTAACCGTCTCTATCTCTTCCGAAGTTTGTCCAAGTAAATATCACAATGAACAAACCGTGAGTACATAAGGTACTCAGCAAACTCAAAAACCTACTCAAATGGTAAGATTATGCATGGAGGCTGTAGCAAGGATATAAGCAAGGGGGTTTGATATTTGCGCTAGCGGCTAAGCAATACGGGGCTCACTAAGAATAGGTATCAAGGAAAGAGGGTCAATATTTTAGTTGGTAGGCTCTGGGAAGAGCATAAATCCTTCTCGCCAGTTCCTGAAGTTTTAACAGAGATGGATCTCCAATATCCACACCTAACACCTTTCCCAAAACTCACGGGCACAAGACTGCCCACTCACACATCAAGTATTTCATATTTGTGGCTAATCGATGAGAGCTCAAGATTTGGTGTGTCATATACTGTGACAATGGACATCCGGATAGTTTTAAACACTTTGTAGAGGTTGGTACACTTTATCCACAAGCTATGCGCTCTTTGCAAGTAAGCACATAACACTGCCACCGCAACTAGGCACGCCCGTAAGTCCACCCCGAATGCACAGAGATCCGATGGATATGACACAAGCATACCATCAACTATATATGTGCCAAGTACTGGACTTCACCAAAAGAACGATCCCTGGACCTCCGTCATCTACTACACCCGAAGGAACCGCTTGCTGCGTAACCTAAGGTTTAGTGCACGGTCATGCCCATATATAACATGTTCTATGGTTGTACACTAAATCATCAATTTGGGGTCCAAAGAACCCGTCCTTATATGGCAGGGCAAAACACTTGTCCATCGCAAATGGACATCACCTAATGACCAAGTACTCTACACCAGTATTAAGAGTTTCGCCCACGACCAGTAATTTCCCATCCAACTTCACCTTAACACAGTTGGCCTATTCACCTACCCATCAACACACACCATCAAACGCATTTTAACACATTTTCACAAAATAGATATATGGTATAGTGTGGCAATGAGTATCATCACAAAGTTCCTAAGCGCTTCTAAGCATAGCTATATTCGGTACATTAGACATCTAATGTCGGTATAAGTGGAGTTTATGAGATGACAGGGTAAGACAATCAAGGCGGGGTTTTGGTAACAATAACGGAATTACCAATAAGCAAATAGGTGGTATTTCATGCAAAGCAAACAAGAGAAATACCACGTGAAATTGGTGATATACAGAGTATCGCGATCATAGACATTTCATTAAATACCTCACCGGTTACATTCCTTCTTCATCTAGTAGCCTAACAAAGAATCTTACTATTCAACAAAATCATGGTCACGCATCACATTCCAAAGAAGATAGGAGCCGCCGTTAGACTAAATACTTCACAACTACCCAAAATCAGTTTAATGGTATTTCTAGGCCAAATCCTTAGAATGGGAGAAGTGTTATTTTTTGGGATGACATATGGTCAGGACAGGTACTCAAATACAGCTACCCAGAACTATACTCCGTTGTTTTGAATAAGAATATTATTCTGCAATCTGTAATGACAATGTAGGCACTAGAAAACCTTTTTCAGTTGCCACTGTCAGTAGAGGCTTATACTCAATTTGGACAGCCGCAAAGTATCATTGGTGAGCTCCAAGTAATAGAGGAGAGAGATAAATGGACATATATCTGGGGTTGTGACAAACCTCATCCAAAGCATACAATTGGTTAATAGGACATCGACAAGTACATAATTCTATAATGTGGCTATGGTCCTCATCATGTCAAATGAAGCATGAAGTTTTTTTTGTTACTACTGAAGGAAAGGATTGATACGAGAGAAGTCCTCAAAAGGAGAAATATGCATCTGGATGACTACACATGTGAGATGTGTATTTTGCAAAGGGAGGAAATGGCCCATCACTTATTCTTGGGCTGCAACTTTGCTAAGGCCTGTTGGTTGTCAATAGGCATACATGCACCAGCAATAGTGAATGCAGAAGTGGCAATTCAGAGGATTAAAAGACAGGTAGATGTGACTTTCTTCATGGATGTTATTATCATAATGGCCTGGAGTATTTGGACAACTAGAAATGATTGTATTTTTTAATGGTCAGGATCCTACAATCCAAGCATGACGGGAAAAAATTAAAAAGGAAGTCGCCTTAGTTATACTAAGAGTGTCAGAAAAGACCTCCCCTCAGATGAAAGAATGGTTTCATCGTTTACAATAGCTCTTTTTTCTTTCTTGTTGTTTTGTACATATTGTTTCTCGAACCTTTTTCTTTTGCTGTAACTTTCTTTATTTTTAATAAATAATCAGTAGGGCTCTGCCCTCCTGTTTCATCAAAAAAAACTTCACAACTAAGCAGCAATCCCTTGGAGATAAATGCATCACTACAAAACTTGACTCAACTATAAAGATTGATTATGTACATTAATGAACTGTTCAAGCCTATTCCCCACGAACTAGGCAAAATGCAAGAGCTTGGTTTTAGCACTAATAAACTGAATGGTGAATTCCTAACTCTTTTGTGACCTTACAGAACCTCAGACTTCTACATACATGCACAGTAACTAATTATCAGGTTCCCTTATTCCTCACGAACTCAGAACCTGAAAAGTGGAAGATGTTGGAAGTTCTGAATCTGTCCCACAATCAGTTCAGTGGATGTATTCCACCCTCCATTACAAGCATATAAATCTTGGCAATGGTTGACGATCCTATAATGATTTGTTCCCTCCTCTTTAGTTTAAGAAGGTAGAGTTGTGTGGTAACGTACAAAGCTCATAAGTCATAACCTTGGAGTTACTGGTTCAATACCTACTTATTGCCCGTTCCATATTCTTTCTTAAGGGACATGTATCCGCAGAACATCAACTTCAAAATGCTCCAAAGAACTGGTTTCTTCACACTAAGGGTCTGTGTAATATCTATAGCCTGCCACCATGTTATTCAGCCGAAGTGTCTGCTCAACACAAAAGAGGTAATTAGCTTGTTGCTTCTAGTTGTCTTTTTTATGAGTTGCACTATTCTTTCAACATGATCCACGCTCTTAAAAAAAATCCAAAAGAAAGTGCAATACAGATGAAAAGATCCATGTTATATGTTAGGAATTTGAGTTGTCTTCCAGTGTTTGCAAAAAATATGGAACGTCAATCGACCTCGATCTAATGGCCCAAGATGAAAGGTACCAACCAAAAGATACTTCAATATTGATAAAAGTACTTAAGTATTGAGGGTAAAAAAGAAATTTTTTCATGTGATCCAAAATGGAAGATAGGGGTATCAAAGGAAATATGATATCGTGTAATTTACATTATTTGGTATGATTTACTTGGATTCATTAGACCAGTCCAATAGGTGGTACGTCGCAATCCATAAAAGCGCACCGGTTCTAATTTACATCATGTAATTTAGTTTCAAAGACATGTCCCAATCCAACAGTAATATTTCACTCTTGTTTTCAAAGACGACGCAACTACATGGGAAGGGAAAGCACTCTACAAATGCCGACCTCGCTGTTGCAAGGGCCACTATCGTGGCTGTTGAGGATTCCCACGACGCAAAAGGCTGTGGCGGGGAGGTGGAGGTGGGAACAAGGGTGTTAGTAGTGGTGCAGCGGCGAGGAAGAAGGAACAAGGGGGTGGTGTGCGGCGCTATTGAAGGGTAAGATGTGCTCAGAGAGGAGAGCAGTGGGCAGAGCACATTCTACCAAAGAGACGAAGAAACACATTTTACCAGAATTGTAGATAACTTGTTTCGCTTTAATATTGTTTTTTCAAGTAAAAAAACTTAATTTTTTTACTGAAAAGTTACTTCAATATTGTTTTCTTGAAACAAACTTGATATATAATATCAGAAACTATACAATGTCATGGGCAGCAAAACAGTCATTGGAGTGGAAAGTCATAGGGAAATCATAATTTGAATCGAATCTCCGGGATGGCAGAACCATAAACCGGCATAAACAGTGTTGTATAGCTTATATTTCATACAGGGCTACAAGCATATATGAGTGTGGTGTGTGTGTAGTTTTCATTTCATTGATAATAGGCAGAATATGTGGCTCGCCGAGACAGTGTTGTTTCATCAGCTCAAACTGATTCGACTCAAACAATTGTAATGGGTAGAGGCACGGGTTGCCATTTTGCAAAATTATCTCTGTGAATTGAATAAGTGTGGCATGTCATAGATGAGAACTACGAATTTATAGACCAGTGTACTCTTAATGTAACTCACGTTCAAATTTGCGTTGACAAAATATCAAAATAGAAACAGTTTTGAAATTATTTTTCTACAAAGGCCATATGTTATTAAGAAATGGCCATTAAAATATTATGGGCCTTTAGAATGAGCTGTTCTTTGGCACGTTGGTTGAATACTCTTTTTTTGCCGCGAGGAGATTAGTGGTGGCCAAACGGATCGTCCGACACGTAAAGTCATGGCTCATTATACTTCAGGTCGGCATGGATTTCATTTCGGACCATGTCGTATCGTCCGTTGTGCCACACCCTCAGCCCATAACATGACACGAATGTCGCAGGCCGTGTCGGGGCCGGCTCGTAGCCCAATTACAAATGTCAGCCTGTTAATACAAAAAGGATGAAAAATGGGTCAGGGTGGGGTTTGAACCATAGACCAACAAGTTCCAATACAATTGCCTTACCACACCCATTAGAAACCATCTTTATTTTAGTTAGTATTTTTCGAATCTTGCCTAACTCGGACCTATTTCGTGCTTTACCGGCCCAAAGGATAAATGGGTTGTGCCCGTACTGCACATCGAGCTGCACCTTCGGCCCGAGCACAACCCGTAGCTTTGAACCGTGCCGGCCCAACACGAAATCAAACAGGTCATATCATGCTTCGGCCAGCCCGCTTGACATGGCCCATTTGGATAGCACTAGAGGAGATGTTGGAACACCGTGTGGCTTCCCTGTCTTCCCGATGTGAGATGTTGAGTGCAACTTTTCAAAATGTTTTTGAAATGAATGCTTTCGAAATATTGGTTATGAATAATTTAAAATATTGTTAAATAATATTAAATTCCAAATTGTTGAATATTTTTAAAATAATTTAATCAAATACTTTAGAATTGTTAATGCAAATAAAATTATAAAATTACAAAACTTGAACGTCCCTATGGACTGCAACATGCGAAAAATCCAAAGGGGATGGATCGTTTGACTTCGTGCATGTGAAGTCAGATCGACATGAGAAGCTTATAGACCGTCTGTAGAAAATCGAACGCCCAACAAATGTAGCACACCTCTGACATGGACTCTAGCGTGCAAGCAGTTTCCTGTGGCCCATTAAGCCCAGTATCGTTTGGTTCATGTGACATGTGAGAAAAAAGTCCTTCCTCCTTCCTTGCATCACCCGCAAATAAATTTCTCAATCCTCTCCATGAATCAAACCGTAGCTATGACTGCAGTTGCTTGCGTCATCCACTCCCTGGGCATGGGTTCCTTGGCACTCTCCGCCATATCGCTCGTCTATCGTGAATGGTTCGTGAAGGAGGGGAAAAAATTCTATACAACACGTCTGTAAACCTATTGATTTGCAGTCCTGTCTAGATCCGAGCCACGCGTCCTCTCATTTAAACTTGAACGCTTATCTAGGACTGGCTTTCGTTTTGGCCAGCGAGCCGTCGAACAAGCCCCACACAATCCGTCGGCTCGGCTTCTCCACGAAAACAGGGGAATATGACTCAATCTCATCCGTCGGAGGAAAAGGGGAGCTTGCAGCTCCAATCCTTGGTGACGACGGCCACGGAAACACTACTACAAAAGAAGCCTATAATAGCATTTTATATTTTTCGAGTAATAGCGGGCACCAAAATTTTCGTTATTACGGGACGATGTTGTCGACATCATTGTGGGCGACGCTATTACGATGTCCGCTATAATAGCGAGCGGTGATGATGTCGGCAATGGCCGATATTAAAAACAGCCAGATAACAGCGGGCATAGTGACATCATCGAGAGTCGATATTAGAAATGTTACAGCAATATTGGGCAAACCGACATCATTCCAGGCCCGTTATTGTTATGGCCTCCGGTCCAACTAAAAGCCCACATCAACCCCTTTGTATATATATAACATCTAGGGTGGGAAAAAGTTAAACCTATTGATTTGCAGATCCTGTCTAGATCCGAGCCACGCGTCCTCTCATTTAAATTTGAACGCTTACCTAGGACTGGCTTTCGTTTTGGCCAGCGAGCCGTCGAACAAGCCCCACACAATCCGTCGACTCGGCTTCTCCACGAAAACAGGGGAATATGACTCAATCTCATCCGTCGGAGGAAAAGGGGAGCTTGCAACTCCAATCCTTGGTGACGACGGCCACGGAAACACTACTACAAAAGAAGCCTACAATAGCATTTCATATTTTTCAAGTAATAGCGGGCACCAAAATTTTCGTTATTACGGGACGATGTTGCTGACACTACAACAATTTTGGGCTTCTATGACGATGTAATTTCGTCATAGAAGGTGCAAAATTTGTCACAAACAACCTTCCATGACGCAGTGGTGACGAAAATCGCTTTGTCATAGAAGGTGCGTAGCTAATTACCTTCTGTGACGTTTTCATCATTTTCGTCATAAATTTATGACATTTTCTAGAAACGTTATAAACGTTTATGACACTCACAAATTTGTCATAAACTATTTATGACGCTTAGAAATTCGTCACTAACCATTGGACTGGCTGGCCAATTTTTCGGGCCATTGATGTTGCGGCCTTTGAACTTTAGGCTCATTAATTTTGTAGACCTTTTTACTTTCGATCCACTAATTCAGCAGACCAGTTGACTTTCGGCCCACCAAATTCTTAGGCAATTTTACTTTCGGCTTGTTAATTTCGCACGCCATTTTTTGTTTCAGCCCATTAGTTTCGCTGGCCATTTTGTAGGCCTTCTTACTTTCAGCCCATTAAATTCCCAGGCCTTTTTACTAATATGTGTTTAGCCTAGTATTTTAAGCCGGCCAAAACAAAGTTTTTATTCGGTCCCTTTTTTACCAAGCAAATTATTTTCAACAAATACTTTTTGTGAAAATTTCGAGGCCCAACTCACCATTGGCCCATTTTATGATCAGCAGACAAGCCCAAGAACACAATATTTATGATAAAAGTAGCAAAAATCACAATATTTACATTCGTGAGTTTAACAAAAATCCGAAATCATTCCATCAAAAAAAAATCCAAAATCATGCCCAGTTTACAGTCAAACAGCTCAAGCGTGTCAAGAAGAAACAACAGCCAAAAGCATGGTTAAATCCTTTAGACGAAGCCACCAAGAGTATCATAAATAGAACTGCAATCACAATAAAATAAAAAATATGTTAAAAGATTATATGGTTATACTTCTGCAAGATAGTATGTAACAAAGCAAATATTCTACAAGTTACATCAATCTTATATTTGAATGTATGGGTATAACTGGGCTAATTTCATCTAATTCAGAGAACTGCACACAATGGTTTTAGATATCTTGAACTCAAGAGCACACACATTAGCTGCTAAGTGCATTGCCATAAGGACACAACATATATTGTAGTGGAAACAGAGAAGGAAAAGAAAAAACAACCACTTACATGATGGGATTGCATCGGCTGGGCATGGAGCACAGGAAGCAGCCATGTAGGGGAGGAGGAGGAAGCAGCCGCATAACAATGGAGGAAGCACACGTCCATGTAGTCAGCATCCAGGCCGCCACGGTGTCCTCGCAGCCACCCCAGGCCAGGTCGTCGGCAACGCAGCTGTGATTAGAAGAATCAACAGCAACCATAAAAAGAATTAGATGTCAATGTTCAGATATACTAGATGATTAAAACCCCAAAATTGAATATCTTTGATACCCAAGCCTGAAGCTGAAAGCAACAAATACTAATCCAGTAGTCTGAAACTATGGATTCATCAGGCTCATCATTACCATTTTATCAACGGAATCATGGAACTAATTTCCTATTTCTGGTTTAGAAAATTACAGTATCAGTAAATCACGTGCTTGCAAGGATAGCCAACAGGTCGCACTAACAAATACTAATTACTCAAAGTACTGTTTTACGATCTTGTTTGACTAAAATCTGCATTCTGCTAACAAAACGAAATTAAAATCGAAGGGCTAGATTAAACAATGTACATGAAGACATCACAAACTGCAAATCTAGTTTCAACTTGCGAGGCACGTAGGTAGCTAAGAAACCTAGCAGGTTCTGCACGAAAAAATAAAATCACAAGACCAATTTCGTACCCCAAAGATGAACCTAGGAATCTGCAATTGCAATGGAAACAAGCAGAGCAGCAGCGCTGCGAGCAAGCAACAAATCAGGCAGCAGTTCGCACAACTGCACAAGCAAGCAACCAGAGGCAGCAGAGCAGAGCGATTCGAGATCCGGGGAAGGAGAGAGCAGGGACGGGAGTAAGAACCTGCGGCATCGAGGACAGGAGAAGCGCGACGTCGAGGGAGGTAAGGGAGCCGTGGTGGAGGACTGCGCCGCGGGAGAGGAGGTGGACGTCTACCGCAAAGAAGATGTACGCGCTGATCTAGCCATGGCGTCGAGGGATGCGAGGAAGCCACCGACGAGCAGATCTGCGCCTCCCATACTCTATCTCGATGTGGAGAGGGCGCCGGCGCGACGCCAGATCCCGACCCCCGTCGTCTCCTCCTCCGACTTCGCGAGCACGAGGAGTTGCTGTCGCCGCGCCACCTCGAGGTCGTGGATGTCATGGCCTTGCCCTCGCCACCGGTCACGGTGCCAGCACCGCAGCCCCGACCTGTGTTGGCTAGGGAGCTCGAGGTGACGAAGGATGTGGTGGTGGTCGAGGAGAATGTGAGAGAAGGGGTCAGCAAGGGGAAGCGGCGGAGAAACGGACGACGGCGGGGGAGAGAAAGCAGTGGTTGGTGAGAAAAACCTAAGTCCATCTTATATAGTACGTGAGTTTGTGTAGCGTGCAGTAGCGGCTGTTGGATTTGATCGGACGGTCGCCAAACAACGTGGAGAGGTCAAAAAAACAAGTTTAAAGGTCGGCTCGACTGGAGTTTTATAGGCCCAGGTAGCCCAGGGTTTTGTTTACTATGATTTAAATGTTTTTTCTGCATGTTTAAGCAAAGTAATTCCAAATTGAACTGTAACTATCACAAATAAGATTCGAAAACTTGAGAAAAAAAATTGAAGTTTGTAATGATAAGTTGAATAATAGATCATGTTCCATGGGGTGATGAGAAACCTCAAATATTTCCATGGGTAGTTCAACTATTAATCTCGTAAGTACCTTAAAATAATTCTAAGAAATCACAGTTTGATCAAAACATCCTATAAATTGACATGAGAACAATTAAGGCTCATGAACTTGTCATAAAAAGTTCGGACAAATATAATAATGTATGAATGTACATTTTTCACAAAATGATAGATCTCTCTTGTAGTTTCATACAACTTATGTCAACACATAGAAGTTTGGACACTTCTAAACATATTTAAATTCATATCAATCTTAAAGTTTTACACAACCATGTCCATACCATAGAATGAGAAAATGTTAAGTTATCTACTTATCTACTTATATATAAAAGATACAACCCACTAGCACGTCTTAATGGCTATTTCTCTCAATTCACGTTGCGCCACGTCATCAAAATTAATTTCTTTTTTGAGAGAACATCATAATTAATTTCAACCATTAGATAAAGAATGGATGTTAGACATTAACACGGTTAGTTCAAGATTATAGTTTGAAAGTTAATACCTTTTAGTCCCGCTGCAACGCGCAGGGTTATCAACTTATATTTAAAATTACTATGTAAACAAAACTATTTTTTCTCCTTTCTACTTTTTAAAAGAAACATGGCATATGAAAAAGATTTGAGGAATAACCATAATCATACAAATAGACGCTTCCTTGTGAAAGATAAAGATTTTAGAAAATTTTAGAAAGAAGAATCATCAAATTTTGAGTACAGGATAAATACTAGTTACAAGTTTCAAAATCAGATTAAGAGGAGAAAGAGAAGCTATTCACGTGTTCTTCATCATAATCCAACTAATCAAACACGTAGATAGATATTAAAACGTCGTCATTCAAAACCTTATCAAACAAGTCCGTGCTGTAGTGGTTGGTTGCTCTACCCGTCATGAAGTGGTGGGAGGTTCGAACCCTGTGTTTGACACTTCTGCTCATTTTCTGCACAGTTTTACTAGTTACATTACAGGCTGGGCCAGCTCGTGGGCTGGGGGAGCAGCCCATGCGGTGGTTGGGCTTGCGAAAAAAAAGATTTCGGCCCAGAGAGGAGGTGGAGATTTGATTATTTTTCTGGTTTCGGGAATTTGACCAAATTTGAATTCAAGTCAAAATTTCTACAAAGAGAACGAGGCCTACAAAATTTTTACAAAAGTTTTTTTCTGTGATTTTTTAATTGTTTGATTTATTTTTAAACTTTCGGATGTTACATGTTCGGGGCCTACTATTATTTGCGTGTGTTGACTCTTTTTTCTAATGCATTTTTCTCTAGATAATTTTCAGCTGAAACTTTGATTTTTAGTGGTGAAATTTTGATTTTTATTGCCACGTGTGCATGGAATAAAAATACTTATTGAATAATAATTCACATTTATAACAAATTATATTTTGCTTTCATTTTTAATTGAAAATTTAATGACAATTTATATTCGTCATAGACTTTGTGACGTTTACTTATTTATCAATTATGACGTTTATATCCATCATAATATAGTGCTCTGTTTATTTATGACGATTTGGTTGTCAGATTTAATGACGAATATTGATTTCCGTCATAAACAAATCTCTTTCTTTGAAAACGTCATAAATTGAATCGACTTTATGACGAAACAATGTATTGTCATACGTAATTCGTCATAGAAGACCATATTTGTTGTAGTGTGACATCATCGTGGCGACGCTATTACAGTGCTCAGCTGTAATAGCAGGCGGTGATGATGTCGACAATGGCCGATATTAAAAATAGCCAGAATGCACGTCGGCATAGTGACATCATCGGAGTCGATATTAGAAATGTTACGAGCAATATCGGACAAACCGACATCATTCCGAGCCCGTTATTGTTGTGGCCTCCGGCCCAACTAAAAGCCCACATCAGTCCTTTGTATATATATAACATCTAGGGTTGGAAAAAAATTTCTAAGGCCCTGTTCGGCTGCTCAAGAAGCCGACTTATGCTTGGCTGCTTAAAGCACACAAGTTTGGAATTTGTAGCCGCATAAGTCGGCTTTTGGACCAGACATAAGCTGACTTTTGTACCAGCCGAACAGGGCCTAAGTCCCCACATAGGCTCTCCTCTCTTGGCTCTCTCTCGTCTCCCACCGCCTCTCTTCTCTCGCCCGTCGCCCCACGCAGGCGGCCACGCTGCCGCGTCCCCGGCGGTCCTCCGACGAGGAGGGCCGAGGATGCGGCCGGTGTCGTGTCTTCCCGGCCGGCGCCGCGACTTCCCCGGCCTTGCCCAGCCCCACCGCCCCTCTCCTCTCTCCTTCGTCGACCCCGCCCCTCTCCTCTCCATCGCCGGTGCGACGCGTGGCCGGATCCGGCCGAGAGGAGTGGTGACGGCGCGGCGCACGGCCGGATTCGGCCGGGAGGAGTGGCGGCGGCGCGGCACGCGGCCGGATCCGGTCGGGAGCAGTAGCGGTAGCGGGTGGAGGGACGGTGGCGTGGTACGGGCCCCGACGGCGCAGCTGGCGGTTGGTTGGGTCCGGGCCTAGTCCCGGCCTGGCCGCCACGTTTTTTTTTTTACTTTTTCAGAACGTTAATAATATCGGGCGTTTTGCCCGGTACTGCTGACCCCGATTTGTAATATCATGTACTGCAGGCCAATTTTGTCCGCTATTGTAAGCGCGAATTCTAGTAGTGAAAACTACTGCCAGACAGAGGCGGAAAGCTGCGCCAAGATGACGGGAGGTTGAGCCTGTTGCCATCGCCAACGTCCAAGATGATCCATCGTTGTTGCTGCCATCCAACACGATGGAACATAAGGCCCTGCCATGTTATCAAGATACATCTCCTGATCGAGTAGTTACAGTTTGATGAGTAAGAATATGCGCTTTTGTGACTGATTCCTAAACCTCGAATGGTCATAAGATCTAATATGTTTAGCACAGGGTTTTGGACATCAATGGTCCAATTGTACTCTTGACATGAAGTTTTTTTCTTGTTTATGGACCTGTTATGTTTCGAAGTAAGAAATTCTACATACTGAAGGAGCTGAAGAGATACTCATGGCTTGTTCAAAAGTTTTCGGTGGTGATGTCCAATCGAACGTTGATCCAGTGAGATGGATACTTATTGGAGGTGAGACTTGATGGACGAGGGTGACAGGGGAATTAATCAAGGCTAGCTTAGTGCGAGTGGGTGCGGGACAGGTCTGGACCAGCAGCATGCTCAACAAAACATCAAGCCAAAGGAGGCTGGAGGCACCACGTCATATTTGGCGGCCTCGACGTCGACGAGACCCAATGCCATGGGCGGCGGCAACTCATGTTTTCTTGTCACGGGAGAGACTTAGAAAGCCGAGCCGACGGATTGTGCGGGATTGGTTTGACGGCTCAAGGCCAGTCGGGGGCAAGCGTTCAGGTTTAATTGAGAGGATATATGGCTTCAATCTATGTATAGGACTGCAAAAGAATAAGTTTACAGACCTGCTCTAGAGAATTTTTTTCCGTGAAGGAGACGGCAGAAAACCTGAAAGTCCAGGACAGGAGCAGCTTATATTTCTCAAAAAAAAAAAAAGTAAAGTAGTACTTATACACCCGCTTCCGTCCCATTTCCGTGGACGGTTCATCTCTCCTTCCCACGTGGATCTGACTTCGCACGCCCATGAGCCATGATCCCGTTCCCTATGTGAGTGAGATGAGCGTCAATAGCTAACATTATGGAATGGACTATTTCTGTCGATTGGTTGAATGGCGTTAGCGGGACAAGTGCAGGTTATGCTTATGGCTATCAAATATTTATCTTTGTGATTCTGTGCTTCTTATTGTGAGATGTATTTTGTAATAATGAACGTCTATATGTATCAGTTGATACATAAGCTGGAAATTGATATACTCCCTATCTACTTATATATAAAAGATGCAACCCACTAGCACGTATTAATGACTATTTCTCTCGTCAACGTTGCGACACGTCATCATAATTAATTTCAACTATTTAGATAAGAATGGATGTTAGAGATTAACACAATTAATTTAAGATTAACGTTTGAACAATTGTCCGGACTTAAAATCAACTTCCACAAGAGTGAACTCTATTGCTATGGCAAAGCCAAAGAGCATGAAGAGGAATATACACAACTCTTTGGATGTAAAACAGGGTCTACACCTTTTAAATACCTTGACATTCCTATGCATCATCGGAGACTATCTAATAGTGATTGGAGCATCATAGAAGAGAAATTCCAAAAGAAGCTAGCTAGTTGGAAAGGAAAACTTTTGTCGGTAGGAGGAAGATTAGTTTTAATCAACTCGGTTCTAACTAGCTTAGCAATGTATATGATGTCCTTCTTTGAAGTTCCAAAAGGGGTTCTTAAAAAACTCTATGCATCATCGGAGACTATCTAATAGTGATTGGAGCATCATAGAAGAGAAATTCCAAAAGAAGCTAGCTAGTTGGAAAGGAAAACTTTTGTCGGTAGGAGGAAGATTAGTTTTAATCAACTCGGTTCTAACTAGCTTAGCAATGTATATGATGTCCTTCTTTGAAGTTCCAAAAGGGGTTCTTAAAAAACTTGACTATTACCGGTCGAGATTCTTTTGGCAAAGCGACGATCATAAGAAAAAATATAGACTCACTAAGTGGAGCATAGTTTGTAGGCCGAAAGATTTTGGAGGACTGGGGATTCTAAATTTAGAAATCCAAAATAATTGTCTCTTAAGTAAGTGGCTTTTCAAGTTGATTAATGAGGAGGGAACTTGGCAAGACCTTCTAAGAAGGAAATACTTGTCAAACCAAACTCTAACTCAAGTCAAGAGAAAACCCACGGATTCACATTTTTGGGTCGGGTTGATGAATGTTAAAGAATATTTCCCAGCTTGTGGCCATTTCCGAATCTAAGATGGCACCGAATCTAGATTTTGGGAGGACACTTGGATAGGAGATAAACCTTTTAGCAAGACTTATCCCAATCTTTTTAATCTAGTAAGAAAAAAGAATGCAACGGTGGCACAAGTGTTGTCTACTTAGACCTCTAAATGTGTCTTTCCGGCGTGCCGTAGTTGGTGAAAATCTCACAAGGTGGTATGAACTTGTCACAAAAGTGGTTGATATCTCACTAACTAATGCTAGGGACACCTTTTGTTGGGATTTACATAGTAGTGGGACCTTTTCGGTCAAGTCTTTGTACAAATCAATCATTCAAAGCGGGATTGTACCCATAAACTGTCCTATATGGAAAATCAAAGTACCTTTAAAAATTAAAATTTTTCTATGGTATCTTTTTAGAGGTGTTACCTTGACTAAAGATAACTTGGCAAAGAGGAATTGGCATGGTTCTCTTGAGTGTTGCTATTGTAGCTCGCTAGAAACTATTCAACACCTTTTCTTTGATTGTCACTTTGCCCGCTTTGTTTGGAATGCTTTGTATATTGCTTTTGGTATTCATCCACCCACTTGCACTTCAAATTTGTTCCATTCTTGGATTCATGGTTTTAATACCGGTCTTAGGAAACAAGTGCTAGTAGGGGTTTCGGCGCTCCTATGGACTATGTGGTTGAATAGAAATGATATGGTTTTTAACAAGACCAAACCAAATACTTTTTACAGATTATTTTCAGGATGACTTACTGGATCCGCACATGGTCATTGTTGCATAAAGAAGAGGAGGTGCAATCATCACTCAAGCAAGGTTGTCGTATTCTTGAGACCTTCACTATGGAGATTTTCGCAAGATTCGGATGGCGGTTTTCTAATAGAATTGAGGCTTAGCTTCTCATTGGTGTTAGTTTTATTGTCTTGATCCCTTGTTTGGACTTCTCTTCTCTTTTGTGCGGAGTCTTATTTGTGGAACTTTGGTTGCGTCTTGTGAACTTTGTTAGACTAAGCTCCTCTCTCTCTGTGAGATTGTCAGGACTTAGAATGTGAGTCTTGTCGGTGGAGCCTATTTGCTCTTGGATTCTTGTAATTGTGCTGTGTACACCCAAAAGGTGTAGAGGCAGGAATGTTGTTCCGTTATCTAAAAAATCAACTAGTTCTT